>VXAA01002404.1:73273-117035 GCA_013399115.1 Anseranas semipalmata
TAAGCACAGGCAGATCCCAAGATTAACAACCCTGTGACAAGTAAGAACAAAGGCATATTTGCATTTTCCAAAATACGCACTCAGAAGAACTCTCTGTCTGCCTACCACTCTGTGTTTACCTTCCTTGATTTACTCTTTTATCAATAACACTCTTGCTTCTTTTAAGTGCCTGCACCACTTCCCAACCTGTGCTGATCAAATTCCCGAATGTCACTTTTAATGTCGTGCATTGCATGGCTCAGGTGAGTCCCACACGTTGCTTCCTCCAGGTCTGGGGGAGGCCCTGGTTTCACCAGCCCCACGCAAACCCTGCGCAGAGCGCTTCATCTTGGGGTTGAGGATTAGCTTTTGCCCACCTTTTTCTAGTCAGCACTAGCTGTGTTGCAGATTGTGCTTTTCATTGTTCTCAAAAAAAAAAAAAAAAAATCCTTATTATTAAATAGCAATTCCTTATCCATAGCAATATTCAACAAGAAAACGGATGGCAGAATGCAGACTTCTTCCATCACTTTGTACAGACAGCAACAAATAAATGGAAACAATATGATGTAAAGGTGCAGGAGCCTTCCTGACATCTCTTCCACAACCAAAAAACTAAATGTTTACTGTGATAATTTTTGAGCCTGGGATATGAAACCTGTCAAGGATTTTGCAGCATATGTGCAACATTTCCAATACATAGAGAAATAAGACCTGTAATAACTTACAGTCAGAGACCAGGACTGTTGCCAATCTTTATTATAATTTTTCAGAGCAGAAAAATGACTGTTTTTGAGACAATCACTCCACAACACTTGAGAGCAGATTTAGCTACCAAAAGAAAAAAAAAAAAAAAAAAAAAAAAAAAAAAAAAAAAAAACCCGACCCAAAACAGGGACAAAGTGGTAAAGTTGTTTTTTTTGAAAGTGTGGGAGGAAGCAAATGAGCATCTTTTTGTGGAGCACATAAGGAGAAAATTCTCAGGTCAGAAGCAAACTGGAGTGCAGATGTATACAATTTACAGTTAAGGAAATAAAAGAACAGCAGGCTATTGTAAAAACTGAGCCACTGTTAGCCAAAGTACATCAGCAGCACATTGAGGATTTTGTCCTGCAAATTTCTGAGCAATCCTGCCCTAACCTATAATGAATGTAAGTGGATAATACACTGCTAACTCTATGAAGACATAAAATTGGTTTCTCTATGGAGCTTTTGGACAGTTTCAAAGCGTGTTCTTCAAGAATAACAATCCTGTGTCTCGTTAACAGCTCTAAAGATCATTCAGATCTCACTGTCGACAGATGAGGGTAAATAACTGAAGTGAAGATTATTGCTCAGACCCTAAGAGTTGCAAATGAACTGCTGCACTACCCAGCAGGTTTCCTGTTGGTTTTAATCAAACAATTTCCCAAATCCAAAATGTGGACTTTGGAAGGGATCAGCATCCTCTCTCTAAAACCTTCATCACACTGCAAACGACTCTGGCCTTCATACGAAACGGTTGGCCAAATGATGTGTGCTGAACAACACTTTTGTGGAACTCCTGGAGCAAAGCATTGCACACTGACACATTTTATGAGCTGCCCTATATTCTCAAGAGCAGTGACAAGATAAAAACATGTCATCGTTTTGACTTTTTCCTGTGCTAATCTATGCTGTTTGGCCAACTACTGTGAAACTGAATAGCTGATGGCATTTCTTTTTTTTGTGTGGAAAAAAAAAAAAGGCAAAACAAATCTGGGGGGGCAGGACTGTGGAATTGCTCCAAGATGCTTTCTGATGAGTCATTATCCAGCTGTCTGAAGCTATTGGCAGCAAAGACATCAAAAACATATTACAACTGCACAGCTTTAGTCCTTGCTCCAAACGATTTTTTTTTTCCTGCCTCCATGTACTGCTAACTACAGTCTTTGCAGGATATTTATTCACTTAGTATTCTGCTTATACCACAGTATTAGACAGCTGTTGGGTGGCCTTGAATGGTGCTATTCAACAGCAGTAGCTGGAAATGTCACATTTCCTCCGACTACTGCATCAGCCACATTTTCCTCCTTGTCATTTTTTCCCACACGTGCCCCGAGGAACAGTCTCATTCCAGCCTGTGCCCTACATCAGGGCAGGCTGGCTGCCGCAGCTGCGGGGAGCACCTCTTCGTGCTGCGGCTGCCTCCCTCCTGCGGCGCACCGGCTCTGGCTGCTGCTTCTCCTGAGAAGTCTCTTGCACCCACCCGGCCTCGTGTGAAACAAGCCAAGCCTTTAAAAAAATTTTCTCAGGAATTATTAAGAAAGGATTCCATTATGCTATACTAGTTACCTCTGAAAAATGCTCCACTCCTGCCAGACAGACAAAAAGCAAGCAAGGATGCATAGACTAATACATATAAGCACATGCCTCTTCAGGGTTTATCAACTATTATGGGTATACACTTGTGGAACACAGGACATATATTCCACACTACCAGTAGCACTGGGTATATAGGATCCAGTAGAACTGCATGTATAGCATATCTTTAGCTATCAAGTCTTCTTACACAGCCAGTTGAAAGATGTACCCTCACAGAGTAACCCGTTGCATCCTGTAAAGTTGAAAATAAGCAGGTCTAATTGTTCCCTTAGGGTACTGGTTCTCTTGCACTGGTCATGGAGAATGCCTAGGAGACTGATCCCTTACTAATTGCTGAAGTCAGGAGAAGAAAATCCAGATCCATAGGGTGAAGAAAAAATACTGACTAGTAAGTATATGACTGCAAGTGTGTCCTTGATTAATTCAAATCAATGTTTCTCTTCTCTTATTTTGTGTTTGGTTTTATAGGGATCTATACTGCCATACTGCCAGCACCCCATCAGTACCTAACAGAGATAGCCTCTCTATAAAAAAAATGCTGGATGAACACCCAAACACAATCGGCATCGGGGAACCTCAGGGTCTGAAGTGTTGCTGATGTTTACCGTCCAGCTTCACCAAATGCATATTGCAATAGTAAACAACAACAACAACATAAACGTATTTGATGCCTGGGTCCATTTGTTTCTTGTTTTACAGGAAAAAAAAAGAAAGAACAAAAACAAACAAACAAACAAAACCACAGAGGTGATTAGAATCTAGTTCTGCCCTGATCTCTCAAGCTGTGACAGGACTTGCAGGACTTGCTGTCCAGTTTAATTACATGGACTGGGAGAACAGGAAGGGTGATAAAAAGGTCTTCAGAATGTTCTTCACCTATGAAATAAAAATTAACTAAAAAGCAGCAAATGGAAAACCCTACACATGTTCCTGCTTGCCTAAACAGGCTGAGGAAAGTATCTCAGGAAGAATGTATTTTTAAGAGAGAATTACTTGCTGTTCAGGAATCTTCAGCAACGTGTACTTTAATACTAAAATATGATTCTTCTATCATAACTGTCAAGGACATTTTTGAAGGTAGTAAGACTTACCAAAATGGCATGCATGTCTGAGAACATTTTCTATACACTGCAATAAATTAATTATCAAAAACGTATATTTAACTAACCATTCTTGGCTCCTGCTCTAAATTGTATTCATACGGAGGGACCATAAGGTTCAAAAACAGGTCCTCAAACTTCATGGATACAGCCCTGGCTGCTTCAGTTATCAGATCGGGGCTAATCCAGTTTGTAAAAGAGAAAAAAAAAAAAAAAGAAAAAAGAAAAGAACACCAACAAGTGACAGTGGTTTGGTTTGTAAAAAGTGAAGTTTCATATTGCTAAGGCAATCTATCTGCATCTTTATACCGCTTCTGTCACCATAGTAACTGCAGCCTGGGAGGTGTTTCCAAGACACTAAGAGCAATTAATTTTCCAGGAGACATAAAACAGTATCTTTTTTTTTTTTTTTTTTTGCCCCCCTCAGGTAAATGAGTTAGATGGAAAGGAAACCTGTGAGCTGACCCAGGGCAAACAAAGAGGGCTGAACAACAGCCTGGGTACTGCTGTGGGTAGCACGTTAAAGCAGAGGGCATCAGTGCCTTGCAGGAGCCACGGTGGCACACGGGCCAGAGCAACCTGAGCTAGCAGGTCTTTTCTTATATTCTCGACCTACGGCATGCAGCCGTCTAAAGAAACCGTTTGTCCACATAACCAAAAGCTTACTTCACAACAGTACGACATCGCTAATGCCTTTGCATAGGAGCAGCAACTAAACAGGGCCTGCCATTAGTATTTCTGCTCTGAGGACTGAAGACCACTCTAACGTGTCACCAGCTTTAATTATAACAGCCAGGAGTGTCCCTACAAAAAAATCTTACTAAAGGAACAAAACATCCTATTAGTCATCACCCCACACTGCACAGTATTTCAGAAATCAACACACATAAATAACTGTGTTTAGAGAGCCATAAGACACTATGATTTCATCAGAACAGAGTTTCTTTCAGGACAGAGAGTTTATCTTTTGGCTAGCAGAGTAAATAAAACAACGATGACAAATTAATCTTAGTAAGTATTTTAAAGTATATGTGGTTTTCTAGAGACAGAGATTTAATGGTAAATCCAAATATCTCACAAAAATCCAAGTGGCAACAAAACTCCCTCCTCCTCATCAGTCCCCCTTCCTCTAATGATGTTCTCCATGCCACAGCTGTGTGCTTATGTAGTTTATCAAAAAATCTATGTTCTTCATCTCTGCCTTGCTCCTGGCTCACACTAGCTTAACTTGGTTCACAGCAGTCCAACTCGGAAAACAGACCTACCAGTGAAACTTCAGCAGAACATTGCACTTTTTGAGTGCACGTTTCCTTGATAAAGTATGAGAGAAATAGTAACATGCATAAATTCAGCTCATGCAATATTCTAAAAGAATGGTAGCTCCAAAGGCCACAGTACTGACCAGTCCTGGTAACTTTGGAGCTGGCTTCAACAGAAGCAACTGCTGATCTTTTCTCAAACATCCCTTCATCTTCCTTAATCCAACTGTGGTCTTCCTGCAAGAATTATTTCACCTGGCATCTTATCATCGTTAGTAACCTTATTTCATTACTTTCATTACTAGCAACTCCCTTTTCCTGTCTGAAGGCAAAGGCAGTTTTCAGAGCCTCTTTCAGAACTGGAGGAATTTCTGATTATCAGTATTTCCTCTTCACAAACCCTGGTACTCTTTTCCTAAATTGATCACAATGCCTTTCTAGTGCTAGTCCCTTAGCTGCTTTTCATTTATCCTTAATCTCTTCAGGCAGTCAGTTATTACCACATACTTACTACTTTACCACTATCACCAATCCTTTCTTAACTGTTATTTATAAATGAAACTAACTAAATGCAGGAAGTAAAACTTCAAATAATGCAAAGTTGTCCCTACATACATAAAAAAGTTTTGCATGTGTGCGTGTCCATCCATTGTTTTTTTTTAACATGACTTAGGGTAGGAAGTCCATGAGGTAGATCAGTCATGTCTGGGAGGCTATTGCTTATTTTTTTCCCCTTAGTCTAATATGTTGTTTGCAAAGGTTTGATCATGCAATTTTTAGCAGAATCACAGAATCACAGAATCACAGACTGGTTGAGGTTGGAAGGGACTTCTGGAGATCACCTAGTCCAACCCCCCTGCCGAGCAGGGTCACCTAGAGCACGTTGCGCAGGATCGCATCCAGGTGGGTTTTGAATATCTCCAGAGGAGACTCCACAGCCTCTCTGGGCAACCCGTTCCAGTGCTCTGTCACCCTCACAGTAAAGTTGTTCCCCCTCATATTCAGCCAGAACTTCCTGTGCTTCAGTTTGTGCCCGTTGCCTCTTGTCCTGTTGTTGGGCACAACTGAAAAGAGTCCGGCCCCATCCTCTCGACATCCTCCCCTCAGATATTTATATACATTAATGAGGTCTCCCCTCAGTCTTCTCTTTTCCAGGCTAAACAGGCCCAGTTCTTTCAGCCTGTCCTCGTACAACAGGTGCTCCAGTCCTCTAATCATCTTATCCGCTGGACCTGCTCCAGGAGCTCCATGACCCCCTTGTACTGGGGAGCCCAGAAGTGGACACAGTGCTCCAGATGTAGCCTCACTAGGGCTGAGCAGAGGGGGAGGATCACCTCCCTCGACCTGCTGGCAACACTCCTCCTAATGCACCCCAGGATACCGTTGGCCTTCTGGGCCACAAGGGCACATTGCTGGCTCATGGTTAACCTGCTGTCCACCAGGACTCCCAGCTCCTTCTCTGCAGGGCTGCTTTCCAGCAGGTCAGCTCCCAACCTGTTTTGGTGCTTGGGGTTATTCCACCCTAGGTGCAAGACCCCGCACTTGCCCTTGTTGAACTTCTTGAGGTTCCTCTTGGCCCAACCCTCCAGCCTGTCCAGGTGCCTCTGAATGGCAGCACTGCCCTCTGGTGTATCAGCCACTCCTCCGAGCTTTGTGTCATCAGCAAACTTGCTGACTTGCTAGCAACTCCAAACATAAACCAAAATGCCTTTTCTGTTGAAGGAATCTCCAACTGGATGCTAGTAGTTACATAAGTAACACAGGAGGAGAAAGGCTAATTCCATCTATTTTCAGCAGATAGTCTACATTATTCTCTCCTTTAATGGACTCTCAGACAACACCCATCTTAACAAAGATTCATCCATACCAAACAAAAATGCCTTTACCTTTCTATGTTGGAGAAGGAAACTAGTAGATTGCTAAACTATAGTGCCAAAACCCTCCTTTCTCAAAGGGAGAAGCTTCTTTCTGATAATCGGACAGGTCAGCAAAGGATGTTCATGTAACGGAGCTGAAGAACCCTGTTTAAAACATATTAGGCAGGTACTTCTTGAGGACATGAGTTATAATAAGGATTATTATGAAAGGTGGTAACAAAATTATTTATTTGGTATCATTATAGTGAAATGTTTTAAGAACAGCCAAGCTATGCAGGATTTCAACTATTTCATTATTATTTTCTAATAATGTTGTTTCTGCATTACACATTATAATTTATCATATTATAATATTATCATATTTATAATATTATAATTGTGTAAAAATAGCTCATATTTTCAAAACCAAAGCAAACAGAAAAGAATTGGGAGCAATACCATTTTAGGAAATTGTTTCAGTGTAAAAGTATATAGTTACTTACAATACTGGCAACTAGGGTGAGGATAAAAATACACAGCCAAGATTCTGACTGGTGTCTAGAAACACAAATGTCCAGACTGAGCTGTGATGATGACATGAATCATCTGTAATTGGCAGCCTGAATGCTGCCCATCCTGTTCTCCTTTGGCTATAGCAGAACACAGGGTGTGGTGGCCTGGAATAGTAAACACCCTTCATGGTTCATCATTCTCCTGAAATTTAGACCCAATGTAGACTCTGAATGTGTCTTAGCACCTAGTGGGCCATCTGCATAGGGATCTGAGCCCTGGCCCCTGTCTACAGTGGTCACTGGGCAGACTTGTAGATAACCCAATGGGCTTGGTATTCACCTCCAGTCTACAGTAATGGGAGTGTGCTGGGTGGGAAAATTTTGTACACTAATCTAAAAACACAGTCAGTGAGGAATAATTATGTTTTCTGTAAGCATGTGCTGCTAAGGGCATATTGTTTTTGCTAACAGAGATTACAGCAGAAGGAGTCTGTTATTTTTGTTTTCTGTGGGGCATCATTTCACCTGCCAGAGCTCAGCACACCATGATAGACCTTAGTGCAGAAACGTGGGCACACGTTTTAGAAGGTGCATGGACAGAGCTCTCTTCCTCCTCCCTAATTCAGATTTCCAGCTGCAGGCCTCTGCACTTAATAGAAGTCAGAGCTGAAGCTGGCATATTTACTTAGATCCAAGAGCTGTCTATGGGAAGCAGGCAGGGGCTTTACAGTATAATCAGCAAATGGAAAACAGTCAGCAAATAGAAACATCAAGAAGAAAATATTTTTTGTTCATGAATTATGAGCCTTTCCAGTTTGCATATCTATTAAAGAATTAAAGACTATATAGCATATAAGGTTTTCAGACATGCTTCCCTAATAGATATACCTATGAAATAAACAACAACAACAACACTTGTTGTGGTATCTTTGCAGTAATTTTCATTTCAATATAGCACTGTCAAAGCAAGCTACTTATTTTAAACAAGTAAAATGTTTTAATATAACTTCTCCAGTTTAAAAAAAATCCCCATAGCTCACTGGCAATTCAGAATACAGGCAGGAAAATCTTACATACTCTGTGCCACTACAAAAACCCACATTCAACAGAAGACCAGAACGAAGACTTCCAGTTCCTGAATTTGGAGACTCTCCAAAGAACAGGTTAGCTTAAAGTAACTGAAGACACCTAGCCACGGTCCAGTGGCTCCTGGGACCACTGTACATCACAAGCTATAGTGTCCCAGAGACACTATACCTCAGTGACAAAAATGTGTGGCAGGCAGCTCAATCCCAACTTGATGCAAGTTAAGTATTGCCTAGGTGGAAAACCACCCAGTTAAATACAGATAAACTTCATTTGCAGACATCTTTTGTTATTATAGCAGAAAAAAAAAGCTTGAATAGGTCCCAATTATACTCTTCCTTAAGTGAAATGACCTGTAACTATTTGGAATAAATGACATTAAGATAGCAGTGAGAAGTCTGAGACATGAGGTCACTTCCAGGCTTTTCATCACAGCAAGGACTTTGTCTTCTTTTTTTCACAACTCTCTCAAATACAATGTAACCCAATTAACACTTTATCTAACCCTTATCAGCACCTTCTTCAAATGAGTTCTGAAAAGGAAATGAGACAACATGTTCAGTTATGTATAATGAGGAAGTTAAATAGTACAAAGTATTTTTCTGTAATTAATGAGAAATAACTGATGGTTTTAAAAAAACTGTGTCTCTCCAGATAGGTGTAGGTGCATTCATCAATGAGAAACATTTGTGTAAACTTGTGTATGTCCATGTACATAAAAATAGAAGTGGTTCTCATGGCCTACTCTGTATTAAAGAACATACTATGTTTTTAACATAAGCATAATGTACTTCCTTTAACTTATGGGTGCTCCCAAGAACAGGCCCAGAAAAACAAAACCAAACAAACAAACAATCCCCAAACCTTTATATTAGAATTATCAAGTGCATGCTACCCAGAAATAGGGCCTTTTGGGAGAAAGTCTGAAAACTACTATTCAAATTTCAAGCTGTTTTAAGAAATGAATGAAGTATGCACTACAGGGGAACACTACCACCACAATTTTAATGAAACTAACTTTTGTGCTTAAAAGTCTCTTTATCACTAGAAATGAAATCCATTGCAACTGCTTCCCAGTACTGTTTTCTTTGTGCATACTAAAAATCATCACTAACTACCTCATTGAGAAACTTCTGGAGACACCCACAAATATTCAGAACCAGCTGTCCTGTGGATACTGAGGTACCCATCTCTTCTGAACACTCAGTGCTACAAGGGAAGAGGTGGGTTCAAACCCCAAAGGACCAAAAAGCCATATTCATACTTGTGGGAAAGCTTTCTAGCCACCTGCCTACATGCAAAAGATGTGGGATGCTGATGACCCTGACAGTATATTTGTAAATAATGAGCCTGACTCTTCTAGACTCCTGTCCTCAAACAGATTTCAGACCAGATCTCAAGAGGATGCAGATGCTACTTTTTAGTCTTTGCCTTCTCTGCTGAATTCTAAGAAGCTACCTTAGATGTGTATTCTCTCCTTGCTGTCCCAGGGTTTGCTATCAAGAACTTAAGCACATCTATACTTCAGACCAGCACTGTGTATCTCATCTTGTAAATCAAAACCCCTTAACAATGATCAGTTTTAAGTTCTGTTCCATTTCACAAAAATTACCTCTAATCCTTCCTTCTTTTTTTTTTTTTTCCCCAAGTGAGACTCTTCCTTTTTCCACTTCAATGAAATTTTCTAGGCAGTTTTTCACACAGCTTGAGTTTGGACTGCCATACCTGTCCAAGTTTCATCATTGGGTTAGAATTACACTATTTTTTAAAAGACTTTTGATTACTTGAACTTATTTCACTGTCCAGAAGGCTCAGCAGAAGCAGTTTGACTTGATGTCTCAGCAAGGAGGACTGTTCCCAAGCTGCCTGGGACAGCAGGCTGCTGCCCGCTGAATAAGCTCCACAGGGCATCAGTTTATGGTGACAAAAGGAGCTGGTAGTAAATGTGGTTTGTTACAGGAGAGGAAGGGCTTGGGAAGACTTCAATGTCTTTGCATAAGTTAGGAAAAAAACTACCCACATGTCTGAATATTTCTTGAAGCAGAGCTCTAGATGTTATGTTGCTAAACACCCTTAGCTTTATAGTCTTCTTTGCTAACTGACTTTATGTATATTTTCAATAACGTCTCACAGGTGTTCTTGTTTCCAAAGGCACGTTTTCATGTCAGGCTGATTTCATTCTGTGCTTCAGCCATAGCTCTGACTCAGTAGTGGTAAGGTTTAAATATTTAAGATGCATTGCTGTTGTAATGCTAAAACTGCAGCAAGAATTCAAAGGAGAAATTATTTTTTGTCTTGGACAAGTGAAGGGAACAAATCTGGAAAATATAAAACATCTAACTGACTCCTGGCTGTTGTATTGGGTTTGCGTGGCAAGGGTTTGGTAGCAGGGGGCTGCAGGGGTGGCCTCTGTGAGCAGAGCCCAGCAGCTGCCCCATGTCAGATCAGAGCCAGCTCCAGCTGGCTCCAAAAGGGACCTCCCGTTGGCCAGAGCCGAGCCAGGGAGCGACGCTGGTTGTGCCTCTGGGAGAGCAGAGTTAAGGAAGGGAAAAAAAAACTGCTGTGCCACAGCAGCTGGGAGAGAGGAGTGAGAAACAGCCCTGCAGGCACCCAGGGCAGTGCAGAAGGAGGGCAGGAGGGGCACCAGGTGCTGCAGCAGAAGTTCCCCTGTGGCCCGTGGAGAGGCCCATGGTGGAGCAGGCCGTCCCCCTGCAGCCCATGGGTACCCCACGGAGCAGATCTCCACGCTGCAGCCATGGAGGAGCCCCCATGGAGCAGGTGGATGTGGCCTGAAGGAGGCTGCGGCCCATGGGAGCCCCCGCAGGAGCAGGCCCCGGGCCGGAGCTGCAGCCCGTGGAGAGGAGCCCACGCAGGAGCAGGAGGCCTGGCAGGAGCTGCCACCCGTGGGGGAGCCATGTTGGAGCAGTTTGGTCCTGAGGGATGGACCCTGTGTGTTTTTCCATTGTATTTTCTCTCCCTTTTCCTTTGAGGAAGGGAAGTGAGAGAGCAGCTATGGTAGAGTTCGGCTGCCCAGTGGGGTAAAACCACCACAGCTGTGAATACAAAAATTGAAAATTAGCTGTAATTGGAAATTACAGATTTCCATCTATAAGCTTACACTGTTGAACCAAAACTTTCCTTCTGCTTTCCAGACTAAAAGGAAAAGTCTCAAGTACTATGAATACTGTGAAAGAAAGATTATATCACTAAGCTAGCAGAGCGGTGTGCCAGTAAGGTGCTTGTTATCAGGCAAAGTGAGCAAAACACTGAATAAGCAAGAAAGGAAAGATACTTATTTCTACCTGGAATAATGTTATCTCCAACTGAATTGAATGGTGAACTCACTTTCTTTCATTTTATTCAAAGTTTTCAAATAATGAATTTTGGAAGAGTCCACACCACCATATTAATATCAACTTGCCAATTTTTTCACTACTGTTTGGAAATCCTGACATTACTCCTTTCTTTCAACACCGAGTCAAAAATGAGTTGGAAAAGTTTTCTAACAAACCTGAGACAGATTTGTCTTGATGAAGTGAGGCTTCCTACTGATGACATTGAAATGTGTGAATAGACAGGAGGTGAATTAAAATAATAAAAGATACATTCAAACATTAACATGCTTTCAAAATGATTGCCCAAAGGGAGAGCTCTCAGTCCCAAGCAGGATATATAGAGGTATATAGATGGAGGAGCTGAAAGACCTCTCAGGTATCCTTACCCTGTGTTTACCCTCTCCAGGATGACACTTCCATTATTCGAAGATATGGTTAAGGGAACAGAAATAAGTTTACTTGTTAGACTTCCTGTCTTATGAGAAAATAAGCACATATTTCCTATGTGTCTATTTAACATACTTCTTGTATTCAGAATTCCAAGCACATGGAGCGTGCATCTACCTTTACTTGTAGACACCTACTTCACTTCAAATATAATGGGTTACTAAAGTGAAGTTGAAACCTACAGCATGTTTTAAACACCACTGATCAGCAGTTCTAGGACTGTAATTAAAAGCCATGTTTGACATCTGAATTTTACTGACACCCATATATATGGCTTCAGGCTGGTCTCCACTGCCATTGTGGTTTGTATAGCATTAATTGAAATGATTCGCTTGAAGGGAAACTTTCTGACAGCTAAGTGAGTAAACAGCTTGGATTCCAGTTCCCTTCAATCACTCTACTCATGTGATAAAGTAGGAAGTGATTTTAAATCTAAACTGTCACTAAAGATCAAACTTCAAGGTTAAAAATAAGAAAGAAAGAAATAGCTGAAGTTTTTCCCATAACAACAACAACAAAGGTTCAGGCAGAACTGTGTTTTAGTCATGCCAACTTTGAAACAGAGTGGCTGTATGCTATAGAGAGGCAAAGAAGTCAGGAAAACCCATTTAGATTCTGAAAAATGCCATTACCACCAAACATGTTTATTAAATTAAGACTTGTGTTAGGAATGCTGGTTGAATCTGCTGGAGATTTGGACAAGAGAGTTTTGATATGAAAAAGTTTACCAAGAGCTCTTGCTTGCCAAATCAGAATTGTATAGACATACGGAAATCCAGTGGCTGTTTTCACAGGGATTGTTAACTAAGGACAGACAATTCACAAAATAGTTTCTTGGTATGTCAACAGCCTTTTTGCACTCCACTGACTTCACTTTTTATGAAGAAAATAGAGGAAAGAATTATTTGAAATGCCTGGCTGCATAAAAAAAGACAAAATCCCTAGGTTTGTTCACCTGAAGCCGTGCAGTTTCCCCTCTACCCACTGTAGACCAGAACATCCCCAACAGTCAAGGTGAAGTCCTGATTCCACTGTGGAAGCCAATGCCCTGGAGGAGGGATTATGGACAGTATTATGCGGACAGATTTCAGGCATGCTAAGGTCATACAATACAGAAATATTACAAGCGAGATTGGACTGCTCAGAGTACTGGCACTGTTTCAAAAGCAAGTAGGCCAGAGAGTTGCAGTCAATGGCTCTACGTCCAGGTGGAAGCTGGTGACAAGTGGTGTCCCTCAGGGTTCTGTCTTGGAACCAANATGAGCACAGACTGGGAGAAGAAATCATTGAAAGCAGCCCTGCAGAGAAGGACTTGGGGGTTCTGATGGACGAAAAGCTCAACATGAGGCAGCAGTGTGTGCTTGCAGCCCAGAAGGTCAACTGCATCCTGGGCTGCATCAACAGAGGCATGACCAGCCGGTTGGGGAGGTGATTGTCCCCCTCTGCTCTGCCCTCATCAGGCCCCACCTGGAGCACTGCGTCCAGGCCTGGGGTCCCCAGCACAAGAAAGACATGGACCTGTTAGAGCAGGTCCAGAGGAGGGCCACGTAGGTGATCAGAGGGCTGGAGCACCTTTCCTATGAAGAAAGGTTGAGAGAGCTTGGGTTGGAGTGGAGAAGAGAAGGCTCCAGGGAGACCTCATTGTGGCCTTTCAATACTTAAAGGGGTCTTATAAAAGAGATGGAGAGGGACTTTTTACATGGACAGATAGTGATAGAACAAGGGGGAAACTTGTCTAAACTAAAGAGGGGAGATTTAGACGAGATGTTAGGAGGAAATTCTTCACTGTGAGGGTGGTGAGGCACTGGAACAGGTTGCCCAGAGACGCTGTGGATGCCCCATCCCTGGAGGTGTTCAGGGCCCTCCACGGATGGGGCTTTGGGCAACCTGGTCTAGTCAAAGCTGTCCCTGCCCATGGCAGGGGGGTTGGAACTAGGTGATCTTTAAGGTCCCTTCCAACCCAAACCATTCTGTGATTTTATGGTTCTATGATTCTATGATTATATGAATACAATAAGCCATTTCATACAGCACCCCTAAAATGGTCTCCTCATCGTCCAAGAATAAGGGTGAAATGCTTTGCCTGCACAGTAAGTTGTGGTATTGTTCTCTGCATGAACAGAAGCAAAGTAGATCATTCTAGCCTTTGCAATTGACAAGTTTTACATAGAAAAACTTTGTGTAAGACATTTATGCTTCAACATACAAAGAATTTAGTTTACACATTTGGAGGAAATGTATCAACATAGCTGTTACAGTAAAATCATCACAGACCAGATTATCTTTAGTAGGTTTTTATCTTGTACATCAGTTTTATTTTGTTTTTAAATGCAAGGCATAATTTGTTTCCCAAGTATCAAGAGGGGATTTCTTTCTACATTACCTAAATTAAATCTTTGAAGCAAATAGTTGTATTGGACTGTTGCAATCTATTTCCAAATCAGAGGAAAAGTGATGATAGTATTTTGAGCAGAATATATCTTAACTAGCGATATATACTTAACTAGAAAATGGAAAACTACTTTTATTATCAGTATTACATTAACTGTAATTGATTTTTTTTTTTTCAGAATATATCTCCTATGCACTATATACTGTGAAGTACTTTTTAAAGAAACTTGCAGACTTCATGTTAAAAGAATTTCATTAGACAGATGTCTCCATCTACAGCTAAAGTACTGGAGCAAGCCAGCCACCTCTCTTCATCACACATCAGAAATCAGCCCTGAAGTGTATCTCCCCAGAAGCTCGCCTACCTGACCGCACTGAGTGATTTACATCCTAATGACAACTGAAGCTATGAACAGCAAACACCATTTTTTTACTTAAATTTTGAATTGAAAAGTAGATATAAAATTGAACTAAGCATCAGACTGTATAAATCTGAGGGCTAAAATAAACTTTTTTTTTTTAATTAATTTTTAAGTCATCTTGCACACTTAAAAAGGCTTGGAGAGACACAAGATTTGCCCCAAAACTGCTTTTGACATGTCTTCTCAGACACTTCCACAATAAATGCTTCACTGCACACACAGCTGAAACCACTATTTCCAGCCTAGGGGAACTTCAAAGTAAATCTTGTAGTTCTCAGCCTTTAACTGAAAGATATCATTCACAGTAACCCGGCATCAGATTGGTGACAAATCACTGAATTTCGAAAGGTCAACAGGAGCTACCTGTGTCCAAAGTTTTTCTCCCTAACCTTTAAAGAGAAATTTCATCTAGAACTACTAGCACCAGAGTACATAGAGAAGCAGGAAAATACACAAAAATGAGAGAACAGAAACATACAGCTGCTTTCTCAGAATAAAACCAAAGTTTCTTTCTTCCTTAACTGGTAATAAAATTCATAGGCTTTCCCTGTATATGGCTTGAAATTATGGGGACATTGCCTATTTTGATTTGCAGTGTGTTGACTTCTTCAGTTACGTCACCAAGGGGGACCATAAAACAACACTTCTTTATTACTCTGTAAGCATTGCCAGCTACCTTATCTTAATTGGTTTGAGCCCTGTTTCGGGAATGACCACTACCATAACTCAGAAGCAATGCACCAGCATTACACATCTTTCAAAGCTCAAGCTCTGTCTGAAATGCTTTTGCGTTTCAGAACAAAGATTCCCTACCAGGCAGATCAAAAAATCTTTAACATTCATAAGGAAAGTGCAGAAAGGAACCTCCACAGTTCTTTTGCCTTACTGACCAGGGAAATCATTAATATTGAAAGCTTACAAAGAGGCTATTACAGAACTTGTGAGATAACTTTGAGACTGAAAATAAGTGAAATCTTTTATGTAGCAGAAGTTATTTAGGTCTATATTGCTAGCTGACAGATCAGCTGTTGATAATGGAAGCCAATACAAGAAAAATAGCACAGTAACACACTGAGAAGAATTTGTCTGAGATGCCTTCCTTTTCCAATGTGACTGGTTCTGATGAAAAATAAAAGTTTCTTTTCATATTTAAAAGCTTCATTCAAGCTTTGACAACCAAAAAATTGCCCAACAGGTTGCACAGTACAGAATGAATGCAGTTATTGTGATTTATTTATTCTTTTTAAATAACAGACTCTAGCTTAATGAGTGACTAGAATAAACATGTCATATCACAAAGAAAAGAAGAATTCTTCTCATTATCTTCTCCCTCTTCACACTTCAAATACAAGAATATTAATTGCAGATAGCAAAGGAAAATGTCTTCTTTTATGTACACAGGTGCCTAGGTATATGTTGAACTTCAGACACAAAGTAAAACTCAGTAAGTCGTGATGGAATAAGTGATGACCTTCCACTGCTACGTGAACAGATTTTAAACCACAGAAATGAACACAAAAATGCTTTTTGGATTTAAAATCATAAAGAATTTTCTCCCACTTTAGCACAACAGTTGCTCAAAGTCCCAGAGCAAATCTCAGAATCACAGAATCATTTAGGTTGGAAGAGACCTCCAAGATCACCTAGTCCAATCTATGATCTAACACTAACAAGTCCTCCACGAAACCATATCACTAAGCTCTTCATCTAAATGTCTTTTGAATACCTCCAGGGATGGTGACTCAACCACTTCCCTGGGCAGCCTGTTCCAATGCCTCACAACCCTTTCAGTAAAGAAGTTTTTCCTAATATCCAACCTAAACCTCCCCTGGTGCAACTTAAGCCCATTCCCCCTCATCCTATCACCAGACACATGGGAGAATAGACCAGTCCCCACCTCACTACAGCCTCCTTTAAAGTACCTGTAGAGAGCGATAAGGTCGCCCCTGAGCCTCCTCCTCTCCAGGCTAAACAACCCCAGCTCCATCAGCCTCTCCTCGTAAGACTTGTTCTCCAGACCCCTCACCAGCTTCGCTGCCCTTCTCTGGACACGCTCCAGCACCTCCATGTCCTTCCTGTAGTGAGGGGCCCAAAACTGAACACAGGACTCGAGGTGCGGCCTCACCAGAGCCGAGTACAAGGGGACAATCCTTCCCTAGTCCTGCTGGCCACACTATTTCTGATACAAGCCAGGATGCCGTTGGCCTTCTTGGCCACCTGAGCACACTTCTGGCTCGTATTCAGCCGGCTATCCACCAATACACCCAGGTCCTTCTCTGCCAGGCAGCTTTCCAGCCACCCAGCCTGTAGCGCTGCTTGGGGTTGTTGTGCCCCAAGTGCAGGACCCGGCACTTGGCCTTGTTGAACTTCATACAGTTGACCTCAGCCCATCAGTCCAGTCTATCCAGATCTTCCTGCAGAGCCTTCCTACCCTCAAGCAGATCACCACATGCACCTAACTTGGTGTCTTCTGCAAACTTACTAAGGATGCACTCAACCCCCTCATCCAGGTCATTGATAAACATATTGAAGAGAATCTCTTTTGCTATAAAGTTCATTTGTGTATTCCCCCTTCTCCCATCCAAGGCAACCTTGGAAAGGGCTCTGGCTGAAATACTGGCAGGAATACATTCACTGAAATCCGGCTTAGTACAGTGATTTATACATCTGGCTGGAATATCCAACCACTGGATGTCACTGTTACTCCATATGAAATAAGCAAATACAGATATGAGACCACCACCATCATAGAGTAGCTGTCTACTGCTAACTCCTTCAGAAAAAAAAAAAAAAAGGAAACTTTGAAAAGTACAGACAATTTAAAATTCAACAGGAGTACGAGGGAAAACAATGCTTGGAAAAGAAATTCTTGGGGAGTCCACAGTGCACGGGGTAGACAGTACTTGCCCGTTACTATGCCAAATTTTGAGTTTGAAAGAAACTGAAGGAAAAGTCACCTAAAGAATGGGAAAACAGGTCCTTCTTCAAGCCCTTACATTTCTGAACTCTGGGGCTGCAACCTGTTTCCAGTTAATAACCATTACATGTAGGCATTGCTCTGAAGGTACTTTTCCAGTTGGAAGAAGATTGACATGACTCTTTTAGATAGCACCACAAAAGACAAATGCACACACTCAAAATTTTCCATAAGTCCTCAGCTGGGTATCCTACTGGTGAACGGCTTTCAGTTCCATTAACTTTCCCATGAGTAAATTGGTTTCCTGGTGTAAAGGGTTATAAACTGATTTAAGCTGTTTCGAGCTGCATTGTAAATGGAAATTTCAACAGCCCCCCCCCCCCCAAAAAAAAACAACCAACCAGTGGGTGGATGGGGTGATGTTCATCTTCTCACTATAATGCAAAAATCCCCAACCCTTCTTGACCTCTAGTGATTTTCTCTGTGCCAACACTGAACATGAAACTGCTTTGATCCACTGGATAAAGCACAAACCCATTTCTTTTTCCTTTTTCCATCATGCTTCACCAACCAGTTGTTTTATCCTTATTTTAACCTCCTCACCTGGCTGTTTCTATGATTTCCAGTAGCCCTTGAAAATACAGAAATAACTGAGCTTGCTATTGCCAACATCACCTCCAGGAAGCAACATGAGGATTTCTGCAGAATCTGAAAAAAGGCATTATTTCAATTCAACATATAAATAGTTGTGCTTAACCAAAAGGTAAGCTCCTAGTAAATATTGTCTGCATTTTAAAAGCAAAAGTAGTCCTCATTTTTAATGGCTGTGATTTATTCTCAATATATTCATGTTACTTCTTTACTATCATTTCAACTTCCATTTCAAACTTTGATAATTTTTGAGACTCTTACTTCATTCAAATTAAAAGTAGGTGTTAGGAATGAAAATAAAAACAGAAGTCAATAATAAGTGTTTGAAAGCTGCCTAAAACATACACCTGTGTATGTGATTACAGAGCAGAAAAAGAATTTTTTAAAAGTCATCTACACATTTTTCAATTGTTCTTTGTAGCTAAGTATATACAATAGTGCTGAATTTGTTTACCCTTATTAAAATGGGATATCTATATTACCAACATTAACTACAGGGAAACTGTAATTCTACCATGAAACAGATTCAAATTTAGCACAGTGTTTGTTTATTTCCAGTCAACATGTGAATCTGTTACTATAGTTAGATATTACATGATTTTATTGTCTTGCTGCTCATGTACTATGATTCATTATACTTTTTTTTTGTGTTAAAGCTTCAGAAAAGGTTAGAAACATATAATCTGTATAATCAGAAAGAGGGGAATCCCCAGGAATCAAAGACAGAAAAACCATTCAGAATATCTTAAAGAATTATCTGTTCATTTATTAGAATGGAGTGGGAAATGCTATTTTAATGATACTAATCGAGGGGTTTCCACAGAATTGAAAAAGCAGAGTCCAAACAGCTTTTTCACTATAAAATGCAGCAGTGATTTCATATTTCTACATGACAGAAAGAAAAAAAGTTTGTGTCAGGAATTAAATGAGATTGAACAGTCACAGAAATTCTTTGGAAGTGAGAGACACAAGAAATAAATAGCCACAGTGAAAACATTTCAGCCACATACAGCTTTTTAACCATCATGCTTGCTCCAGATGACAGGAGATGAAAAATAATCACAGACTTGACCTTTACTGAATGGCTCATCAAGCCTAGCTTGCCCTTGGAGGACACAGAGACCCGGCATTTCATGAGGCATACGTGAAACCACACATACTGTGGGCACCAAATCTGCCAGCCTGTTTTTGAGACCATGATATAGTTCACAGTTTACTAACGAAATTGAATTTGGTAGAAGCATTTGTGTCAATTCAAATCATCCACCGGAATAACAGATTGTAAAAGACAGGCAACAACATGGCATGTCACAGGTACCCTGGCCATTTTGTGTTAGCTTTTGTCTATACTTTATTCTCATTTGACTTCTCTTACATTAATTGACTAAACAAATAAAATGTGGGTCACTCAAAACTGCAGTTAGCAACAAAGATTCTGCCATCAACAGCATTTTTAACTTCAATAGGAAGGCAGAAATCAGTTGAAGAATTTTCATGAGAGCAAAAGATCTCTGAAATTGTCTTTCTGTTGTCTTTAGACTGTTATAAGAATGCAGCTTAGAATGAAGCTAGGAACAGGGGGGAGAATGTGCCAGGGGAGGAGTCCTGAGTACTAGAAGACCTCATACAATATATTACCAGACGGTGCAAACTACTCAAATTCTGCAGATGGTACCTCGAGGCATTTCCTGGCCTTATCTAAGTCCTAGTTCGAATTTTTTTGCCTTTAATCTTTTCACACTGACTTTAGCCGATTCCCTCTTTTATGGATGGCTGTTAAGCAGCTACTCATGTCGCCTGCCACAGAGGAATTCTGACATTGCAAGGGTATTTTCTTTGATGAACTGTAACAAAACCTGAATGTGAGACTGCATTGTCTTCAGCCTTCATTATGGGATTGCTCATTAAATGGAAGGTAAACATATTAAGAATGACAATTTCCATCCAATCATTCAATTTAAAAAAGGACAGACATTGCTTACAAAGTCAAATAAGACAGCAAAGTTATCTCTAATTAGGATTTTACTTTTACAGTACAGCTGTCAGCATCTGTTTACCAACAAGTATCGCTGCAACTGTTGGGCTTTTCCCTAAGCAGAGAAGAAAACTGAAGAATTACTGAATCATGCACAATATCAATGGCCCAGTACTTTTCAACAGATGTCGATACTGTAGAGATGACCACTGTTTCTAGGTACGTGTTTGCAGTTGTATCATTTGTTTACATAAGAAAAAAAGAGGAAAGTTGAGTGGCAAAGGTGCCAGAATTGCACAATAATGTAAGTACTTTGGGGGCTGAACTTGCAAACGTTGCTGAGCCCAGTGCTTATTACCATGAATATCCTTACTGAAATTAATGGAAGTACTCAAGCAAATAAAGCTTTTAATGCCTGAAATTGCCTGAGTCTTGAGGTCCACAGGTGCATAAATGTAGATCATTACACCCACATGGAGTCCCCTGACTTCCCCCAAAACCCTCTGTTTAGGTGAAATCATCTGCCCACACGGATCTTTTTTTAAAGATTAGAGATGCAGTTTGTGGAATAACATACCAGATAATTTCTCTGAACTTGAAGAAGAAATGATTTGCTTCTCGTTCAAATAAGGAGAAATTGACATAAAGATATAAGTGCCAAAATAGAATTTATTAAATTTGATGGAAATATGAATACAGCCATCTTCCAGATTTTTTTTTTTTTTTTTGTGGCTGTAAGAAAATTTCAATTTTATATGTTTATAGAACACACGACTCCAATTTGTAAATTATACTCCATTTTTGTAAAGGTTTCTCTGCTTTTCATTTGGAATACACACATTCTTTGAGAATTGTTGATGGTCACTCCAACCAAAGGTTTGTCTCCCAACTTCCACTTTACACAGACACCAAAGATCCAATGAGTAAAGACCACAAAATTCATACTGGTGTCTCAATGTGACATTGTTTTGTACACATGCCCCCACCCTCCCTCTACCTTCCTCTTCTTTCAGGGTTCACACAAAGTTTGCATTGCAAAGAAAGCAAGCTCTTGCAGAAATTTTAAAGCAACTAAACACATGAAAGCTCAGAGATAGTAAGGTCCTAGATCTGATCTTATTATTTCAGAGTTACTAGAAAAATGCAAGTAAAGATGACCTCAAACACAGTTTCTAAGACTCAGTTCCATCATTAAAGAGTCCCTTAAAACTGACCATATGATATGGTTCTGATTAGTTGCCACAGCAATTATTATGGATAGTGTATTTGGTTAATGGTTTTGTATCCATCTATTTTACAAAATTTCCATTTTATCAATTAGATTAGAACTACTTTAGAGATTGTATGCAGTATTGGATCTGATAATAGTTCATCACCTGGAAAGCTAATTATCATGCCTGTTCCTTGTTGACTGTTTAATTTTATTAGACACAATATATTGGTACATTTTAAAGCTGATATTGGATACACTTTGGATCCAAATCTTCTTCTGGTTTCTGTAATGTATGCCACACCAATCCTTGTATGGACTACCTGTACCAAGCTCCACATGGTACAATGTAAATGTAAAGCTTGCTGGCAATCATTGAAAGAACTCCTTTTCTCAAAAATCACAACTGCAAAATGAATGCAACCTGTCACACCAAATTAAGCACATAATAAATGCATAAGAAGTCTGCTTTCATCTAGACATAAAATATACATGATCCCAAAGGGCTGTTGAGTCTCTGTTGACTTACAGCTAGGGAGAAAGTGTGGGCCCATCTGAGTCCCAACTCCAATGGTACAGAAAACAGCTAACAGATCTGGAAACAAAGCTACCAAGTAAATGTGAAAAACAGACAGCTATCTCAAGCCACTAAGACACAGGGATCACGCTAGGTTTGTTGAAGTAGTGCTCACAATGCCATTTACTTCAGGGCCAGGAATTTTCTATTGTCAATCTCCTTTTTAACTCTTGTGAGGGCTAGCATAACTTCACAATTTCTGTCCGTAGATGAGAAAAATCTCTAGAATCTCTAACCACTCTGTTAATGTTTAATACAAATAGGAATTAGTGAGGAAATTACAATTCTAAAGAGTGCCAATACTTGAAGAGGGCAAATGGACTCATGCATGCCAGTTAACGCAACATCAATCCCAGGCAACAGAACAACAAAAAAGATTCAGTTGGATTTAATTAGTAGAGAATTAAAAGTTAGGAGTCTAGCTAGGTGATATAACATGATATTATGGAAAATATGTGTGGTCAGAGAAATCCCATTTCACTCTCCAAGACTTGAAATTTGGTATCTGACAAACATGTTCGTACACACCATATTTCAACTTAGTAAAGCATCTGACTTGACATTTTACAGCATATTGACTGAAAAAATTGAGACATCTCAACCATGATCCCTTACGGACTTGTCCTAGATGGTGTTCTGCTGTATTCGTCAATGACTCCATGAACTGTTAGCTGATGAGAAAAATAGGTACTAGATGGACTGTTGGATAAGTGAGGCAAATTCAGCCAAAACACACATTAATATAGCCAAATGGAGATTCAGGCATTTAGGGACAATATGCTGGTAATAATCCTAAAATAGGGAGGAAGAATTATGGAAAATGGTGACTTTAAAAAGGAAAGAATGGACAAGCTACTTAACATGAATTCTCAGTGCACAATGCCTTGGCAAATGGGGCTAATACTATACTAGACTCGATAAACCAAAGACCATCTAATATTCAGAGAAGGTGGCTTTATCCTATCTATACAGCATGATCAAGCCAATGATGGAATAATGTTTATGTTTCTGATATTCACGCTTTTAAATTTGGGGACAGAGGAGTAAACAATGGTGAAGCTGGCCAATATTGCATTTATCTGTTCTTTCATCAAAGTTAGTTCTGGAAGATGTATATTACATATTTCTGGGGACTGATGCAAGGGTGACTGTTGAAAACGATGGGATGTCTAGTCCTAAAATGTATAAATCTTGCAAGCTGGTAAACTAGTCAGCCTGAACTGGCTACTTTTGTATCTCAGTGTCTGCTGGACTGTCTCTGCAAAAAAAAATTCTTCCCGAAATAGCTCCCAATGTATGCTGTCCATTGTTTAAATTCACAGGAAGGCTTCCAAGTGAAACTGGAATGCAAGTTTAGGTCCAAGTATGAATAATATATCACCACAATATCTACTGAAGATAGTTGTACAAAAAATCCTTGCTTTGGGGCACTTGGGATCATCCTATACTGCAATGGCATTGGCATATAAAGAGATATAACCAAGATAACTCCTACCATCCAGTGTACCTCTACAGCACAGAATAGCCATGCATGGATAGTTGGGTTTGGAAAGGAGAAAAGCCACATGAGCATATATTTGTACCTCTACTAATTACTATCATGAGAAATTAGAATGGGTATAGTGCTAAAATGATGAAGATACAATGCTGCTAGTTGTGCTAGAGACAGCTCCTTTGCATCTAGCTTGTGTATCTGAAGTTTCCTGTTGCGTGTTACAGGGTGCGTCCTGAGTTTAGAGGAAATGCTACTGATTCTCCCTTCACCTACCCCCCTAGTATCCATGGTTATTACAGGAGTGTTATTATCCTATGATAAAAATGAGGAACTAATACAAAATTAAATGAGACAACTGATGAACGTTAAGGTGATGCCTGCAGGACAGACTGAATAATTTCAGGCTAGTTTTGCCTTGTGCTCTGGGGCACAAGGCACAAGACAGCTCCAGACCAAAAGCTCTGTGCTAACACAGTTCTAATCTCAAGCTAAAAAAATTCTTTGAGAAACAGAATGTATTGGCTGGGCATGTCATGATACTGATATGATTTTGAATTAGATAAAGCTCATAATCTAATTTATTGAGATACATGTCAAGTTTGACCACTCACCATCCACCATACAGGTGAGTGCACAGAATATCAGTGGTAATGCCAGGAACAGAGAGGTTCATTACTGTGCATTCCAAGATAAAACTAACACTTATTGTACAGAAGAGTTTAGAATTAATTTATGGCATCTTTTGTTGAGCATATCTTAGGAAAAAAAGGTATATTTTTCAAAGAAAGCTATAGAAAAAGGTACTTGCTGTATGTAGATATGGAAAAAGTATTCGTAGCAAAACCACTGAACAAGCTTAAGTTACAAATCAATTTTTTATTTATATTATTTTGTGTAATGTCAAAATATTCTTCATATATTTTTTCTATTCATTATTGCTAATTCTCTACTGGACTGTTATGAAGCCATGAATGCTAACCTGTGACTTCTAGTGCATGACTGCAAAGCATTTAGATATAAAAAAATATTTTCCAACTTATGGTAACATGACTTATCATCATACATTATCCTATGAAACTGGGAAGTGTTTCTACAATTGACTGCATGCCAAACTGACAAATACCCTCTGAATAAAACTCTGTTCAAGCAGGCATGCAGTATCTACTCAAGCAGGAAAACAGTACAGTTCATAGCTTTGCAAGTAATAACCTGATATGACAGAGTATTCTATAAAATTATAACTCCTCAAAAATTCAACAAAATGCTTTAACTACTTTTACTACATCCAGAAAGGGTGTAAAAACACCAGAATGGGCAATTATTTCTGACCTTATGAGAAGAAAGAACAAATCACAACTGAGACAGAGCCCAGTTCTGTCCAACAGAGAGAGACTTTCCTGAGAAACTTTTCAAGATATGAGATTTCATGCTCCTGAGAGTACAGAACTCTGAGGAATGACAAGAAGGAACAATATAACAGATCATTTCTACTGATTTCAGGGGACAAAAACAACATAAACTTCATATCATGAAAAACTCAGGTTCCTCAATCTGTTTGCATCCTAAAGCAATCATCAACCTTACCAAATCTTAAAACATCCATATTATTTGGATTTATCTCCTTTACATTTTTTCTATAAATTTGTCCATTAGTTGTGTAATATTTCAGCTTTACAGAATTTGAGAGCATAATTCTACTTTTTCACTGAAAACATCTTCCAAGATTTCCACTGTATCATTCTGTCAGAAGGACAGAAAAAATCATCGATGAAAAAAATGTAATAGTTTCCATGTCACTGCTCAAAAAGATTTAAAATAAAAAGCGGTAGTCCAGGTCATTCATATAGGTCATTCAAGACAGAAAAATTATAAAAATATATGTGCTTTTAGTGCTTAATGATTTTCACACATTCCTACTTACCATTAGATTTTCAGTAGGGAAGTATAGGCAACCGTGCCAACTCCAATTTTAATTAACAAATTCAAAAGTAATCTGATGGAATAACAACATTAATTAAAGTCACAGATAATACTAAATTGAAAGTTGCTGTAAGCTCTAATGGGATTGAGGATATAATAAAAAGGAATGATAACTTAATAAGAGGAACTCTTCACCAGACCTGAAGATGATCCTATACCGGTATGCTCTATTAGAAGCTAATGCAAAGTTAAGATTTTAAATTCTGGTCATCCCTCACCATATTTTAATATTTTATTAAAATGTGCTTACTCTGATGTAAAAAGCAATAATGATGATAATACAATGACACAGAAAGAAAGCCTGTCTCACATACAGTAAACATGAAATAAAAACCTTTGGCGAAAACATTTTGGAACACACACACAGGGTGATTTTGACTACATTTTCCCCAAAGTAAGTGAGTCCCAAGGAGAAAAGGATGGTAAAAGTGACATCTCAGAGAGGCATGTGTGGTACAACCCCTTATTAAGGCTCTAAGATTTTGGTTATATGCTGCTATATTCACATAACTGATTTCTTGATTCATATGACTTTGCTGATACTACACTTGGAATACCATACACAGTTTGAGGCTCCTCCCTGCTGCTGAACTTGAAGTTTTTTTGGGGGAAATGAACAAAAGTGGTTGAAAAGGTTCATTCATTCAGAAAAAAAAATATTTGAAAGGTTGAACATGATGAAGAAAGGACAAAATCCAAAATTCCACATCGAAGTGTACCTTTAGAGAAGAGGGTGCTCAAGGAGATGGAAGTAGGCATAATTAAAAATAACAGGATTCACATTCCTAAAACTAAAAACAGACATTACCAAACTACCCAGACTAATGTCTTTCCAACCATTAAATTCCTCTGTATTATACTAGATTTAATTGTATCCATTGTCTAAGAATTAATATTCACTAATAGACTTGTTATCTGCTTTATTAGTGCTCATTATGCCAAGCTACACTGCTGTATTGGACAGCTGCCATTCCAATTTTATTTCGACTTTGTATACTAAATATATTTAATCCATTACTGCTGCCAAACACTAACAAAAGGAAAGAACTATGGCAAGGAAAACTTGGGTTATATATCTAAATGAACACAATCCATTTAATAAAGTATTATCAAATAACAAAGAATAATCCTACTTTGACAAAGGAGAAGACCAGGTGGGATAGATCTTTTATATCATAAATATCAATCAAACTGAGATTATGCTAAATCCATTTTTAAAGGAATTATTCTTTAAAGGATTTTAAAGGATAAAGTTTAAAATGTGCCCAATATTTCACTAGACCCTTAAATGTTTATATCAAGAAAAATGTTGTTGCAATAATGGCAAAACCGACTTGTTATTATAAGGAGGCTTTTTGAGATGGGACTAGAAGACAATGTAGATCTTGCTATCTTAACATAATTTTTCTTGTAAAGTTTGTATTAGTTTCTCAGAAGTATGAATTATTATTCTAACACTTAATTTTGTTTATATTTTCAAAATTATTTCAAGTATGCAATCTGCCCGATGACTTGCAGAAAGATAGTTTTGCCACAGACTTGGTATCTTGTCTTAACTTCAGTCTCACTTATGTTGAAACTCCAGTGATGATGCTAAGCTGTATTCAAAATAAAAATCAGTATAATAGTCTATTTCTTCATTTCACCACAGAGTAGCTATTGAGCACAACAAAACAATATAAAGCACCTCTAGACTCGATATGTCAGCTCCGGAAAAATCACCTATAAATGTGTGGCATTTGTTGCTACTATCACTTGGGAGGTATCGGTTGAGGAAAGAGGGGAAGAAACCAGGCTTATTTATACCCAGCACCGGTGAGGTACAAACATAGCTAGACCAAGCTCACTGCTAAGGATATCTTGACTTGAATCCCTCTCCTATGCTAAACTGTGTGCCCTGACATAACCTGGTCCATGCTAAAACCAGAAAGAAGTGCAGTGAGTAAGCAAACATCCTTGCCAGGTAACTCAGCTCTCCATAGCAAGAGATGTGGTATTTTGCAAAGGCAAATCACTTCTTGATAACTGCATTTTTATTAACTTGTAAGTCTTCATATTGAGACTGTGTGAACAAGTGGAAAAAGAATGAGCATCAATGCATTAGTAATTCAGTAGCATTCCTGAGGGGCTGCACAGTCAGCTGGTGGGTGCCACTGCAAAGGGAGGTAATGGAAAGATGGTAACCCACAGCTTCATCTATTCTGAAGCTTTTGACCCTGTCACACCAAACAGCACGCAGCGGACTTACTGAAATTTCTTCCAGTAGAAAAAGAGGAACAAGAGCGTCAAAGATGAAGCACTAGAAGCTAAGAGTATATCTGTTTTGTATGTGTAACTTACTAAAATTGGTGACTGAAGAAAAAATATATTTGAATCTTAACTTCTTAAAATTATTTTTGTAAACTAAATATAGTTAATGCTTTTTTATAGAAAATCTGTCAAAAATACATTTTTCAACTCTGGTTAAATAAAACACAGTTTTAGGTAAAAGTTAACAAAAGAATCAATAAACATTTAAAGAGCATCATCATTCAAAAGGATAAGTGAAAAAGTCAAGTTTTTTGACTGTGTGTACCTCAATATCTCAGCAATGATTAGGGCATCTCAGCCCTTGCAGAAAGCTTGCTTATGCCAGAATTCATCCTAACAAAGATGTCCAAGTTCAAGGTGTAGTTTGAAGGCTAGTTGATAGAGACAAGGGCCCCCAGAAACCAAATTCAGCCCAATTAAGTTACTTTCTGGTGGCTCCTCTATCTTCTATCCCACTGTTTACAGAGGCAGATAGAATGACTGAACACCTCGGTTAAGTATGCCAATTAAATACGTGAAGTCATCTGAGGTGAACCTGGGCATTATCCCAGCTGTTTCTCAATGTGCAAGCACATGACAATCATGCTTTGTATAATCATAGAAAAGAGTAACATGCTTTGCTCACTACTAGCTTTTATCTGAAATCAGACATGATGGTAACCATGCAATGTGGGATGATAGATTTGAGTTCAGATGATGCTCTCCAGGATATTATTACATATTACAAGGCTCTCCTTGTCCTTCTCTCCAGTTCCCACACATACATTCCTCTTGTTTTGCTCTTGTATAGTAAGTGCCAACTTTAACACCTTAGCAAATATGCAACTGTGTTGGTAAACACAACTGTTGGTACTTCCTCAATTCACAAGTTTGTAGGAATAGTTCAGGTTTTCTTTTTAAACCCATTGTCCATGCATTACTCTAGGTTCAAGTAAACTGAAATGTACTTTCACAAACCTATGATTAGAAAGATTGTTCAAAAGCTCTTGCTAAAAGCACAGTAAAAGCAGTGACCATTCTCCTTCAGGAGCAAAATTTCTCCAAGAAGCACAGAAGAGAGAGACAATGAGAATCCAAGAAAAGATTTCCTAATTTTATCTGCAGGGTTGATAGGAATCAACCAAATGGTTGTTTTTTTGTTTTTTGTTTTTTTTTTTTGCAACTTTTTTTTTTTTAAATTATTGGAAAATTATTTTAATCAGTAAAATGGCAAGAGTTTGCCTATTCATCCATATACAAATCCCTGCAGCATATTGTGTCACAAAGAATAGCTGAGGTCCCTGAGATGTCAGATTCTGAATACTCCCAAATAGGCTTCTCAGAATATGCAGCTACATTTAGGAAACTGTCCAGTCCTTTTAAGATCAGTCATGTTTACTCTTAATTCTAGCAAAATCATTTGCAGCTCAAATTCCTGGGACTCCTTCCTTCCTCCTAATTTCACCCGCAGCTTTCAAAAATACTGAAAATCCTCAGAACCATGACAACCTTCACTTTCCCTGCAGTGTGGTGAGGGCAGACCTATCTAACAGAAATGGCAAAGAAAGAAGAGGAGAAAAAAACAGAGGCCTTTCTTAAAGTAATATTTTTGCTTGCCGCTGTTCTCTAATACTTTTAGAGATGTACAAGCACAGCCTAATCCCCTCAGATCACTTCCTTTTCATACAATTCGGTTTTGCCAACGTAAGCTGGGTTACTTTGAAATATTTCCACTTCCTTCACAGCTCTGCTGCGAGACCCATCACAGTAAGAAGCATTCAAGTAAGAAAGCATGACTTCCCAACTGTTTAAGTTATGTAAAATGCTAACAATATTCTAAATACAGGAAAAATGTGTCTTTAATGCTCCTCTTTGACAGTTCACCAGAACTGCATCCATTTCAAAGGCTTCTGCTACCCGCACAGAATTAAATAGCTGCTACAAATGTCCTTTGAAAAAGAGCTGCCATCAGTGGGATAGGAACACAAGCAGCCCGGGGGCTGGTATCAAACAGTCCCCCAAAAGAAAGATTATGAAGCAACCAAGGACATCTAAAGAGAGAAATCTAGGCTAAGAACTATTTGAGGAATTATCCTGAGAGAGGTTTCTTCCTGAAAATATATCAGACATGGCTTACACTATAAAGCATCTTCTACTAGTGCAGTCCATGGCATACATGTATTCTAGTCAAGTTTCAGTCCCAGCGGTCGAACCCTGACCTTCTGCAAGTAAAGTAATGGTAATTGTTGGAGCTACGTGAGCCTTTTATTGGCACGTCTCCAGTGTGGCAGTCTGTAGGTGCCTGTCAGCACAAACAGCTCTCTACCATCAGCCTGACAGTGCCATTGTCTCTGCAACACTGACTCTGTGGAGCAGATTTTCCACCTCTGCTGCCCAAGGATTACATGACTATAAATTGATGAGCTTTAAGCCACCACTATGTCTTGGAAGAGTCCCTCCTTCACCTAGGTTATCAACACAAGTGCACAGTAGCGCTCCAGATAAGCTTTGTGCCTTGGTAAAGAAAAGGATCTTGGATTTTTTCAGCCTGAAGGTAAAAAAAAAAAAAANGAAAAAAAAAAAAAAAAAAAAAAAGAAACAGCACAAAAGTCTAGCTGCAGGAAATGATGAGGGACTACAAGAGACTGCAGATATTACTTTAGACATTTCAAAAAAGACACAAAATTTTATGGAAGATGATCTTCACAACATGGTGAAAGCACAGCTCTGAAGCAAGAAAAGGAAATAAACGAAAGACAGTGCTGCTACATGCTGGTATTGTGCATGAGTTTAGTGCCATTTTGTACAGGGACTCAATACCAGTTCCTGAATGCAGAGGACTCCTGCAATGCTCAGAGAAAGGATCCCCAATACTTGCTTTGCAAGGAAAATTCACTGGGAAAGGCAACACAGAAGATACAGAGCGCACAAAGACCCAGGAGCTCTTTCAGACTCAACAAGACCATGCAGAGAAATGAGGAAGGAAATGATTCACAACTCTCTATACTGCAACCTTTAAAAAACAAAAAACAAAAAACAAAACAAACCAACCAAACTTCTTTATTGTCTCACCATTTTGTTCCCAATGTCCCATCACAATTTCCAAACAATTCTCTTCCCCCTGTAAATGCCAGGGAATAAAGACACTGTTTAAAGGTAGCCAGTCTGTTCTTGGGGTATGTACGTGGTAAAAGATGGCACACTGTGTGTGTGATTAACAACAAATTGTTAATCATTAACAACCTATGATGAGGAGCATGCCAAAAACATTGTGTCCCCAGCAAATCTGTCCCTGAAATCTAATTTTTGTTTTGTTTTTAAAAAGAGGCAATAAAATCAACCAAAAAGTCTGGATTCCCAAAAGAAACCACCTTAAGAGAGCCTTCTAATGTAGTAAAAAGTAAAAACACTCACAAAGGAAATAAAGAAAACATACGGAACAGTACCAATTCAAGTTAATTTAAGTGTGGTGAAAACATCAAGGCATATCTGGAAGCAATTCAGCAGCTGAATATCTGGTCTTCACCACTTAGCAAACATACTAAGAAGGACGTGTCAAAAGTAGTGGTTTTATCAAAAAATACATTTTTTTTCTATGCAAGATCAAAAGTTCAAGTACAAAACAAACTGCTTGCATGCTGGACCTCAGTTCAGTAATCAGGTAGAAAATATTGAATGTTGTAAGAACAGAACAGCAGCAACCATTCTCTGTAGGGACTGAGATTCATTTTACCTCTTGTATGCTAGCCGATATTTATTTAACTTTTCATGGTGTAATGACAGACTTGTTCTCTCACCCTTTTTTTAAGAAAATAAGTTTTGTCTTAACACAGAGAGGAAGCAAAGCAGAGGCCCTCCTCTTGTTTAGATGGCGTTAGAGTATGTGCTGTCACAAACTTTTGTGCCACATGATGTGCTCATGCTCTAGTGAGGAAAGACGTGCCAGTCCGGGCACATCTGCTGTTCTTTGCTACTGTGCTCCAGCAGATTATCTCTGTGAAGAAGCAAGTGGTACATGAGAATAAGGGTATTTCTGACATAGCTTCCAACAACAGCAGCAATATTTGGTGAGTTAAGATCTGGCTTAGTTTTGTGACATTTCTGCTGCCTATGTAATTGTATTCAGTGCCTCCAAACCATCTTGTGCCTGCTCAGATTTGGACTATTTCTTTCTCGTCTATTTTTCAGTTTCACGAGACAGAGAACAGTCTGGGCCCAGAAGAGTTGCCATTGGGATGGTAGTGCCACCGAATCCACTTCTTTCCTTATGGTTATTCAGAGTCACAAGTCTGTGGGTCAGAACACCATTAATGACCTTGCAGCTTGCTGTCACTGCATGATAACTATGCTTACTCTGGATTTTCTGATGTCGAACTAATTATCTTTGTCCAACAGCAATCCCAGGCATGACTGCCAGCTATATTTCCATTGTCATACCAGCTTTTGCTGGTCTCACAGCTGACTGTACTGCAGGGGTAGGAGGAGTGGGATGCACTATTGCAGGAATGATACTGCCCCATACGAAAGTTCTGCAACAGCCAACAAGTAGCTGGACTTTCCACTGCAATCTGATTCCCACACCTGCCGCTGAGTACTTTACAGGATCACAACTACTATCCCGCTGGATGCAACTGCTCCACAAATGCCCAAAGCATCTCGTGACTTTCGTTTACTGTCTTCACCATGCATCCCTTAAGTGATCTCATTTCCAATGTAGAATCCTTGGCTGCTCTAGTAGCTGCTTTGGATGAAGGAATACAAAAGGCTCGATCGCACTCCCTAAAAATGTATCTCAGCTCATTTTTCCAATAGATTCTTCAGCCAAGGAAGTGGTGAAGAGACTGAAAGTCAGTTTGACAAAAGTGGCTAGGAGACAAGTTAGAGATGGTGGTTGGATTCTTAAATGAAACACATAACGGAGAAGATGGAAAAAGGAAATTTTAGGGAGTTTGATCCTGAACACCTATAATACTCTAAGAGCAGCTCTGTTACAGTATAGCACAATGCAAAAATATCCTAGCAAGTTGTATGCCTGAAGGTAGCCTTAGGACACTAGGGTGCTTGCATACTGCTACAATTAGTGCCACTGCAAAATGTTGTAGTGAGAAAGGGTTGCCTTGGAAAAAGAATCAAAAATAGAAATCCAGCTTCATAACAAAGGTAGAAGCTGTGCAGAAAGTTTGCTAATGCGGTATCCTAGTGCACCAATGAGTACTTGCAGGGGCAGTGCACTTCATATCCACACTGGAGAAAAACTAAATAATGCAGGCTGCATCTTTAGAAATCCTAGAAGAACAACTATAAGGTACCGAGATATTATGTAACATCATGCAATATATAACCTGAGGTAGCACAAAAAGTGTGTATCACAAAATAAAATATTTTTAGAAGGCATATTAGCATGTTTGACTCCTACTGACATCAAAGTCAATTAACTATTGACTTATTGACTGCTTAGGAATATGAATCTAGACTTTAGTATAGCATAATTATTAGGGAGTACTATGATATATTTTACTGAGTGTACTAAGGTAGCACAGTGTCAGTAACATATGAAAGTAAATCTGAGATTTTATGATGGCAGTTTCTAAACATATTGTTGCAATTGTCACTCAAGAGACTGCACAGACTTCACATTTAAAGGCACTCAGAAACAATTCTGGATCAGAGCTTTTATCCAGTTACTTCACATACAGGGAACTCACTGGGGTTATGAGATTTCTGTTATAAAAATGTACAAAATAAATAGCACTATATTAAGCTGTAGTACAAATATTTGGCTCATTGCTTCATGGTTCATGGACAGTTTAATGATGGAAAATATGCTCTTTTTGTGTTTCATTAACCTTCTCACTGCCTTGGGCATAAGTCAACTGCACTGCTCTAAAACTGAAGGGATAGAAAACTGAGGTAAAAGAATGAAATTCAATTATCATAACAATTTAGACACATACTTGCACTAAATTCATAACTGACAAGCAAATGCCTAAGTTACATGCGTCACTTTACGCAAGTATTAATCAAAATATTTATACTGTTCAGTTGTGCGAGCTGGCATACACAACTCTTGTAGTGAGGAAAACTATACCAAGAATGTACTAGGGATTTTAAATTGGAAGTATTGGAACCGTGCTTCTCACATTTCTGCAAGATATTTAAACTATCAGCTGTCAAAGGTCTCCTAGCAGGAACCCCAGTACTCTTTCCTTTTAAAAGCATCATGACAATGAGTGCCTTTAGGGGCTAAATTCAGTGCTGTGATCCAGTGAGAATCTGGAAATCCTCAGATCCCACTCCTGGAAGGTAGTAAGATATGATGTTTAGAAATGATGACATTTTAACTTACAGAAAAGCTGCTATTGACCCTAAAGTGATTGCTGTTTGCCCTAGGGCTCAGGCAAATCTAAACCCATATTTTGGGATATGAGGAAAAGATGTTTCTCTGACAGAATCAAAGAGAAAAATCAAAATGTGCTTGTTCTGAAGCCTCTCAGGGGTCCTGAATAAATCCGCCGAGATCATAATGACAGAAAATAAGCAATGTGTATCTCTCTAGTCTGCCACAGTTTTGTTCCAGATGGATGGAAGGAAGAAAGAGAGGTGGAGACTCTATTAATCATCATTCCCTATACAGCTTTAGTACCTATGTTGTCTTCTTAAAGAACTCATTTCAGAGGGCTTTCATGCTGGAAATCTGTGTATGAGAAAAGTTACATAACAAAAATTCATGAAGACTAGGCAACCACACCCAAATAAGATTATTTTTGGTGGTTGTGGGAAGGGATGAGGTGGAACCTGGGTATATCTATGCATGTAAAATTAATCCTTCCCAAAACTGACCTCAAATTTTTAACTATTTTATCAGCCCAAACTGGGTTCCTAAAAGAAGTATTTCTGTATGGTTAAAGGACCATTTGGATGAAAATCAATAGCTGAGAGTTTGGATGTGCATTTGCAGAAAGCATCACTGCGGATGCTATCTGCCTGTAACCTGCCACCAAACAGATGCTGCTCTGCAGGGTGAACAGAACAAGGAGGCAAGGAAATTCACAGCCTGGCCCCCAATACCACCAATAGCCAGTGCTGCAATAATGCTACAGGTGCATAATGGCAAAAAACAGCATGAGCAGGCAGGTTGGGAAATAAAGACAAAAAGCAGAAGATGGCTTGGAATATTTCAAGTAATATGTATGTTGAATCATCAACCCTTTTTTTTTTTTTTTTTCCTGTTTTGTCCCAGGGCACATGAACAGAGTAGATTTTGTACTATTTGACATCTGTAAAACAGTAGAGAAAACAGAATGGTGCCTTGGAGATGTTAAAAGCGGTCTCTAATATGGACTAGAATTCCTGAGCACATTCCTAGGGAATCTCTCTTCTCACTTGTGGGATCCTGTCATACAGACTTCAGTCATCTCTGCAAGTGACCTTCGGGGAAGAGCCAGCAGGATTTTTCCAGCTCGTTATAGAGGTTGGTTACTGCAGATTTCAGGGTTTTCCCGGGTCTTCTTGACTGCCCATCACTTACAGGCATATCCTGTTCCTGACAGCAATGTTTACACTTGACTACAGTCAGAAAAAAACTACTTCTTGTACCTTAACCTTTTTGTTCATCATTTTGCCTTCTAGACTCCACTCAGCCCTTTGGCATACCTGCTTTGTCTAACTATTTTCTATACTCAACAGCATGTGAGAGGATTCAAGTTGAGAATTAATTACACTGATACGAAGCCACTGGGGAATATGCCAGTGCAGATTGCTCATTTGCCTCATGGGATAATAATGTCAAGGAGGAAGTAGCAACAATATGTCAGGCAACCTAATGTTTCCGAAGCTTGACACAACACATTATAGGAATGAAAGATGTTGAGCTTTTGTACCATCACAAAGCAAAGGCAAAAGCACGTTGCTTTAAAGTGAGTTTTACGTGAAAGCACAGTTATGTTTGTGGATAATGTGCTACTATTGAAGCTTTGCCTTTTGTAATCATTTCTGCTGCAAATTTAAAAATCTGTGCAGAAGATAAATATGTTTAAACAACTTTAAGACTGTAATAATAACCTGTGCTAAGCAGGAGAAGTGTAGGTTAGTGGGGACAATCTCAACTTCAGATTCTCTATTTTGGCCTATATCTCAACAGAAAAATCTGTTTGAAGCTTCTTCAGTATACAGGGAATAGCTGAAATGAAGACCATTTTTAACTTCTGCTTTAATTTTGCTCACTTGCCTACTTTACCTCATATTTTTGCTTCTAGTCTTCATTACTGGGTTTTGAGAACAGCTTCCTGCCCACCACTTCCCCAACCTATAAAAAGAGCAGTACTTAAAATTATTACATATATAAAAGAAATTTTAAACTGCCATTAAAGCAAACAGACGTGTAACCACTTTTGCTTTGTGATACACGTTGTTAGGACAAACTGTGGGTTGGATTCCCCCAGGCTCAGGGACTAAAGAACAAGAAAACTCTAAAATTACCTCTCCTATTTTGCCAGCCAGAATTAAATGTATCTGCTTCACCTTCAAATCTTTTACATGAATTTTTCAGCAAAACATTTTCCAGTGACTGCTATTTTGAATGAAGCAATTGTCTGTTTTCATTGTTCCTAAAAGATCCAAAGGTGATTTCTCTAATCTACATCACTGACTGATGGTCTGCAAAACTGCAGTTTTTAAAAATAAAATAAAACAAACAAAAAAACGTAAGGAAGTATTAAAAAACAAAATGAAAAGAGCGTATGAGAAAAGCACTTCATGCTTTCCTATCTCTGAATCTCTCCTCTGCTGATGGTTTTCCATTAACATGCCTGGTAGTATGCAAACAAATTATGTACATTAATCACCAGATCTGAACGTGGTGGGGAGCACCTTGGTAGGGAGGGGACAGATGAGAAATGCCGATATTAAGATTGGTCTGGGGGACTCTTCACAGTCCCAGTTAAAAGGGAGAGGAATAAACTTGCCTGGTGGTACAACTCTAGCTCTAAAAGCCTGTTCTTTTACAATGGCTGCTTTTATATTACCTGGCCAGGGAATCACGGAAGGCCCAGCTGAGGAAGAATGAAAACAAAATAAGAAAAAAGAGCTACAAGAAAAGTTTTTTGAAAAGATTCACCACCTGAGCCTCCAGCTGCTATGCCACTGGGGACGGACTGCTGCTGCTAACCTAGCTTAAAGTTAGTTATGCTAACATTTCACAGCAATGTAGCACAATCAACCATCAGAGAAGTAGTCTGATACAGTAAGATTCAACAGATCTGTTATTTCTTAGATCTGAAGGGTAAAAGCATCAGCTATTAACACAGTATAATGTTCCCTAGTGGCAAATTATAAAAAGATTGATTGATTCTTTCAGCAATTGACTACGCTTACTGAAGCAAGCTGTGTTGCAACATATATAATACTGCACGGGATTTGAGATGTTAACTAAACACATGACAAAAATATAAAATTGCACCAAGTTCCTGACAGAAAATGCATTGGTCTCTCCTTGTTTCCATTGTCTGAAATTGCTACAGTTTTAAAGTTTTTGGTTTACAAGAAAGTTGTAAGACATGGCTTAAGGACCAGGTTTGAACACATCTGAAGAGAACACTGGAAATCTAAGGTGAACTGAAAATGAAACATGAGCAAAGGATGTTGTGAGAGAATCATATGATTAAGTGTGTACTGAGGAAGGAAGTTTTCCAATTGGTCATGGACTTGCTGTTAGTCAAGGGTTGACAAACTGTTGTGACAGAGCAATGACTAGGAGAGGCCAGCTGGTATAGGCCTTTGAAGTTTAATTGGCTCGTTGGAGCTGTAACGCTGTTAACTGCATATTACTAACTTCTCTCTGCTGGGAGAAACTTTCCAGCCCTGAAGGAAATGATGCTATTCAACAGCAAAATCAAATGAAAGTCACAAAACTATAGTTTAACTGACCACTGGGAAACATATTTTCATGGGGCTTAATTCCATGAACAAGGGGACAAACTCTACCTTATCCTTATACCAGCTTTCGGTACAGCTCTGTAAACTTTACGGAGTTAAAGTCCTAAAGATGACCACAGAACTGGTGACTAAAAATATCTTCGTGCTGAATCCAGCTACCTTCATAACTGGGGCAACAAGTCTTCCAAGGAGCTATGAAGCAGAATGTTTAAATTAGATTTTAAATACTTATCATACACAAAAGAGCAACTGTGAAATTCAGTGTATGCTTCTACAGATGTCTCCAGAATACAGCTGTACTACAAAATCTAAGCATATCAGATCCACTATCAAAGATAGGAGTTCTCTATAACGTTTTTCTTGATAAAAAAATTTAGCAAATGTTTAAGATAACCTTTTTACATGTCATTTATAAACTGGAATGTGAAATTTTACACAAAGCATCCTAAATGTGATTTCTTTCCTTTTCTTCTTCTTCTTCTTTTTTTTTTTTTTTTTTTAGTTTGTTTGAACATTTGTGCACAGAATTCCTAAAAATTGCTTATAAATATATACCCTTAAGTCAATAAAGTTCTGCCTTGTATACTCATAGATGGTATTGTATGGGGAATCAGAACTACTTCAAACATATTATTCTTCTTATTGTATTGAAAAGTCCAACATTGAAGGACATACAGGAAACTTCACTATAGCTATGACCAAAACTACACGAACATTCGAAGAAACTTAATGGTGCAACCATTCTTTGTTTGACTTTTTTTTTTCCTATTCTTAATCAAAACATCATATTTTTGAAACTGTACTTAGAACGTTCATTCTTCTCCAACTTTGTTAATTCACTATTTGTATATAACAGCTGAAATGACAAGTTTCCATCAATTCTGAGTTTTGTACTCTGTGCAAGACTTAAGATGTTTAACTAAAAAAATAATACATTATTATCATTACTAGAGTAAATGATTAAAGATACAGAATGTACCAAAGGTCTGGGTGAAGCAGGATGTTAATTATGAACATTTTGAATATATCAAATAATTTACAGCAGAACACCAAAAAAAAAAAAATTATACCATAGCAGATTGAACAAAAGAGGTAGCCTGCAGCCAGAGATATGAATGAGTTATTAACACTTATTTTTTCAGCACAGCTGTAATGAGGTCACATCATCTCTGAATTTCTAGAATTATAAATTTTCACAAAATAAATTACTGTATATAAAAATGCTACAAGCTACAGAAAATACAGAGCTAGTAGAGAGCTTTCCACATAAAGAAAGAACCTCCAAATGCTCTTAGGATTCCTAGTTATCTGTTTTGTCAAGCTGACACAAAAGCTTCAGACCTATTTACTGTAACCAAACACTGTTCTGTACTTAAAGCAAGATACTGTGTTACCTTTACTGCATACATTTAAGATGCTTTTTGGTTTTGTTTTTTGTTTGTTTGTTTTCTTTTGTTTTGCTTTTATTAAACAGTTATGAAGGATCCTGAAATGGGCAGCTTTCTTTGCAATAGTACAAAGTTTACACCAGTACAGAAAGCCAACTGAAAAAACTGTGAGATGGCTTACATTTCTAATTTCAGCAATCTTCATATCAAAACTGCACAGCTAAAAATGTACCATTTTTAATGGTACATTAAACCTGGGAAATAAGACTGTTCTAGAATTACATTTTAAATGGAATACATAAGAAATAATAATAAAAAAAAGATAATAGAAATCATATCTGTTCTACTTTTCAAGGAATGGATTGAGGTCAAATAGGAAGTCAGAGGCAAGAACTTGAAAACCAGACAGGCGTGGAGGTTAAAAGTCCTCCTGTCAGCAGTATTACAACTTAATTACTACTTAAACTTTGATCTGCTTTGACCACATGAATGAGGACCAGCTGCCTTCTTCTTCAAGCCTAAAACCACCTCTCAAATGAACTTTCACAGCCTGTTCACATGGAGGTGAGCGGTGCAATATTTTGGCCAAATTGCATTTTTGGAAGAAGCTTGTACAACCTGCGCAACATAGAAGAGCGGAGTGCACCCTACAGCACAGCACCTGGCACTGCGTGGAGATCTCTCCCTTCTCCAGCAGCACCAGTGGTAGCTCTGTAATCTGGAGCCTCACTGGGTCTGGAGTCTCAAACTGTAGGGATAATATTTACAGTACTTGTTAAATGATGAAGGTGGTAATACAGTGTGAAAACTGACAAATTCATGTTGCAAAGTGCACTGGAAAGGGAAAGTTTGAATTTGGAAGGATATCCATTCGTAGGATATTCAGCTCACTGAAAGCCATGGCTGATGACAAGGACAGGCTCTATGAAAAGGCAGAAATCCATAGATTTATAGTATTCTGAATAACAAATTAAGTGGAAAGAAAAGAACTGGAGTACAGACTGCTCTGAACAGTTTTTTTGTTGTTGTTTTTTTTGTTGTTTTTGTTTTTTGTTTTTTGTTTTTTGTTTTTTTTTTTTTTTTAAAGAGTTTCTTCTTCTTCCTATCTTGGGGGTTGGAACTAGATGATCTTTAAGGTCCCTTCCAACCCAAGCTGTTCTATGATTCAACTTCAGTATTGCATAAAATAAATAAATAAACCTTTAAAAATGGAATTTGATTTAAATGTCAGCCATGAGATGGATAGATGCTTTTTAAAACCAAAAGAAAACACTGAAACTTTCTCCCCTGTAGACAGAATTGAAAAATATTCTACCTGGCAGGTTAGTTAGACCAAATCTGAACCATCCCAGAGCCTGCAAAATCAAAACCTAAAATTATATCAAAATAGGTAATCTTCCTTATGAAAAGGCCATTGGTTATACATTGCGAGTGAAAACTCAAGAGAAAAAAGGAAAAGAAAAAGAGTACCTTACCATAAGTGAAAAAAGCAGACTTAAACCTAAAGTCAAGGCAAAGTATGAACATAATGCAAAGCAATTGAGTGCCCTGTCCTCAAATACACAAAATAATTCAGGGCACCAACTTCACACCTATGTTCACTTCTGAAACATATAAAATCAGTTATGTTGCTACTAATAGTACTTGTTATTAAAACGTCACATTAATCTGTTGGTTTAGTTTGAGGTAAATCTGTTCTGTCTAAAGTATTAAGTCATTAATAAAAACATATCCTTGAAAGGAAATAAAACAGGTGTATCCTTGATAGATACTGAACAGAAAAGAAAATAACAACTATCTGTGCTTACTACATATCCGTGTACAAGTCATTGCACCATGTGCTATATCTCAGTTTTATAGGCGACACATCAGCTGTTCAGCTGAAGCATAACAAATCATTTTTATAGCATTGATTTGCAAATTTTGTTCACTGAATTGCATGCTGAATTCTGCCTTCAGCCATTTGAAATGAGCGAGATCACTACTAGTAATAATGGTTTCTTTTGCCAACACGGCACCCTCATTAAACAACAGAAAATTATTTTTTCAGAAAATTATTCCAGATTCTTTAAAATAAATCTGTTCTTTTATTGGAAATAAAGTATTCCTGAGTCCAATCAAAGTTTGCTGCCTCTGCTTAGTAATCAACATTATCATGAAAATCCCAAACTGAGACTAGTAAGTACTATTCCAAAGGACTCCCTATAGGACACTGATTTCTGTATGTACAAAAACCAAAACATCGATTTTTATATGTACAAAAAGCAAACATTTATTTTTATTAGTTCCATAATAACTGTGCAGTTGCTTGTTTTGTGAGCTAATGATTTTCTTTTTTTTGGATTAAGTCACGTCCTCACATATTGTTATATATGCTATATACACCTACCATTATTCCAATTTGCCATTTTGAGATAGAATATTTCATACTAATGGAAGAGAATATATTCATATATTTTACTGTACAGCACTTGCTTCTATTTCTGTATGTGGAAAAAAATAGTAAATGATAACCAAAGTTCTACCTCAATTCTTTTATCCCCGTTTTTTGTTTTTAGCCAAAGATTTGTGTCAGAAAGAATTATATGAACCACTAATTATGAACTGAACCAAGCTTAACAATACATATTTCACACGTGTCTAGTCTCCTTTATGGCCTGAGTTTTAACAAGTAGCTCTAGTTTAAAAAAAAGTATAAAATAAAATAAATTCACAGCTCCCCTTCCCCTCAATAGCATTCTTCAGTCACATTTTGATCTGCAGCTGCAGCGCTCTTAGAAATTACTGTGTTTCTGCTGCAGGAGTGCACGTACAAAAACAGGTATGTCACTCATACGATCTTGCTAATTAAACCCCACACACAAAGTTTTGATAATACTAGCAGAATTTCCCGGAGCTAGTGCAGAGATCTGACATGCTTCATCTATCTTACTGTGGCACAGTCAGACCTGACAGAGGTATCATGGCTCCTCAGAAAGAGGAATAAAAAGCAAAATGCACTGTTTACAGCAACAGCTTGCATACCTGTCCTCTCAGAAACAGGTTTTGTACCTGGGAATGAACAAAAGTGTCCCACCAGTGTCTCCACACAGGGCAACATGGGAGTAACCTGGCTGCGCACCACCCTGCTTCGCCACTCTTACGCTACATTCCTGGAGCAGTCTCAGTAAAATAGATGCTCCTCAGAAGTCAGCACAGCTTCTTAAAGACCGATCATAGATGGAGCTACCCTCTGTGCCCACAGCCAGGCTGGCTGAATAATGAATATTGACAGATCCTAATAAGAGGCAGAAATCCCCCAGGTGTCTAGCCCTGTCTCCTGGGTCCGCCCTGACCAGGCGTGATGCCAGATTCAGAAAGCTCAGGAAACAGATGAGGTGGCGTCACCTTGAGACAGGCACTTGCAAATTACACACTGATACAGCTCTTGGCTAATTACAGTAAAATAAATAAATAACAGCAGTGATATTTCATTTTGAGAGCAAAATGCATGGGAGGCTGTCAGCTGAGAAACTGAATTTTTAAAACATCCCCTTGAAGCTAGGATTTATAAATTTCATATTGAATTTGGTACCTATAAAATATGATGTATATCTTTGCACCATCAAGGAGCAATGTTGTAGCCCATGTGATCTCGATGTCAGCTGCTGGCTGGTACTGTATGTAGATCTATGACCACAAGGACAGTGGAATACTGCTGTTGCTAAGAACAACAAGTATATGATTTGGGGGAGCATAAAAATAGGAAATAAATATGCTCCTGGATTAGTAACAGAAGACAAAGGCGATGCATAGAGGTACAGCAGAATTATACATGGCCTTGAAAAATCTTTAAATATTGCTGTTACTCCACCTGCCTCATGCTGTGTAGCTAGTAATAGCGCGGCACACAGCAGGCTTGCAGCACTATAAACCCAATTGAAATGTGAGTGAATATAAGGCTCCACAGAGAAGAATCACATTGTAACAAAGTCCATCTATCCCTGCAACCCATCTCCAGCAGTGGGCAAAAACAGATTCCTAAAGAAAGATTAAAATAAAAAATAAAAAACAAAAACAAATCCCATAGCAAGCATCTGGTACATGGAAAGACAGAACGACTACTTTCTTTAAACAGGTGGACCAAAAAACCCAAACCCATAAGACATATTCAGGTATGTTCCTAGCATGCTGGTGGTCTATATAAAATGGAAGCTACTTAGGCATGTTGTATCCTCTCCTGTGTTACAAGTGTACAGCAACAGTATGTGCATGTACTACAAGGCAGATGGAGCAGGACAGAGGTAGAACTTTTCAGTGAGGATGAATAACATTAGAAGACACACACCTTTCTTTACAGACATCTTAGAAGATACTGGGCACCATGTTTATTTGTGACCTGTATAAACTAGAAGATTAGTTCTGGATAAAGGATACAGTGCTACTGTAATTTGGTTTTGGACTTGTAATTGTGGAATTTCCACATTTTCAATTAAACACTTAAATCAATTTGCTGTGCACCAATGGAGAAGGAGGTCTGGGAGTTCAGTGTGCTGAACTACACATGCACAGCTATAATCTCTATATAATTTGTTTCTTTAGTGATGACTCCAATTACAATATAGTGTGCTGCCCCCC
>VXAA01002404.1:117053-186635 GCA_013399115.1 Anseranas semipalmata
CCCCCAATCTTCAAAACATTTAGCTATTGCTGTACTATATGGTTAATTACAGCCTTATGTTTATCACTTATTATACTGAACACCCAGTCTGCATAAACTGACTTTACAAGCCAATCAAGAAAGCAATGCCACCATGACTCTGCATGTAATTTTGTGTGCCAAGAAACAAAGGCTATCATATAAGGAGAATCTGTATTCTAAATGAAAACAAAAATGACAGCACAGGCATCTCTCTCTGAAAGACTAAATTATAGTGTAGGATAAACAACCTGACCTTGGACTTCACTCAAATTTAACATATTTCAAAGACAGTTTGATTATCTGTATGATAGCCTCTGATTAACAGCACTAACGCGGCTTGTTTTATTCATTCAGTAACATAGCTCCCAATCTATGTCTGTATTGGAGAACAATCAGGTTAGTAGTCACTTTAAAACCCAGAAAATTCATAGTTTTAGACATCTTAATTAAGCAAACATAATCAAGGTAACCTTGTGCTCTATAAGTAAGTTGTGGGGAAGCCACCACACTCATTTATATACTCTTTCAGTCATACATTCTTGGACCTGGTACATGGAAACTACGTATCAATATCCCTGTATTTTGTAGGACGGTTAGATGGGTAATCTTCATCTATTAGCTTATTAAACCAAAGGAGGTTGCAGGCTCCTCTTCATAATGGTGGTAGCTATATTCCTTGCCAATGCCTACATAATTACTTTTTGAGTCTTTTATACCTACTACTACTACAGCAATCTAAAAAATCTAGAGAGATCATAGCAGTATGATGGATTACCTCAAATACTTCCTGATCCACTTGCAATAACTAAAGAAAATGAACAGATTGGTGCAGTAGTTTTATGTGGCCCCAAATTTTTGACTGAACATGAAATTTTGGTTTTTATCTTTTACTGCATATATTCAAACTATCTTGGAAAATCCATGTAGCTCCTCTATACAATACAATTTTGTTCTGAAACATTTTGACCAGCTTAAAAAAGTGTTCAATGCTCCCTTTCTAATTTTTTTTATGTGTTGTGGCAGCTTTTTATGTCTTGAAGTCATAACCATCTGTCAGATTGTTTCCTAATCTCTGCAGTATTTCTGAAGTACGTTTTACCTTCACAGCAAGCACTAAAGGTTGTGCCCTACTGCACATCCATGTCCTATATAACTCCTTTCAAGATGAATTTCTAGGCATTAAACCTATTTCTAGATTTTGCTGGGAAGTAAGTAAGAGGGGAATAAGAAAGTGTTGAAAGCTGCAGAATGTAACACAAATGCACACTACAAGCTTACACTGAAGATTCTTATGGAGGTATGCTTTGGAATGTAATAAAAAGTCACATTAAAGTTTACAGAATAAGTTTCTCAGAGAATATAAACCTCAGTTATTAATGTTATATAGCATGTTAATAGGACCACCTTGAACTTAGCTTACTTATGAGAAGTTTTCATTTATTGACTAATAATGGTTACTTCTGTTCTGTGAAGAGGCGGAGTAATGAAAGGGTATGCAGCATTTAAATTTCATCTATGACTTTAAATGAAATATTTCTCTACTCTTAAAACAGCTTATCAAAATTGTTTTCCTGTGGTTACCCAACTTTTCTCCCCTCTCAGTAGCATGAAATATTGTATTAGTTATAGGATTATCACTCCATTTCTGAACTATCATCTGTTCTTCCTGCCATTCCCTCCCTGAATATTATTTGCCTCTTTTACAATGAAAAGCAACTCTGACTAAAATGCTCACAGCACAAAATAAAGCTAAGATACTGAAATTTTTGAAGAAAATTTGAACAATACCTAAACATGGAAGGGTCACTTAAAATATAGCATTATTCTTAAACAACTTGCTAAAGTAATTAAGAATTGCTCCTACTGTCTCTTTCACTTCACAAAAATACTACCTCTCAAGAATATATCCCAGACTTCCCAGACCATAACTCACAATGAAACTAACGTGAGGAAAAATGAAATTTAAATCACAGAAGTTAATGCATTTTTTTTCAAAGTGTTAGCAGTTCAGCTACTTCTCAATACATGGTATCTCATTTTCTGTGATAGCATAATTACACCAGAAAATAGGCAATTGTTTCAACATCCTGTTTAATGATAAGGGGAGCAGAGTTTTCAAAAGTATTTGCTCTTATCTGGGTTTTGCTCCAACTAAATTCAGTGAGAGATTTATGCTAATAAAAATAATAATAATGAACATTTTTATGCTTGAGCCATTGGAGCTGCTGAAGGAGGTTAGATGTTGTCTATATTATAGCTATGAAACTGTGCTGTTGTTCCATCAGATTTCAGCTAGGGACAGAGGCCACACATTACTTCTTTAAGCTGTGCTGGAGAGCAAATGGAGATCATTGCATGCATTGTTTTCTGACAGATAACTTACACTAGATCCTTTTGTTTAATTTTCCCCCCCTTTAAGACAAAAATGTAAATATAGATTTTCATTTAAAAGGGGGCAGCACTGAAGACCAGATTGTTCAAGCTCAAATACAAACCACTTGACAGTAAAGATTTCTCTATACTAATTTTTAGCTTTGCACATTCAAATAAAAACAAACCTCTACTACAACAGTAACATTGGGAAGGAAACTAGACAAATAACCAACAGGGACCACTGGAAAAAAAAAAAAAAAAAAAAAAAAAAACCAACCCAAAAGAGGAAGGACATGGACAAAATATTAATGGAAGTATTTTCTATTCTCTGTGGCACTAACTGGATTTATTTTTTATTTTGAATCATTCCCATTCTGCTTTCTGTACTCTTTTTTTTTTTTCTTTTTCTGTGTTACCATATTCACAATAAAGTGATTCCCTTAGTACAGAATAGAAATTTCCAAATAGAATAAAGCAAGCTTATATGTAGGATATGGCTATAAAAACTTAAGGACAGAAGAGAAAATAAAAGCATAACAGTATGTTGTTTTGTGTTGACAATATTTTGGGATACTAAAATTGGGAGAGAGAGAAAGGGAGGGAGAGAGATGAGTGTCTTAGATGAGGAGGTCAAAAGGAGATACCCAGTGGGAAGGAAGGACCTTGCAAAAAGCTTGCGTACAGACACCTGCAAGGAGGCAGGAGTGGGTGGTGACTGCTGCGAAGCCCTGCAAGCAGCTCCACGCTGGGCATGTTTGCTACTGGGCAGGTCTGAGGTTTATAAGCAAAGAAAGCTCTGATAATACGATGGGGAGTTGTGCTGCTTTTTAGAGCATGAGTTAACTTTCCGATAGATCAATCTGCCACCAGCTCACATGTAAAAGTAAGAGAGAAGAGGAAATTTGTATTATAAACAAACTGGCAATGACCTAGTATTACCCTGTACAAGCCAGTGCTATGTAATTGCAGTGTTACTTCTTTACAAACACTTTTTTTTTTCTTCTGAAAGCTCTGCCTAGTGAGTCACACACATGGAGTTGAGCAGCCTCAGAAAGCATCTCAGCCTCTAAAGCACCCCAAGTTGCTAAATTCACTGGTATCCTTTAAGCCTCCTAGAACAAGTGTGACATCTGTGGGAAATTCTCAAACAAAAACAAACTCATATGGCACCACAAAATCTTACTGACCCTGGAAAAGTACTTACTAAAAAACAGACAACTTTAGATTTCAGTCCTCTAAGTCTGAATTCCACAGGGCTCCCACAGTCTTCAGTTAAAAGGCTAAATTTACTGTAAAGTAAGTAATCAAAGCATACTTTTAGACTCCTATTTTATATTTCTAAGTGGGAAGTGGCTGAGAGACTCCAAAATAATGATTCAGAAACTATATCAACTGTATGGAACTATTCTGGTCATGCATGCCACTGAGGAAATCTTCTCTGGAAAATACACTAAATACTGACTCAGACAAATCAATCTAGTGAAATTAGACCTAACAGTCAGAATTGTACAGCTCGTAGTTGAAATACAGGCAGACACTACTTTTTCAAATCCAAGCCATTACCTTTCCTAAATGACAACACATTTCTTGCATTTCCAATTAACTAAGTTTACTAGAAGGAAAAACTCAACTTCAAATCTTTTCATTATTACTGGACTCACTAAAATCCTGCAATGGGCAGTCCCCTAGCTATTTCTTTTTCAATTCTGACAGCTTGATTAAGTGTTGCAGTCCAAATGACAATACATCCAAGGTAAAAAAGATTGCAGTTAGTAATTATTTGGTTGCATTATCTCTCAAGGGCCAATGGTCATAGACTGTTTAAATGAGAGTAATCATGTAAATGTTGGACTTGAAAAGGCATTTTGGTAGAGAGGTTATAGGCCCTGATGAAGTTTCCTGCTCTGAATCAGAAACAAGTTTGTCTATGTCACGCTGACATGTTTGTCTAACTCATAGTTACAAACCTCCAGTGATATGATTGATAGGTTTGTCCCAGTGCCTCATGTAGTTAAAAAAAAAAATTCTTGACATCATCTTCACTGATAATTAAACTGATTACTTCTTGTCCTATCCTAGATGTACATAAAAATAATTGATTGGTTTCCTCATGCCTCTACAGTACAGATTAATGTAATCCAGTTCCCCCGACATCAAATCCCCTACTAAATTCAAGATCAGCAGGCTATGCAAAGCTTTCTTCTTACCACTAGGTGAGCTACATTATAAAAGATGGTGATGAGACTGATTTCACACAATTGCTTCCTGATAAATTCATAGGGGCTGTTTCTTACTATATTAATATTTCCATGATTATAAAATGTTTTGTTAAGAATTTATCTATGATATCTGGAAAGACACTGTTTGCTAGATTCTACCTCCTCCTCCCACCCAGCCCCCATCCCTCAAAGCTACATACAATGCTTGCCTTGCTTTTTGTGGGGGGGGACCTACATTATCCCTTTGCAGGTTAGAGGCCAGTCAACATCAGGCAGTTCTGATCAAATACATCTAACTAATCTAAAAATACTCTAGCTTTGAGCAAGTCTTGTTTTGACTCACTCTCCAGTGGGTCCAATTAGGTTCAGAGTAGTTCTGGTGACAAACATCCCTGTGAAGACTAGAAGCATGGACCATTTTGGCCTTCTCGATGCCACACACTGCTCCTCATCCTGCTAAGGACAGACCTGTAGGCTCGTTGTTCCTTCTCTTACTTTTGGTGTATCAATTTATTCAGGCTCTTATCACCTTTTGTATTTCTCACTGTAACTTTCAGCTTTATCTTTTCAAAATTATATGCTTCAGTTATTCCTCTATACCCATACATAGTCCCATATTCTTGTTTCCACTTGTTCTACAATTTGTATGACTAATAGCCAAAGCAGTCTCTTACTTTTTTCTGTTTTAGGATAGCTTGGCTGTTTTTTTCCTTAATCTGGTCTCTTTTGATAACCATCAACCCTCCTGAATGCAAGAGCTCATTTTTTTTTTCACTCCATCATTTGTGATCACCCTTACCTGAAAGCAGTCTTTAAATTCAGGTTCCCCCTAAGTCCGTCAATCAACAATACTGCTGCATTCCAATTTATGCACTGAAAGAGGGTGTCTGAAACTGTTCTGTTTGGGCACTTTTTTACCTCTTTGCAGATTTGTGTTTATATGTAGTTCCAGGCAGAGCTCCACTGAAATTAAGCTTGAAGTGTGGTGGACACCTGTATCAGTCCATTTATAGGCCTGTCTAAAAAACAGTTCAAAAGGCCAACAAATGGCATGATAAAGGAGGAGAGGAGGAGGGAAGGAAAGTGGAAAGACTGCAGTACCAATGACAGGCACTGTCATGCAAAATCAGCATTTGCAGCTATTTTCTCTGGTGGAAGATAATACACTGTAGCACCTGTCAGATGAGCAATAAACAGATACTGAATTAACAAAACATGTGGCAGACAACTTACACTGTAAATGTTACTCTCTCTTAAATAATTCTTCTATACTGTTTAAAACATGTGTTTCTTTCTATTTAGCATAGTTTCTGTCTTGTAAATAACCACACTTTCAAATGAGAAACATACATTTTAGGTAGTACTTTCACCTGTGTTAAGAGGTGTTTGTGATCAAAAGAATTAAACAAAAAAATCTTGTTCTTTGAAATTTTTCTATCTCATTTCATGGCATAATTCATGCTTACTAAAATTCTTTACTTACCTTATTAGCATGTGACACTTTAGAAATGGAAGTACTAAAAGAAATGAACCCAAACTTTATGTTACCAGAAATTCTTAAAACATTCTAAAAAGATTTTTTTTTAATGCTCTGAAGAAGACCTTCAAACATCATGAATATATGAGGAAACTTTTTTTCCTGAGGAAATTGTTTTTTTCATGAGGAAATATTTTCTTAAGAAAATATTTAATTTGAGTGATTTCATTTCTACATAGAAGAAGGTTAAGAAGGAAACACACCTAAGGAAGAAATACAACGGAGAAAAAGAAAACAAATTCCAGACTCATGATTTCAAGTCTTTAAACTACTATATTTATACCTACATTAACCTTTAAGAATTACTTATGTTCTAGTTAATCATTTTTTAATTAATGCAAAAGAATTAAGGTTTAAGGATATAAGTACATTATACATATGTTTTCTGAGATAAAATGCACATTCTAGCAAGGTTAGAAGAATTGACAGCAGACAGGAACCAAATTAGAATCACGTAAATGCCAAATGTTGTTGCAGTATATTGTTTAATTCTTTGCTAGGGACCAATGGAAGACCAAATAACATATTCCCATGTTAAAAACAAACAAACAGCCAAACAAACAAACAAACAAACACCCCCCACCTACCCAGTGGTGGAACAAAATCTCAAAAACATAAATTCCAACAGCTCTCATCAACAAATGGTTCTCCAAAAATCTTTTTGCTAATGGAAAAGTAATATAACCTTCTGAATGTAATAAGTTATAGTGATGGTATTTAAAGAGAAAGGGAGAAATAAATGAAAAATGTCATTACATATTAATAAGCCTTTTACTTTTGCTATGGATAGCATTTAAGTTTAAATAATAAACCTCTGTCCTATAGATTACAAGCACAAATTACCCTTCAGATCTCAGCAGTGTGATACATTTATTCACAGGTTTTCACATCATTTACCTCCAGTAACAGGTTTGATGCAGTATCCTTTTACTCATGTTGGGCTCGCTAATTTCAGAACAATTTCTGCAGCAATTTCCCTTTCATATCTATGGGGGTTCAGGTGCACTTGTCTGCTTCCTACCTCCTGATAATTGACCTGTTGAGCCACTCAGAGATGTGCATTAGAAAACTGCATTCACATTACTATCTTACATTTCCAAATAAACTGGAAAGTTTTATTACGGTAAAATTTTTAAGCCAACCGGCATCACATTGTACAATACTGGCTAGGTGGTACAGGGTATCCTGATTCATTCCCTTTAAAAAGAAAAGTTTTTTTCTTTTCCTTTACAACTGATAGAAAAGTCTTCTTTTGAACAGCAATGCAAATGATTATAAATAATGGAAAATGGGAAAAAACTTATCAAAATACTTTTGCTTAAGAGCCCGCTAACTCCATGTATATACATTTAGCAAATTCTACTGCAGAAGAATGCATTTATCTTTGGCTCTGCCATTCTTATTTAGGGTTACACAGAATGAAAATATATAGCCACCCTTTACATTGGAAACAGCAGTCTTAATAAACAAAAATAGAAAATTGGATGCTAGAAACTGTTACATATGCACTTTTCCAGGAAATAACTTGTAGATTGGTTTTGCATAAGCTACTTGCATAATACTCACTGATTTTGACCCCCTCAGGCATGCTGCTTGCAACCTAATACTCCAGCACACGCAATTCTAACTGCAGTAATACTGCAGGATGGATTTATCCTCATGTTTTCATCACAGTAAAGGGTGCTGTTTAATTAGGCTCTACTGTTGACTTTTTCTGAGAAATGTAGGTGATTTTTCAGTTTTCATTACCTTTTCAACAATTTTTTTAGGCAAGGTAGGGAAGAAAAAAGAAAAGACGTATAAGCCAGGTCCTATGCTCCTCTTTGAAGGTTAGACTTCTTCTTCTTCTTTTTTTTTTTTTTTTTCCCCAAAAGGCATAATCTGTCTTTGAATTTCTTAATACTAGCATGATCCAGGCCATTTTTAGCACAAATGTTCATCCTGCCTTCTAGACCACTAATTTTCAACATACATACATGTATATTTATATGTAGTAATTTTCAACACAAAACATCTGAAGCTGATCTTTAAAGTGAGAGGGAAGGAGTGACAGATGCAAAATACATTTTCATTTATTACACTTCCTGGCATATATACATACATGCAGCATTTGAAAATATAAAAAGCAGGAAAAATGGCCCAAACAGATTACATTTGGCTTCAAGTAAAAAGTGTTGAGAGCATTCTTTAAGCCCCAAATCAATGCAATCATATAATATACTCTACACATGGTGAGCTATACTTCGGAAAAACACTCGGGGGGCTGTATGGAGCTCCTCGGGGACAGAAGCTCTGACAAGTGAGAAGACTGGTCTCTTGAGATATCGTGCTAATGACTAGCTTTAGATGTTACTTTATTTTATTGGTCAGCATCTTAAAAAACAGAGCAGTTTAAAGTTAAGGTAATGCTTTGGTGTCATATTAGTTTTACTGTACAAAATATAAAACCATTTTAATACAAAGAAATGGAAGCAAAGGAGTACTTTTACTTTCAACCTAAGGTCTGACATTATTAAGGCACTTTTAAGGCAAACAGAAAGAAAGACTGTTTTCCATCTTTATTGACATAACTCCTTTCAAGGATGGACTTTACAAGTGATATCTTATATTTAAGTAGAAAGGGCTGTATAAAAAGTATATCTATTTTTCCAAGTGATAGTTACTTTTCAAATCATCTATGATAGTATTAAGAAGTATGCGCCTAATCTAACAGCAATGTTAACAGGGTCATGGCCTGGAGTGTGCATCATTTCATAGCATTTCATTTAATTATTACCCAGAAAACATGGATTTTATATTTTTAGACTATGTGATTTTTAAATAATTATGGATTTTTCAGTTTATATGCTTAATCTAACATCTGAAATGATTACTTATGCTTAATCTGTTTAATGTTACTTTACTATTCTCCACTGCAGAAGTTCAACCCAGAAGACAATAGAGTCATATTTAGCAAAACTTTTCCAAGAAGTATTAGGACATACTAAAAGTTGAAGGTTGGCTGCTGGTACTGCTGTTTTGTCTTACTCTAGCACAACTAGGAGATTTCTGCTGTCAGGACCAAACCAGCCAGACCATGTTGTGCAATTAGAGTTGCATCTGTGTAGTGATAAGGTGGCTCTATACGAAATTCCCCTGGGAGAAATTACATCTTAGTACAAGTATTCAGGTAATCCAGTTAGCTAACAAACCAAGCTTGAGGTAAGAAACAGTCACCAGAAATGGAAAAGAAAGAAGCAAAAACACTCAGTTTAGACAGCAGCTTTGAACATGAGGTTTTAGCCCATGGCAAAAAAACTGTATGAAGAAGGAATACCTGTTTTCTCACTGCTCTGCCACTGTGTTTTGACTAAAATGGTGAAGAGACAGGACTTTTAGAGGATCTACTTGAAAGACATTTCTGCAAACAGTGTACGGATGAAAAATTTAATTATGTCATGGTTTAGTGGCAGAAATTAGGATATTCAACACTACAATCCAGATACATACAGGCTTGCTGAAAAAAATGTTTCAAAGATTTGTTAAATTCATTCTACCATAAAATTATCTCAAACCATTTGAATCTAGGTCAATCATTTTAGAAATAGAGGTTTTCTGGGTGAGAGAAGGTGCTGTGACTCCATTCAAACCATTTCCCATGGCACTGTGTTGAATTTGTTATAACTTTCAAATTTGAGAAACCAAAGAGAAATTTAGGTATCTGTCTTCTAACCTTGTCAGATCCCAGTTTAAAAACAGTCCACAGAAAGAAACAGGGACTCTGTGCAGAATAGCTTTTACTGTTACATGTATTTTTACTGTTACATGTTCCCATATCTCAAATCTTTGCTATCTACTTGATATATAAACTTCTGTTACCATGGTCACTTAAACACTTCTAAATTAAACAGCTTCCCTAATTCTTTTATTTATTTATGTATTAAAAAAGGAAGATAAGAATGCTTACGAGGACTCCTGCGCAGCACACATGGTAGTTAGGAAGCTGGATTCATTCCTGCATGCCAGGTACTGTGGGGTCCCCAGGTGGAAGCCATTAACAAAACAAGAAGTCTCTGTCACTGTACTATGGATATTTGCTGGTGCTGCTCATACTCTGGTTTCACAGTGATTTTTTTCACAGAAGCAGCAGAGTTTTCCCCCTCACTAAGGTTACCTGTAAGTATGAAACTGCTGATGTATATGAGAATTCCTCGGTGTATTCTTTTACTAGCAGAATATAAGATTATTGTTTTAACAGCATGTCCTAGAAAAAACTGCCTTCCTCTCAGTGTTTCAATGCTGAGGTTTAGAATGTATATAGCAAAGAAAAATGTGTTAAAACAAACACAAGCGTAAGCAAATTTCTTTATTCTCTATTCATATGGTAAAACAAACAAATTAGTCCTTTTATTATATATCTGCTGTTGCTTTACATTTGGACCTAGAGATTTACTTCACAATATGCTACCTTAATAAGGGCTTATCCAGCAGAGCTTGCTTTCCAGGTCATTCCAATCACAGAGCGATATCAATTTGACATTAACAGAGAGATACTACTAACAATCTTAAGCATGAGCTAGAGAACCCCCTGCTGCCTACCAGTGAGGGGAATTGAGTTGGAAACCTTTAGAAAAAGCAGCAGGCCATGAAATGCCAAATAAAATTCCTTTTTCCATCCAGAGATAAAGGAAAAGAGTACCGTACTGCTTTAACAAATAGGACTTGATAAAAAAGAGAGAAAATAGATGTGGATGTTTTTCATCATTTGTTGCTTTGCTGAATGGAAGAATGTGAAGAAAAGAAGTTGTTCCATCCTTTTTTGGAGAAAAAAAACATTGCACATGCACAAACACATTTAGCAAACTTCTGAAGACCCTTTCTTTTACAGAAATACCATCCAGTTTGATTAGAAATTACCAGGAGATAGTAATAGCTAAGAAAGCAAAACACTTGTCTAATGTTCTTTGTATTTTTATAAAGTTATTGTTATATACCTTCGAATGCAATGCTCCGTGCTTTGATTATTAACACTTTGCTTTTAATTGATAGCGTGACAGAAATGTACTGGATATGTAAAGCACATAGAACTAATTCTTGTAAAACTGGATAATAATTTTGGTTATTTAGGACGTCTGCTAACAGAGAATGGGTTCATTCTCAGAACAGATTTTTTTTTTTTACTTTAATGTTTGTGATTAAATTACTTTTTATGTATAATTCACACTACTTTTACTTGGGGAGGGGGTATAAATACACACCCCTTTCATATATAAGCAGTAGGAGCATGATTAAATAAGTTCACATTCATGTTGTTATTTTCTTGTGATTCTTCTAGAATTTTGACTAAAAACTCTATGAAGATTTCATCATTATCCCCAAGACTTAATCAGAATACAAATCAAGATGCTGAAAATTTTGATGAGTAATTCCTGTAAATAAAGGAAACTGTTTACCTGGGTAATTTTGAAGTACCTCTCTCAGAATATTTTTAATTTATAGTTAACATCTTAGATCACAATATTTTGCTTTTCACAAGCTGTCATTTTTCCTTTTTGCCCTGCAAAAACCTTAGGCAAGCAACAAGATTTTCCAGTATTTACTACTAATTTTGAAATATTCTACTAAAATTCCATTAATGAAGGCAACAGACATTATTTATTAGGATAAGTAAAGTCTTTCATTTTACCTCATATTGAGTGCAATGAGATATTAAAACAAAACAAAAAAAAACCACTTTTGCTGACTCAGGTGACATCTGAGCACAATCAACTTTTCTCTGCTACATTAATACTGTGGAACTGATGTTGTGAACAGCTACATTTTCACAACTGTTGTCCACCATTCCCTCATTCAGTATTATCATGTTAACAGTTACGGTTAAGGAGTTCCTTTGTGTTTTTAACAGTTACGCTTAAGGACTTCTTTTGTGACTTTTCAGTTAACGTTTTCCTCAAATTTATATGACTTAATGTTTTCATTCCACAAACCTGTCCAATAAATTTCTGTTATTGTAGGCTCACATAGGAATACTTCCACTGAAGTCATGAGGCTAACAAGGTTCAGCATATTTATTTTTAAGAGCAGAACAGCAGAACTCCATGTTATATGTCTGAGTGTGGCATATTTATAGACTAATGAAATGGAACACGCCTCTTCACAACTAACAAAATCTGTCATGGGCCAGAATTAAAGGACATTTTGTGTGAACCTTGTGTCTTGTCTTTATCTGACAGTTCAGCACCCCCACATTTCCTACCAGGGTAACTCCAACAGGTTCTAGTGGGGCTATTTTCACTTTAAGGTTCAGGCAAAGTATACCAATGAGACTGTTTTCATATGATTGGCAGAGTACGAAGTGAACCTACTATGATTTACTTGTCAATCATCTAATCCTAATCCATTCTTCTGTCTCCTTTTTTTCTCAATGCCATACTTATATATCCAAAGCTACGAGTCAAACACAGTATTTTAGACACAATCTCACTATTTCTCACGTAATCTACAGAGCAGTCACCTCCATACGATAATCTTTGAAAATCAAAGATCAACTGATCTATCTACTACTCCAATCATGTCAATTGAAGAAAAGTGGCTTTCACAATTCTAAATAGGATAGCACAAGACAGGATGCTGTCAGCTTTCAAAAACACAGTGAAAATTCTATAAGTATTCAGGGGAAATATCAATTTTATCTCTTATTCTATTTTCAAAGGCTATTCTACAGCCACCCTCAATGCTCAAATGAATGCTAAATGTGTAATAGAATTGCCTCAGTTGATTCTTCTGAAGTTGTCACTTCCAATGCCTGAAAGTCCGATTCCCCCATCTCCTTTGCTGCTAGTGCCAATAGATACTTGAAAATGAAGAGACAAGGGCACGCTTCTGATCTTCAAATGTCAAGAAGAAAATAGTCAACTCAGTTTCCCTCATGAACAACATACGTGTTGAAAAAGAACATTAAATGGTGCCTCTTGCTATCTTACCCTAAGCCTTAAAAGTTCTCCAGAAAAAAAATAGAGGAAAAACAAAAGTACATGGGATGTACATTGAAATTAAATATACTTGAAATTAGATATAATAACAGCATTCGGATGTTGAATTCCCCTTCCTGAGGAGGGGAAATGGAGAGGGAGGTGCTGATCCCTTCTTTCTGGTAATCAATGATAGAATGTGAGGGAACAGCAGAAAGCTGCGCCAGGGGAGGTTCAGACTAGACATTAGGAAAAAATTCTTTACCATGAGGGTGGTCAAACACTGGAACAGGCTTCCTAGAGAAGTGGTTGATGCCCCATGCCTGACAGTGTTCAAAAGGTATTTGGATAATGCCCTTAATAACATGCTTTGATTGTTGGTTAGCCCTGAAGTGGTCAGGCAGTTGGACCTGATGATCTTTGTAAGTCCCTTCTAACTGAACTATTCTATTCTATTCTATTCTATTCTATTCTATTCTATTCTATTCTATTCTATTCTATTCTATTCTATTCTATTCTATTCTATATTAAACAGAGAGATTCTCTGTGCTATATTTTGTTCAAGAAAAAGCTGAATCAGAAAGATGCTTACACTTACCCAAATCCTTCTGGTACCTAGTGAAGCAAAGCCCAACAGTTCCAGATTCCACCGGAACTAACAGAAAAACTCCCACCAAATCTAAGAAATTGTTCTATGCCATTTATATAAAGAAAAGTAATTCTTATGAAAGTATGAAATTATAACTGCTGCTGAGTTCTCAGACAATACATTTTTTCAATTCTTATCTCCCTGAGAACATCAGTGATTTATGGAGATTGCACTTCCAGATTATTCTTGATGAATTATTTTTTACTTTTTTTTGTGTGTGTGACCAGTCTATCGTCATATTACTGCAGTAATATGTGCCTTGCTCTGCCCTTAGCAGGGAACATCCAAACACATTCTAGTATAAAGAAAAAAATACCAATGATGATTGCTTAATCACAATCAGGTTTAATTTTTAATTACAATTTTATAAAAATTAAAAACCTAGTTTTTGGAAATAAAGCTATGCTCAACCATTAATGTAAAACACTGGTAGGATAAATAGTAGCAATACTTAGCAAATGAATAAAGAATGCCCTTACAGTTTTACCTATTTTTAACATCCTCTAAGCTACTTTTAGGAGTAGGTCTTTTCATAATATTATTCTCTTTCCTGATGATCTGGATTGTTTGATTTTGTCCTGTAGCCTGAATGGCAAAGTGACAGGGTATAACTACTCAGGGGACATCAGTCACAACATGGAAGTCAGATGCATGCCAAGAGGGACATGAAAAAGAGAATGTATTATGTTTTTGAAATGTTGGCTATATTTTGTTTTGTGCCTGTGGTATAAAACCCTTTCTCTGTCTTTCTAAAATTCATCAGCTGTTAGGCAATTCTGCAATAAGTAAACAATTCCATGGTGAATTAGGCAATCACATCTCTTTTGTGGAAAACTCTAGGTCTGTAGCTGAGTACATCTGCAGAGCTGCAAAGTACTGACGTTTCATTTTTATGTTGAAACACTGTTTTCAGCTTTGCAGCCACAACTGCACTAAAGATTAAGTAGTATAATGTAAATGTTTGGCAATGCTGAAAAAGCTCTACCATCCTATTAATAAGCCAAAGCCATCCACAATGTGACGCGCTATTGGAAAAAGAAATCCACAGGTGCACAAAAGGAATTTAGTCTTCAGCTTTTCGTTTCACTAATTCAAAGTACAGGATTTTCCTGCAGACCTTGCATATTAAGTCCAGAGGTTTGTGTTTTGCCACTTAGTAGTATCATGTCACTTTTTATTACAAAATATTTAGCGATAAATGTATCAGGAGAACAGAATGTGGAGAACATTCACAACTGAATTCAAACATGATGGGGTGAATCACCTTCTCACCCCTACTCCAAAGCTTTTTGTGCAGGATTCAGGTCTGACTGCTTATTTTCTACAGATTTATGATTCCTCTTGAGATGCCCTCAAGGGGAGACAGTATTTCCCCAAGGCTGTATTTGTATTCTGCTAAAAAGCAAGAATCCTTGTCAAGTCAACAGGAATCAGTCAAGAGACCTTCTCATCTGACAATGAGTAGAATATGTTGAATAAACATTGCACAGTAAACCTCACCAGTTTAACCCTTGCAAGAAAGATTTTTCAAAAGTGTTCAGTTATGCCAACCCTGCTACCACTACAGTCAACAATCATGAGTAGCAACACTTAGGCCAACACTTGTTACTTCCAAAAATTTCTGAGCACTCCAATATCCAGACAATATTCCAGAACTTTGAAACTGGAACTTTTAGTTGATTTAAGATGCATGTAATTACACTAAGCTGTGGGCAAAATGTGTCCCACCATTGCTAGATGTTTTTCTGATGCCACACCACAGCTAGTGCTTGGCCAAGTAACAAAAAAGATGAATTATATACATTCCTCCCAGAGGTCTGTATCTGTCTGTCTCCACCCACGGCTGCCTCTTTGGGGACCTTCCCAAATGAGGGAAAGATGAGGGGGCAAGAAAGAGTCATACCTGACAAAGAAAAATGTCAAAAATAGATTGTAAGGTCTATGACATTTGTCTAAATAAGCTAAATGGATAATGGACCATCCACTGAAATACCCCAGGGACCACTGTTAGGGAAAGCTGACAGCAGAGAAAGTAGAGGATTGAAGAATTTGACAGGAGAATCTAAGAGAGATGAAGACTTTATGTTTCCTATAACTGCGTAGAAGTTGTTAGTGGATACTTGCTCTCACAGCCAGTTTTGTATAAATGGATACCTGAAAATCAGTCCTAATATATTTAATTAAATTGTAAGGGAACTCTAATCAGCTAATAGTTAACTACAAATTTAGCTAAAGGGGAAAAAAAAGGGTTGTTGATTTATCCCTTCTGAGAGCTTTACTCCCATGGGAATGAGAATGCTTCAGAGATGATCCCAGTTGTTTCTGTGGACATATCACCCACAGTCTATTGCAGCTCCACAGAGACACACGCTGTATCTAGTCCCTGGCCACAGAAAATACAACAGAGAAAAGCCATGGAAGTGGCCCCCTTCCCCCCCAGCATGCACACATAGGACTATAAACACCCTAGGATGGATCCCAAATTAATACACTCTGCCAACAAGCAAGGCTGGCAAGTAAATACTAATACAGAAATCATCTATGGCTATTGTATTGCAAATAACACTTTCATTTTAAAACAGTGGGGAAGACTGCCATGGCTTTTTCAATATTTGATATTTATAGAAACATATATTTTATACAAAACCTTAGTGTATAGGGTTGCACACTACTATAACATGTTAAATACACTGTTCTTCTTTTGCAGCTCAGTCTTAAGGACCACAAATTATACAGCATTGTGTTGCAAAGGTACAATGATACTTTAATAATCATATACTTGGGCCCACAACTTCATATTATACGATATGATTGGCACCTTACCGAGCTCTCTGAAGTTAAAGAATGCTTGTATAGCTTTCATTAATTACATAGGTAAATACATTTTCCTCTTTTATGGGATATATTTATGGGATATATTATACTTTAATATTATGGGATATAAGTCGAATATTCTGATCCAAGTAGTTGAAAGTTTTATAGAATTTTTTAAAAACAAAATATACATTTGACTATTTCATTTCTGCAAGATAATACAGAACTTTTCTTGGGTAATGAAAGCAGAATTTTGCCTGCCTAAAGACATTCTTCAGCCTACCAGAAACTTTTTTGAAAATAAACTTTATATTTAAAAGCTCACAATTCATTTCTGCTCAGCCATCTTGATGTCTAGCCATATATCTTTTAGAAATAGACCTGAATAACAGAAGCTGCATTAGCTATTCAGCTACAGCAGTGATAGACAGCACCACATGTGTCTAATTGTTGTTCTACTCCACACGGAGTTCATTTTTATTTCTTACCTAGAAATCTTGAAGATGCAGTGAGAGGTCTTCATTATATCAAATTTATTATTGAAGGGATTTCAACTTACCATAAATCCATCTACAATTGTCTGCAATATTTTGAATATTAATTAACCAATAATGGAAAGAAGTAGTAGGCTTTGATGAGAAACATGGTTTTGAGAACTTTCTAAAATTTGAGAGATTTTTTAAATCTTTGGTAGCTACTTTTCATACTTTAATGTAACATTTGAATAAGATTAAATAGTAATGAATAGAAAATTAGAAATTTTGAACATGATCCTTTTGATAGGCTTGTGCAGTGACAATTACCAGGAAAGTAAAAGAATAAAAGAGAAGAGGGGCATTGGAAGACTACATGTGCAGTGAGACAGCATTTAGCATTTGGGATTACAGACAATCCTCAATGCCTAAATTGAGGGTAAAGAAACATCCAGAAAAGTGTAACTGTATTTATGTAACAAAACAAACATTGGCCAAAGTACAGAGAGGTTACCAAGAGAAACAAGAAATGCTAGAAGCATAAATTTGACAGACTAGATTAAGCTACTGGTCCATCAAGCCTGTGCCCAGCCTTTGGCTGTGACCATTGCACAATAATTCAGAGGCAAAGCTTCTTCAGTGCATCTACAGTTAAGAGATGCCATATATTGAGGAAAGCATTCCTCTCGACCCTTGTGGCAATCACCCTATTTCCTGAAGCATGAGATTAGATTACCCTCATTTTAGCATACCTACCTACACATACTATTCCCTGTCATACAATTATTAGTTGAAAAATATCCAGCTGCTGACTCTGTAGTCTTCCATGCTTTGGCAAGAAGTTTGGACAAGCAGAGTTTTAACCTTGATGCATTTAGTGCATTGTGCATTTCTGTAATCTTAGAGAAAGAGAATACATATATCAAGAGATTTTGCATGTGCATGAGTGGTAAATGTGGGAAAGGAAAATTAATATTTTAAGCAAATATGGAAGTTTTTCTCATAGACAAAAAAATTGTGAATAAGTCCTGTCAAGGATACTGTGGGCCTCAATGAACAGGACATATATATTTGGTTTAAGTGGTGAGAAACATCACTGCAAGTTTTGAGTCAAATTGTGTTATTATTCCCACTACAGAGTTTAAATGGCAGCAGGGTGAAAGAGCTGCCGCAGATGAAAGAGCCAACCTAAAATACTGTATTCTTTTACAGTTCCAATTATCTTTGTTGTATATTTAAAGTAGCATACTTCTACTACATCAAGTTTATGAACATTAGTTCGAATAGTAACCACTTTTGCATCCTAAACACTCAGAGAGTAACAAATATAAGCATCAGACTTAAACAGTGATGATATCATCATAAGCTTTTCTACAGTTCTGTTCCATTTAACTGTGCTATTTCTCTACTTTCTCAAAACCCTCCTTATCACAATCTCCTTATATCAGCCTCACCTCTTTCCTTCTCACTTCTCTCCTGCCCTCACACGTCTGCACATGCCTCCTTTTCCCTTATCTTGTGTGTCAAAACACTGTCTTAAGAACATTCAATCCGAAAATGTAGTGAAAACCTAGCACACTGAAAAAAACCACGGACTTACTATACTCCGTAGCAGGGACATCTGGCACTATTTTGTACAATACAACAGGACTTTGTTATCAGTTGTTCCTTAAGTGCCACTGTAGTATAAATAAATACATTAGCAACTTGCTGTATTTATTTTTGGCAGGCAACTTGAGAGACAGATTATCTACCTCCAAACACAGATATAAATAAGCATAAACCATGCAGATGTTTTCCTGCTCCCTGTCACTGTATCTCAATGCCTTCTGGAACATGTTGAACTTTTTTTTTTACCTCTCAAGCAATGCATCCCAGTTTAGAGAGGAACACATACCTGAAACGTGCTGTTTAATCTCCTCTCAAACAAACTTTTGTTATATGAGGCAAGTATAGATCACCTTCCAATTGATACCAAAGATAACAGGCTATGTAAAGAAGTTACTCATGTATAATAATGCACTTTAGTGGTAAACACTTAAAATTATCTTGCATAAGATCTGTGTGTTTACGTTGTTAAAAGCACCACTGTTAACATAACTAGTTTTCAAAACCTGTTACCAGAAGTGGAGATTTTCCAACAATGAAATTCACCCATTTTCCCCTCTCCAAAGCATGCCACAGTAGTTCCAAGATGCAGATAAAGTGAACTGAGGTCCATTTCCCATCTTACTAAAGTCAACACTGGGAGACAAGACTGTGGGAGAAGTTTGAGACCCCAAAGCATAAGTCTGACACAAGATAGAAAATCGTATCTTTCTTATTGATCACAGTATTATTAGAGGAGCCACTCCATTCTGATGTGCTTACATTCACAAAACCATAGATACCTCAAGAGCAGCAAGATTTACCTTATTCAGTATTTTTCTGACTACTAAAACAAAAGCCTACCTCTTTAAAGTCATACAGCAAGCTCATATTTGCCCACATCTCTCTACACAGAGGTATTCTTAACTATGTCTACCGCACCTTGCATGATGGGCTACAATCTCTGCCAAAACCTAGGTTTTGGCACTGTTACACAGTGACAAGACAAAGTCACGTTAACCTCTTTTTAATTATTCTTGTAAAAAAAATATGAATTTTAAAACATCACTTTTCTTCTTTGGTTTTGCCTAGTTTAAATTTCCTTCTGTTCTGTTTATTATTATGTTGTATGTACATTTGAATCTTCAAATTACTGCGTCTGCTAAGCATTAGTATTCCAAAGGACATAGAAAAGCTCTATGAAAAGCTACAGAAACTTCTTTTTCATTTGACTTTGATTTAAATACTAGAAATATGTATCACTTCAGTTCTCTTTCTTGTGCATGATGTACTGTCTGTGCTCCTATCTTCTTCCTTGAGGCTGAATCTTGTTCTCCTCAAACAGGTCAATTATTTGGGCTTAAAGAAATGGTGGAAATATCATCACTGGTAAGCTACTGAAATGTCAGAAGAAACCCTCAAAGACTTTTCTTTCAGTTGTGAGTTGCCAGGGTGGTATAGCAAATATGCTTTGCAGTGCCAGGTATTGACATTTTCTCTCATTCATGAAGGCTCTCACACAGACTGACATCTTACTGCCACAGAGGCACTACCTAACCAACACCATCAAAACCACCTAATGTGACTGCTCAAACACAAACCTTCATCTTACAAGAGGATTATTCTGTAGAGAAAGTATTGTGCTGTCTCTACTTCTAAAATACTTTATAAAAATTTGTAACACCTCCTGGAAATACAGCCATGCCTCTCCATTACTCTCTCTATTTTTCTGACAGTGTTCCCACTGTCCTGTACCCAGAAGAGGAGCCCTGGAGCTGCAGCTCAGAACTCCAGCCTGACAACAAGTTAGAGGAGGTGATATAATCCAAGAAGACTCTCATATCTTCATTTTAGGAAAATAGGAATCATAAAATGGACTAATGTATATTTTACCTCAGTTCACACTGTTACAACAGCATAAAGTCTTAGCAGCAAAATAAGAAGCTGCAGCTCCCCTGAAAATTGAATTAATTAACTTTTTGCAGAGTGATTTGACCAAAATTAGCATCAAATCCAACAAAAGATTCTGCCATTTATTGCAGTGCCATCTTCCTACTGCAGGCAATACCTCTTCCTGATGGACAATCCCTATGGATGTGCTCATCTTTTTTCAGTGTACGGAGCCAGTTCCACTTTTGATTTTGAGAAGCTCAACCCCTGAAATAAAGCCTTATCTTGTTCATCTTTCCCAAAGGTGAGATCAAAGTGAGGCATATTTCTGGTCTTGAACATGAAAAGTCTGTAACTACTACGTCAGAAATCTTGCTAGCAACCAGCATGGTTCTTTGTTGGAGAATCCAGTTTCTCCAACTGGCTTTCACAGTGATAAAGTCAGTCATAAACACTGACTTATCCACAGGTCACTAATTCATCTGAAATAAATCTCTACTTTGTTTTATAATTCTCATTGCTCACTAACATATCTAGAATTGGAAAGCTGTCACTAAATATATATATTCTAATTATAAGTGGATATATAGAGATATACATATATAAGTATAGACACACAAAAATAAAGTTGAATGCAATAAACCAAAATATCAAAAAAGCTGAGCTTAATGGATAGTCTGTAAGCGGTTTAACCTTTAAAATTGTAAGAAAAAAGAAAAGAACATGAAAAGGCTCTTGTCATATTTTATATCATATAAATTATGAATTATGAATAAAGAGAAAAAATTATGATATTACAATAATTCCTTTAAATTCACTGAAAAATAAGCTTTTAATTTTGGTTAAGTATTTTCTCTTAGGAATTCTGCAAAGCCCCATCAAACTCCAAAGATTTTGCTTCTCCTTTATTTGACAAGGCTTTGATGGTGTGTTACAAGGACCCTGACTTGATCAATTCCCAAAGGACAGAATACAAATCTCAGCTGCTGCAGCAAGCAAAATAGGTATGAAGAGCTCTCGAGACTGACTTTCCTACACAATTTGCTGTCCCTCCATTTCTGTTCTAAAAAAGAAATACTGCCATAACACTTGCCTATGATATTTCTTTAACATTTTTTCCTAGTTCTAATTTTGTGAATTAGTTGAAAAAAATCTTACACAATAAGATAAAGACAAGATAAAAACAAGGGACTCCAAAACCAACACAAAGAACCAGAAATAAATAAATAAATAAATAAACAAAGCAAGAAAACATTGCAAATCTGCACATGACAATCTACATGCAGAATTGGTCTCTGTCACTGCACCTTCATTTTCCTCTTACTGAATACCTCATATCGGAGGAAGTTGGATCACACATAATACCCTTCCTGTCCGTGCTGTTGCTTAATTAGTCAACATTATGTGAAGCTTATGATAAAAATAATTGAGCTGGTGCTTTCAGTCTCTGAAGAGAGGTATTAACATGTAGGATATTCTTACAAGCTACAGGTTTCATACAGTGTGAATGGAAAAGGACACTGAGACATTCTCTGGAGAAGGGCTATATAGGACTTCAGTCTCAACTTAGACAATACAAATACTGCCTAGTCTATAGCTTCCATTTGAAATGTTTATAATTAGTTGGTATTATATCTAAATGTATGAAGATTTTAACAAGTGCTCCCATTATTTGGCACTTTTTCCAATGATGACAGTTGGCATACCAAACTTACTTTGAGAAAACATTTTTTCTCCCAGCCTCCCCTAAATAGCCAAGGGAAAAACACATAATATGTTGCAGATAAAACAGATACACAACAGTGACCAAGAATCAAAAAATCCACCAGCAAGACACTAATAGAAAGTGGTTGGTTAAAAATATTTTTTTCTGTAAAGGACACTGTTTAGAATATTCTGCATGCAGTATTTCTTCATCTTGATCCTCAGGGAGAAGACTCTATTCTCTCTGATGCTTTGTCTTATTTTCAAATGCGTTAGTCTCTAAGCTGAAAAGCAGGCAATTACTAAGATGAAAATATATAGTCAATATTTTCAATACATTAATATGAAACAATCAGACCTGTATTACAGCGCTGGAATTTTGAAATGGCAACTTTTAAATTTGCATTAAATTCCGTAACATTACTACTTTTTAACTTTGACAAAAGTTTAAGTTGAAAATCATTTTGTAGAAATACCAAAACCCAAGCTTTCCAACTCAGTTTTCTGATGTCTCATCTTTGTCACCTAATTGGCCACTCATCTTTTATTCTCTGCACAAGGAAGAGGAAGCAGTACATTCCAAAAACATTCATTTCCTTACCTCACACAAGGTAAAATGACAGATTGAGACACTCTCCCAAGAAATCTTTAAGTGAAATATGTTAAAAATATAAGAACATTCACAGAACACAATTCAGAAGTGCTTAACAAGTCTCTGGTAACCACAGGAATATAAGAAGTCATTAAGTCCGAAAATCTTGCTACCAGTGGCAATGAAGAATATACAATCCTTCAAAACATTACATTTTGGATTACATTTTCTGTTTATATAATCTTTATTTATATCCATGAGACTGTTCACAACCTAAGTAATCTGTGTTGCGCAAAAAGATGACATGGGAATAAAGCAATTGAGATTCCCACTGGCATCATGGAAATATCTTGTTAGATCTGAGGATGTTTTCAGATTCAGGTTCACATCTATTCAAAGTCTGGATCCAGCCACCTCTTCTTGTCTTTCCATTTCTTTCCCTTCCCCAGATGACAACATTCATTAAACTTGGACTATTTCCAGAATAATACATAAGCATGGGGAACCCCAGAATTTGTTCATACAGGGTCTCTCCTTGCGCAGAGTGACCTGCCAGGAAACTGATACATTTTCTGAAATTTATAGTTCTTTCTGAAGGAAGGAGAACGCACTTCAGAAAGTGTTGCTCCCTAATTAGGTTTAACACAGAACAAAGTACTGTTTATCATACTGAAATGAACTCCCCACATGAAGCGTTGGAACTGGGAAGTCAGAAGTGCATTAATGCTACCAGCTTTAGTTTTTTTCTTCTAGCTTTCTTTCTTCTGTCAGAAAATATTGCATGTCATATGATGTCTTCCTGTGATAGATTTTTTTTTATTATTGTTTTGAACAGAAGATAAAAGAATGTTTTAGATCACGCTGCTAGAATTTCCAAGAGATATTTTATGAGCAACAATTTTCTCTTTGTCTTGACATTGACGTTCAAGATTAGTACCATTTTTTCTCCCTAATTAGGTTTTCCAAGACAATCGTATTTTTGAAACAAACAGAATACTTTCCCTGAGGGCATCAGAAACTTAATCTGTCCAATTTCCTTTCAATGGATATTGAAAACAAAGCAGTGTATTGTAACTCAGTGGGGAATTAAGAACTATGTGACATAAGAAATGGAAAAAGTACTATGAAAATAAATTCAACATAGAGGACAATAAAAATATACTAATGAAAAATCCTTTAAGCCACCTTCTTAAGACTTGACAGAACTGCCTGTTCCTATTAAAGTTTGTCTGTCTTCTAAGGGATGTTAAGACACTAAATTTACACAAAATTGAGGATTTTTATATTCATAACAACACACTGACTGATTAGCATTAAATCATTTGGAATATCCTAAACGATCAGAGGCCTTTCCAACCAGTTTATATAGCAGTATTGCTTGTGACTCAAAAGATTTTTTTCTTAAACTTTGATCATTCTACAAAGATAATGTCCTTCACATAACTCATATTTTTTCTAAAATGTGACATAAAAAAATCCATAATGCTAAGCATACAGTTAGAAGATTATGATAAACTGTGAGGCTGTAAATGACTTTTTATAGAGAATTTATAAGTCTTATCTTAAAATAAAAATAACTGTTATGCAGCATTTGGATTCTGAACATCAAATTGGTAAGAAAATAATTGCAGATCTTTATTTCCAGATTCTGGAGAATTTAATTGAAAATAATAATCTTTGTGGTGTGTTGCACGCTACCAATATAGCCTACCAGGAAAAGAACTCTGCAGAAGGCTTTTTTTAGTACTGCTAACACAGAGACTCTCATACATAGTACACATTAATTTCTACTATATAACATTTATAGATGTGCTGCATATGTTCATGAATACACGGGTGTACCTGAGTACACACGCTGTGTGTACTATATGTGTAGATAAATATAGACATTATAGAACTTCTTACAAGTGACTACAAATCTACATTACAGTGTAGATTTCAACTTCATCTGTGCCTTTTACACAGAGTTCAGAAAGGTACTTACTGATGTGTAGAGGAAACCTTCACCATTTAGGGCTATATACAACCCCGTCTTTACACCCTGGATAGCAACAACTCGAAGTCCCACTGGTATAAGGTTGAATAATGCTGTGAAGAAAACAGATATGAACATACTATAGTTATTAAAATATTTTAATGAATAACATTAATAAAAAGAAAGACAGCTACTTCATTTTTTTTTTCTGATTTTAAAATTAAGTTAATTCAGAAAGTCTTGTTTCTAGTAAAGTTAATCCTTAAAATTAAAGCCTGAGTATCTATGTAGCAGTAAGTCCTGCAATATTTCAGTATTAGGCACAAGTACCAACTAGCAAATACAAAGCAAATACAAATACAAGCATTGCAGACACAAGTATCTCAAGCAACCTGGAAAGAGTCAAAGAGACCAACATTTCCTTCACCAATATAAACTAATCGGAAAGGTAATACTTGTGAGATACCCTGCAGAACACGTATCTTTCTGATTCAGGCAAGTAGTTTTTTATTTTCTTAGGTATTTTTATGTTACTGGGTTAAAATGTACTCTTGTCAAGATTGCTTTTAAGGGGCCTGTGATTTCAAATCTGAAAAAATTATTTGTTTTTGTGAATGGTATGTTTGATACAAGCCTCAGGTAATGGCAGCTGCTTGTCCTAGTTCAGGAAAGCACTGAAATACATGCTTGACCCTGAAGGTGTATAAATCCTATTGAGCTGAATCTAGAACGTGTTCAAAGGCTGAAGTTCTGAAAAACATGCTTTTAATTAAAAAACAGCAAATAGTAGATACCCTAGCAATGATATACACCTCTGTAACAACAGAAGCAGACACAGCTTTGATTAGTCTGAAAAAGACCAGTGGGAAGGGGGGAGAATCACTAGTCTCACAACAATGAAAGAAAAAGTGATATAAGTAAATTTTGCTTCCAATATATAAAACCAATTGTTTAATAATGGAAAAACAAGCAAATAGGTTTGAAAATCTGTTCCCCTGAAAAATCACAGAATCACAGAATGGTTTGGGTTGGAAGGTACCTTAAAGACCACCTGGTTCCAAACCCCCCGCCACGGGCAGGGGCACCTCCCACTAGCCCAGGTCGCTCAAAGCCCCATCCAGCCTGGCCTTGAACACCTCCAGGGATGGGGCATCCACAACTTCTCTGGGCAACCTGTTCCAGTGCCTTGCACTCTCTGAGTGAAGAATTTCTTCCTAACAACTAATCTAAATCTCCCCTGTTTTACTTTAAAACCACCAGTCCTGTCACTACACTCCCTGATAAAAAGTCCCTCCCCATCCTTCCTGTAGGCCCCCTTTAGGTACTGGAAGGGTGCTATAAGGTCTCCCCAGAGCCTTCTCTTCTCCAGGCTGAACAACCCCAACTCCCTCAGCCTGTCTTCATAGGAGAGGTGCTCCAGCCCTCTGATCATCTTCGTGGCCCTCCTCTGGACCTGCTCTAACAGGTCCATGTCTTTCTTGTGCTAGGGGCCCCAGAGCTGAATGCAATGCTCCAAGTGGGGTCTCATGAGAGCAGAGTCGAGGGGGAGAATCACCTTCCTCAACCTGCTGGCTATACTTCTTTTCATGCAGCCCAGGATACAGGTGGCTTTCTGCATTGCAAGCACAATACAGCTAAATAATATTTAAAATTCAGACCTAGAATCATAGCCAAAAGATTACAAGATTCTTCAAAAGATCTTTTAGAAGAGCCCCACTGCCTCCTGCATTCACTGAAAAATACCAGCGTTAGGCAAATGAGACACAGACCAATTCTTCTTCTACGAATTATGCCAGCAAACACACCTATACTAAATTTACTGACTCATATCAAGAAATCAGATGCAAAGCACACATCAAACAGTCTCTGAAGAAAAGATATGGATGTGCCAGTGTTCATGCTAAGCAGTTTTCCACTGTGGATGAGTCATGGATTCACAAGTACTTGGATGAAAACCAAAAGCGCAACCTGTGTGTTCAGTGTGGGCATAGGGGATCATGGCTGCACCAAGCCAAGTCTCAGGAGTAACACCTACAGTAAGTTCCTCACAGTTTAGGAAGGACATCCATAAGTGTGTCCAGAAAGTGTACGCTATGAGGCTACCTGTAATTAGAATGCTAGTGGTAAAGCCCCTAACAAGAGAAAAAGGGCAATATATTTGCAGTGGTACTTATTTACATAAGTACATTTTCATAAGATGTGAAAACTCTTGGTTCATCTAAGGACATTGTCCTGGTTTCAGCTGGGATAGAGTTAATTTTCTTCTTAGTAGCTGGTACGGTGCTGTGTTTTGAATTCAGGATGAGAACAATGCTGATATTGCATTGTCTGCAAAGTTGCAGACAGTTTATGATGAAGCTGATCAAATCCTTACAACTGAGAAAAATTATGGGTTGAATGTTAGGTTTTAAAGATAGAAGTGGATGAAAAAAAAAAACAACACCTTTCCTTCAACAGCAACATTGTCTGGAATATTCTCATGCAGAAAAAAGCACATAGAGTCATATGTACCATAAGATCTTTCTAGGAAGACACAAAGCCAGTATATAGCTAGGAATTGTTGTAGCAGAGCAATTCCTACAGCTGCAGAAGGAAAAACGTATTAAAAAGAGCTCTGGAATGACAGAAAACAAAGTTATGGATTTACAAAGAAGAAAAGAAGAGATGACATCAGGGAAGAATTAGCACAAATATGTAGTATTTGTATTTCAGTAGTTTCTGAAAGTCTCAGTCATGCTAGGATCTTACTGGGCTGGTCTCTATAAAAACACTGCGTACAGACAAGGTTCCCTCTCTAATCTATAAAAGATAAATGTAAACCAGTGAAATATGTCAGTAACAGACAAGATATCCTAAGAGTATGTAGGCTAAACACTGCATGACTTGGGGGCTTTCAAATGTTCAGTATAATTTGGAAGTTTTTAAAAAAATAGTAATTACACTTAAATGAAACAATGTCAAAAACAGAAAAAACACTATTCTGGGTGGTGTAGGATGAGTCTGTCACACTAAAACTAGGTTTCAGAGGGAATTTACCATCGGGTCTTTTTACTCACGCTAAAAGGACTGAGAAATAAATGAAACAGAAATGGACAGACAAGCAGTTAATTTTGTTTTCTTTCTAGAAGAAAAGAAATTCCAGGAGGCAACCTGGATACGAACACCCTGCTAGAGGAAGGACAGCAAATATTCAGGGGACACCAGGAAGGAAAAACAAACAATACTTGTATAAGGAAAAAAAGTGAACACAAATGACAAGTCATCCATGAAAAACTGTTAATGAAAAATAACCTTAAATCACAGTAGTCCAGTCAAAACGTGTGGAATGTAAACTTAATTTACTGTATTACCAACAAAAATAAAGTGGCAGAAGTAGAAAAAAAACAACCATTGAAGAAAAATTAGTGGCCTGTAACATGGCAGTGTTTTATGTAACCTATAAAATTACTGAAGTGGCTTATAGATGCTGGTGAATCTAGAAAGCAGTGGGGAGGGGACGTAATGTATCTTTTACTGCCACCAAGTATTAATCAGAGATTGTCAGAGCTGCTGTAATTAGTGTAAGACCATAAAATTTTAGAGTGTGATCTGAATTGCTGTAATTCTGCACATAGTGAATATTCAGTATCTACCACAAAATCTTTCAGACTTTGGTGAGACTAGGGAGGCTAGTCTACTATTGATTCATAAATGTTCAGCAATATGCTTCATACTGAGCAAAGCACGCACCAGTAATGCATGGCATGTGATTTTTACGTGCTCTGAAGTTGGCCAAAGGAAAATCAATTTCCTCCAGAACCAGGCTGTGCAGTACTCTCTAGTGATCAAGACTTCTGTGCCCAACTGCAAATTTCAAACATTTTCTTATGTTATCCCCCACTCTAATAAGAACCTGCCTTGTGAAAGAAAAAAGCTTTCCAGAGTTTGCTGGGATATCAGATCTGCACAGCAAAAGCTATACCCTTACCTGAGTGGTGGTGAAAAATAACCGTGCCCCTAGCTTCTGTCTGTCTTTAAGACAACGATCCAAACCCAAAAATAAGTGGGGAGTTAGGTCCCTGAACATCTTGATTTTCCTAAAACCTAGCCCAGTGTGAGTACACAGATGAGCTGAGAGAGACAGCACTCTTGAACAGCTCAGAAAATATAACTGCCTGGTGCTGAATTCTCCTATGCTTCATGCTTAAGTATAAATCCTGGTAAATCCACCTGCAAATAAGAGGTGGGAACATCAGGGAAATCAAGAGAACCAATTGACAGAAATGGTGCAAGTAAAACCCTTTCTCCTCCAAAGCTCTGAGCCTGTGCACACTGCCTTAGCTCTCTTTTGTATTCCATCTAATCCATGACTGTAAAGCAGATTATTTTTCTTCCTTTTCCTATGCCTGCAAGCCTACTCCCATCATATATGAGACCAGAACATGGAGATGGGAGGCAGTTAACCACAACAACTGGCCAGAAAAGAGAAGAATTTTCATTGTTATTCTTTTAGGTATCATCGGTGAGATTTGCTGGCATAAATTTGAGTTGGATTCTAATCTTCCAAAAGTTTTAGCCAAAGTTATAGTAACAGACCACTTTTTGATAACTAATAACTCCTTCCTTTACTTCAGCAAAACACAAATCAAACACATTTATTTTCCCCCTTTTTTCTGTATTACTGTCACAGTGTATTAACTTTAAATCTGAAATGTTGAAAATCAGATATTTCGATATCCCTGTGAAAGTCTATGTAGGTATGACTGACTTGTAGCTACAAGAAAATTGCCGTTACAGATCGCTGTTTTTCTCAAGAAACTTGCTAGAAACCAATTGTGTAAGGTTTATAAACTTGCTGGCTGTTCTACATGTGCACTGCCCTGGTGTCAGTTAACAAAACTTCCCACATCAAATCTGCAATCAGATCAAGGCAAGTATTTATTTAATTTATTTCCATCTACAGGCCCACAGGCAAAAATGACAACTCCATCAGAACATCTTTTAGACTAATAATGAGTGCAGGGAGATTGATATTCAGATGTCTGTCCATCCATTTCTCGTAGAGCAAACCCATTCTACCTGACAGATGTAACACAAAATGTAATTAAAATGCACTTTTTAGTATTGCTGAACATGGCCTCCATTGATCTTGCCATACTAAGATTATATTGATGGGAGAAATGGGTTTTCTGAACTTCCAAAGGTGGTGTTAAATAGATGACTAAATGCCTGTGCAATTCTTTGAAGACTGCAGTAAAAAACTGTGCAAAAATAGACTACAAACATTTCAGTTTAGTAATCCAAATTTAACAGCATTGCAGGTGTTGTTTTTTAATTGTCGTATGCTTTTTTTTCTATCTAATTATCTCTTTTATCTTACAAGAATGCTGTGAAGATTATTTATTAATATCTTCAAAACAAAATATTCTAGTGGTACCTTAGAAAGACATTAAAAAGTTAAAATTTCCATATTCAATTTGGAAGATATAAACAGAGCATTAAGAACATGCGTTAAAAAATGAAAATAAAGGAATGTTAAATGGGGGCATGATTTCCTGAGCACCAGCTCTTCTAGGTACCAGGTGTCATGAAAGAAGTAAAGTATGGTGTTGCATAATTAATCAAGAGATGTGCACAGCACAGCCAAATCAAAGTTACTTGGGTAATCTTAAATTTGGCATTTACCATTACAAAATAGGGCTACAAATCAGCAACGCTCTTTTAATATGTTTTAAGTATGACTATAATTTCATAAGAGGCACAAATAGCAACATTTGCATGTTAAAATCAGGTTTATCATTCATCATGGGAAATGTCATAATGTTGAATTTTGTCAGTGGTTGTTGACTGAGTTCACATGTTGTCTTCATGTGAATCAAAATAAGCCACAGGGCTAAGACATTCAGGGTTTCAATCTCTGAAATTAAAGAATCAGAATTGCCTGTTTTCCAAATTTGATTAGTCTTCCTACTAGAACTACCCTTCACTCATGAGACAAAATGTTGAAGATAGACCAAAGCCTGAAAATAAGACTTTTTGGGTGGGGGGAGGTCACAGGGGGAAATGCAGTGCACAAGCACAACATGGATATCTATTCCTTTATAATTTCTGTGTAGTAGGTTGGTTTGCCAAAGTAATAATGGTGAGGCTCATGAAGATCATTGTGAGCACCTACCCCCAATGCAAGTTCCATTTGCAGCAAGTAACACTGAAAACTGCTGTTAAAGACAAAAAATTAAAGCTATAGAGGGACAGCTATACTGAGTAGGATCACAGTAACCAAGCCTACAGCTTTAGCCACAGACACTCCTGCTTTCACTAAAAAAATAAAAAATAAAATAAAAAAAAAAATACCAGAAACGGTAAGGCATTGAATGAAGGAAAAAGAGAAAACCAGCTAAAAGAAGAGAACCAAGGTAATAAAGCCTCTTTCCAAATATTACTGAGAGTTTGGAAAAAATACAGACTGTACACACAAAATACTTTAACTAACAGCCCTGGTTTGGTGATGTGATTAGAGGAAATTCAGCACCATTAACCAATAGCTGGATTAGTTCATACTCTATCACAAAACATAACTACCTTGTAAAGTGCATAAAAAGAGATTGCAACAATGAACTAAAACCCATCACTCTATTTATAATGGCTGACACTCCACAATGGGTTACACTACAACAGCTGACTGAAACCACTGGTACAACTCATTTTGATTTCATATAAAAGCAAAAAGCCACATTAAGGAGACTAGCAAGAAGCTTTAAAGACAAAAAAATGAGTGTTAACAGAACCACTCAATCTGAACAGACTACATTTCAATCTTTCTGCCCACTACCTCTTCATAACACTGTGACTCCAATAGTCTGTAACTTGTGTTTACTGGCATACATATAAAATGAGCACAAAAAGACCTGGGCTTGAGGGTATTTTAACTTCAAGCAGTCCTCTAACTGCTTGACACAATAAATTGCAACAGTACAAAAAGTAGCAGCATGACTAAGTTTCAGACAGTTTCCTTGCAGAAAACAAAAATCACTTCTCTTCTCTGTCCCTTGCCATTCACTCACTGGTTTCTCCAAGACAGGGAGCTACTCAGAGGCTGTGGAGGTGATGAGGACTCCTTCACAGACTGCAGTGACAGTGAATAGTGCAGAACATGCCTGAAAGGCTGACAGAGATGCATGCCCTTCAGCAGTCTCAATTTCCTGTCTTTTTATGAAACACACTTCAAATGAAAGTCATCCTTGCCACCAAGGTAAGTGTACTGTCTGTCCTATTGACAGCTAATATATCCCTTTGCCCACTGGGTACATTAAGTAGACAGACTGCAAGCTGACTGGTCAGAAGAATTTTCCCCTCCCATGTGGAGCCCAGCAGGATGGGGCCATGCTTCCTCCTTTGCAGTTGCCAAAACTTACTTACTGGTAAGCCTCAGACATGAATTATCATGATAAGTAGCTCACAAAATAACAGATCAGAAGACTAGGAATTATATCCACAAGAAAATTATTTTTTTAAGTAAAACAGAAAAGGAAAAATAAAATATGCTGCAATAAATAAAGATGATAAAAAACAAAAAGTTCAACAGGTCATGGAGATGAAAGGGAAGAGAACTAAGGACAAAGACTGACAGCACAAAAGAAACACACATAATCATATATTCATGACTATACCAAATGGACCAATCTTTTCAGCTGTTGATACTAGTTGATATACTGGCAAAATTTAAGGTGGAGGTTGTATGTTTTCCTGGCAAACACATTGATTCTATACATCTTTATGGTCTAACCTGTCTTTACCTAACAATATTATAAAATTGGACTACTGAAGAAATAAACAGTGAAGCACACCTGAAGCACGCCTTACAGAGGAAAAATACCTTTGTAGAAAGAATCACTTTAGCCTAAAAGTCATGTTGAAGTAAAATATAATATTACCTAACAACATTTATCCAAAATATGCAATATTTTTATCTGGTATGTGGTTGGTTTTGGACAAGTTCTATATTTCAAAATATTTATACTATAGAATATTAATTCTGCATTTTGGAACAACTGAGAATAAGAGATGGGCAGAAGGATGGTAATCCAGGAAGGAAGAGAAGAGGGGAGAGAAAGGGCAAATAACACAGTAAACAAAAAAAGGAAGATTTGCAAAGCTGACAACAGTGAAAAGAGGAAAGTAAGGCATAATGATCTAGCTTTGCAAAGATTCAAAAGCCATAGATTTCTAAGATAAAAAAAAAAAAAAGAAATAACACAAAACATTCCATAATTGTTGCCATCATAAACACCTCTTCACTGAAGCTGAAAATAAGAGAAAGACAGGAAGAGAGAGGAGAAGGAGAGAAAAATAGAAGCTTGCACTCTAAGACACATTACTTAGGCCCTATATAGGTAAAGCTTCTTAAAAAGCAATAATGATCTTGTCTGTACAAGGTCTTAGTATTTGGTCTGGTACAGAAGTGGGCATGGGAGATGGTCACACTAAGGAAAAGGGAAGATAAAAAACAACAAGGAATGGGAAAAAAACATTTGAAAATGAACAGAGAGAGAAATATATATCAAAATAGATTAGTCAATTATTTTTCTCAATTCTAAAAAAAAAAACCAGAACAATAAAAGATGATCATGCTATCTGTTGACAAAGTATGTTAAAAATGACAGCTGTGCATTAACAGGTAAAACAGAAATTCTCACCAAAGAAAAACAGAAACCTTAAACCCCTTAATTTCTATAGCCTAATTCCAACATTTCTGAGGAAACTAAAGGCTTATATATGCATAATGAGCAGATAAATCTTTTGTATTAAAAATGCTTAAAATAGACCCCAAGACCACATAGAAACATGTTACTTAAATATCCTATTATCATTGAACTAAACAAAATACAAATGTTCTCTACGAAATGGAAAATTAAAAATCATGTTGCTAGAGTAAGAATATGTTTGCTTAATTAACATTTACAGATGAAGTTATCAAACATATATATGTTCATTTAATGAAAATAAGTGGCAGTATCATAGGAAAAGTATACCTAAGCAGTGATGCACACTGCCCTTGGAGTCCACTTTTGTTTGGAGTATTTTTGAAAACTCCCTACTGTAGCAGTCCCCACACTGGCAGAAATCCTATTAAAATCACTAGAACTCTTGCTCGTATAGGGACAGCTTGTAGGATTTTTAGCGTCAATTCAGCAAGGCACTTCAGCATGTGCTTTAAGCAGGACTTTGATAGTTCGACATACATGTATTTGCTTTGCTGAATCAGGGCCTGTATGATCAGATTTTCAAAGAATTTTTTACTCCTTCTCTCTTTTCTGTTACTTATTTGAAGATAATAAATTTTTATTAAATGTATAGTTTTATTTTAAAAACATTACATAATTTTATCATTTTCATAAAATTATCAAAAGATAACATTGGCCTAAATATCTCACCCCCAAGGTCCAGTGGCACTTACACCTTCAGAGTGAATACATTTAGGCCAGTGTCCCGCACGAGACATGCCAGCGGTTATTAGGCTTCCAATTGACGGAACCCTCTTCCTTTTGACAAAACACATTCAGAAACCCTTCAAACACATTGAAACTGTGTCTGCATGTATACACTCGAATGATTCAATCTGCGTGTGAGATTAAGACATTCCCCTATGGCAGTCACTTACTAGAATTACTGCTGTCATCCTTGGTTCCATCGAGACTTCCATCGGGGTGCATTTGCAAGTAGTAGCCTTGCCTGCAATATAACCTGGTCACTATACCCTTGAGCTGGGGATCTGAAAGACAAACATATTTTGTCACTAGCCTCAAAACTTTTTCCAAGAGTTATCCCTACTTCTCTCACTGTAGAAGGAAGTTTGGTGAAGCAGCATTGCTGTCTTAAAGTTGTACTAGAACAGGATGGTTCCTGATGGAGATGGAGAAAAATCTTTCTGCAGAGTATTATTATGACAGTTTCATGTCCTGTTCTCTGCCTTAAACATCCTTAATTATAATTAACAGAGATAGACCAAACATAAAGATAGAATATACCAAACACCTGTAGTCAAAAGACTTAAACTAGATTAAGCCCTACAAAAAATTTTAGACTTCAGCAACAAGTAGAGAGCCTTACAGAAACCAACAAAACATTAAAAAAAAAACAAAACTACTTGCATTTCATACCTATTAGTAACTTACTACACTTCACATAAGTTTTAAGATCATGTGCATGAAAACATCTGTCTCATTTCACACTCTACCAAAAGTCATAAACTTATCTGGTAGAATATTTTGTAATAGTCCCATCTGAAGAGTTCCCAAAATACCAGTCTAGAGGCAGACACAATTCACCTGCCCTCTCCCATCCCCCAGGGAATAACATCCACAGTTATGGCAAGGTGATTATGGTCTTAACCTTTCTTCACCAGAGGAAAAACAAAACAAAACAAACAAAAATACCCGAGTAAGCTAAAAGTAAATTGGAAATTCAGGTAGCTGAACAGTTAAGCTACCCTATCTAATACTCTGCATTTATGAAGATTGCCAAGAACTGAGCAGGGGCTACCAAGTGAAAACTTTATGAATCATCTCAAGGATGGTGCCTTACCAAACCACACACTAAGCTGCTGCAGAATTGGTTCAGTGCTGAGGAAAATGATATCACATCTTGAAAAAATCAACAGCACTACGTGTGTGTTAAAGCACTATTAATACTGTTAAACATAAACTATTATGCCTAACTATAGGCAGTCAGTACAGTAAGGTATAAACTTGTGGGGACATGACATTAAAAGCATCTATATCACATCATGCTTAGCTTGGCAATAATGAACTAAAATCATAAAGACTTTGAGACAGATATGTAATAAAATGAATAGATGAACTTTTAACTAAGGCAGAAATGATTTTCATGCAAACCTGTGGCCAAATTATAAAATCCTCCTTGAATTTGTGTATAATTGCTCTCACAATCAATCATGCTGTGTTACTTAAGTATCCTAAGGGAAAGTGAAAATAAACACTAATAAACAAAACTACCTCTAAGTGGAATATTCTAAAGTTTTCTACAGAAGCTCAGTTCCATGAAATGCTTATGAAAATGGTAAGTTTTTCTTGAATATACAATTTACAAAGTCATATGAAACAATAAACACATCTAAATTAAAAATATAAGGTTAAACTATAAATATCATAGAAACTGTTACTAGAAATATTTACACTAAAACTGTTGAGCCATGGAAATAAATAATATAAGTATTTCATGATTAACAGCTAAGCACATTAAAACTTCTTTCCTTTTTTTTTTGCTTTTAACTGTAAATTTTGCCTTCTGGGAATTCTTACTTCAGCAAAAGTTTCTCTGTCTTTATATAAGAATATTCAAAAAAAAAAAAAAACCCTTTTTTTTTTTAATTTATGAATAGAATAAACTTTATTTTCTTTGAAAGTACTGCCTTAATCAACTATATCAGGAAACTCAAAAACATTTTCATCATTTAGAAATAAAAAATTACTTCCTCGTACACAGGCACTATTCTTTTCCATGCATGCTTTCAATATGCACTTCCAAATTGACAATTTTAAACACACTTGCTTTATACATATTAACATTTTATCTTAAAAGTCTAAAAAAAAATAATTAAAGCAAAATTATTATAACTATAGCTTTAGAAAGTATTTACAGGAAATATATCACTATTTTGAAAAACTGTTTCTACATCCAACAAACATGAATAAAATCTGCTTTTAGCTTAAAGGAAGTATCCCACAGGAGGGCAATTAGAGTCAGCTCACTATCACCAGCTGTTTACACCTACCGCTTCAAGGGAAAAACGCAAAATTTAAAAGTGATTTTCAAGGTTGTTCTTTATAGTCATTCTATTTATTTTTTATATTCTCAAATAAAATCTACTTTCTAACAAGAAATCACACAATCATATGTTTATGTTTTCTCCGGAAGCATTATTTAAATTTAATCCAACCATCCAAAAGTTATCAACTATCCAAAACCATATCTAAATGAAAATAATTTGGTGAATAGCTATGCATTTCAGCTAGCATTTCAGGCTTCATATGATGGGGCAGGGCATAAGTCCCCCATTTATGTGTTCACTCAAGTTCAAATACAGCAAAATAATAATTATTATAACATGAGACGAGAGGACCCTAGTCATGTGTTTTACCTCATTTGTACACAGTTTTAATGATTTCAGTTGTCAGAGAACTGAATAAAACTGTCACAAAACAGCACTTTCACTTGAATATTTCATTCAGAGCTGGAATTTACTACTAATAATATGATACTAATTAATATTCTAATTATGTAACATAGAGCTCTATAGACAAAACCATAGCAATTTTTTTTTCCCCACAAAATAAACCAATTACAACTTTATTTTTACCTTTTTACTATGGATTATTAGAACCTTGTTTACCCACCCTTCTAAGAAGGTCTTTTCTACTTCAAGATCCTACCTGTCATTAGCAAGATTAAAACTTTAATTCCCGACAAGAAACTTAATCATACATTTTTACAAGTTCTTGATTGTCATATTTAGTTAAAATAGCACTTCAGATCTACACATCAAAGTAAGAGACAAGCTAAATATTTTAGCTGAACAGTGCTCAAAATACTGGGAGAATTTGACAACAAGACATGGTATTTTTTTGATTTTAGCAAAAAAGTAACCCAAATTTAGTGATGGCTTTGTATGCAATGACTCGTTAATCCCAGTGCAAGTCATAATAACAACAGTCAAAAAGACTACCTTAGGTAGCCTGAAGGTAAATATCTTAAAGAAGAAGCAGACAATCTTGTCAGGCAAGGAACTCATCTCCACCTTGCAGAAAGATAAACGATTTTTTCAGGTCAACTTTGGGACACTTGGGCAGCAAGCAATACAGAGAAATCCTCTGGTCCCTGTATTGTTACAGCGTTTTATCTACCCATTGTCACTTGATAACATTACAGAAACAGTCTCACCTTCAGACAGTTTGCAAATGAGTTTCTCAGATCCTTCTTGACCACGCTTTTTTTGTATTGTCCATTAGAAAGCAGGAGCTAAGAGAAATGCCCAGAAATACCAACAAAAGACTGATGCTGCCTGTCCTCAGGTGCACCCAATGCCTGATGCTTGTAACTCCCACCACAGTGATGCAGGAAGACGGAAAAACCACTTATCCTTTACACCCCACACATGCCTTTTTCTTCCCACATGAAAGAGAAAGGGAATGGCAAGAGAATACAGCCAAATAATAAAACACAAATTAATAGGATGAGAGTGGATGACCTTACCAAATAGCTCCCATTTAGCTCTCATATTTTTATTATGGATTTTATGTTACTGGTTCTATGATAGTCCTACTTGCCTCAGCCAGATGATTAAAAAAAAATTAAAAAGTGAAAGAAATAGTTTGCATTTAATTCTAAATACTTTGACTTCAACCAAGAAAGGAAAAGGAAAAGGAAAAGGAAAAGGAAAAGGAAAAGGAAAAGGAAAAGGAAAAGGAAAAGGAAAAGGAAAAGAAAGAAAAAGAAAAAGAAAAAGAAAAAGAAAAAGAAAAAGAAAAAGAAAAAGAAAAAGAAAAAGAAAAAGAAAAAGAAAGGAAAAGTTCACTTCAACATGGGTCTAAATTAAAAGACAGTTCAACATCTCCAAATGATTTTTATCGATCTTCTTTTTGGGCCTGGACTTCTGACTTTGAACAGTTCAGTGTGACAATACTGCAATGCCCCACCACAGAGAGAATCATTCTGGCTTGTAATTTTTAGAGAGATCCTCTAAAATTTCAGAAATGTTCTCCTGAATGGACAAATCAACCCCTTCCCAAACCTCTCTTCCACAGCAACCTCCATGACAGCAATCACTTGCAGCCCCTTTTTATTGCAGCTTTCCCTTGTCAGTGGCAGCAGCAGGAGGTATGATTGTAGTTAGCATGCACACTCCGTCAGCAGTCTGTCTGATGTCCTCAACAAAGATAGAGTTTAATTAAGTTGTCTTCTCTTCTGCCTCTAATAGTGGCTACAAAAACTGTTTTGGCATCAAGTCTTGACAGGCTGAGTGCAGCTTTTGCTTTAGAACAATTATGACATTTGATGTTTTAAATTAAAAATATTTTCTGTTTGCAAACAGAATGGTTTTAGCGTCTCCTCTTCCCTCATGCCTCTTCCCAAGGCTGCCAGGACAGATGTCTTCAGAAATTTTATAATTTTAAAATAAACAAGGGAATAAAGTCATTAAAAACGTGCTCTGGCTTTTACCTTTCTGTTCAGATGTAGATGAACTTACAATGCTAAAAGAAAAATGGAAGGTACGCCCATTGTATTTTAACACCATGAAAAATCAATCCCTTAGGATACACTGATGTTTAAATTTTACATCATACTCCTTCTGTCTTGTTTTTGGTGCAAAAGTTTAAGTCTTAAAATTAAAATTATAGTTTAAAATTATTATTTTTATTTATTTTTATTGTTTTTGTTTGTTTGTTTGTTTGTTTTGGCCTGGCATTATTTATCTACTCCCTCTTTTGAGTAAATGCCCTGAGTATGTTTGAGCTGGCAAACAAATGCTTAATGGTGGCTTAATCTTGTTCTTACGGAGAATAAACTGCACTAACCACCAGTCAATTACCACTAGTTCCTCAACAAGTCACATGAAATGCAGTATTTAGAGGTAAATTGTGCTCATATAGCATAGCATAAAACCCATGTTAACAACTCCAGGTCATTCACATTTTACTTGCACTTTATTCTTTGCATTTCCCTCCTGCAGTTTTTATCTTAAAGTACTAAAAATACCACTCATGCTGGTCCAGAATAAACCAGCCACCCTTTTTTTGCTCTCTGATGCTCCAACAGTCACTGTGGCTTGCCTACCATTTCTTTGATGTTACAGTCTGCATTTGTTAAGAATCTTCTCTCTCTCCAGTTAAACTTTATTTGAAATATCAAAAACATTTCTAACCTGTTTTAGGGTTAACAAACAAACAAACAGCAACAACAACAAAAAAACAACAACGAATCAAAGCAACCCACAGGTTTTCTGTGATTGTTAAGTACAGCACCCACCCGAAGCAAAGATGTGTCTCACCCACTCCACATGCACTGACCAGCTAGTACTTCAGGTCTGGGATGTGTAAAAGGCCACTTTTTGTCCCCTTCTTGCAAAAGAGTATCCTGACAGTAGAGTTCTGTGGAGTTTTGGACTCGGATTTCTGCAGTGTCTTCTGCTGAAGCCATTCTATTTTGTACAATAATTAGCTGCCCATCACAGGAGGCATTAGAGCCTATGCACTAGATCATAGCTGAAGGCAGCCCTTCACTGACTTCTGTGCAGAAACTCCTTACTGTTTCATACTAATGTCTGAAGATTATACAAAATTTTAAAATATGTCAGTACTACTCAGTAATTTAGAAATATTTTCCAACAGGTAATTCAGCTCCAGAAGGAGGGACCAAACCGCATGTCAAATGACACTTCCTTTTTTTTTATTCTCATTTAAAGTATTCCTGTCCCTGCTGAAACACTTTTCACAGTTTCCAAAAGTTGTCTTTTTTTTCAAGCATACTGTTGATGTTTTATTTCCAGCAGTACTGAGGAGTAGAGGTACCGTCAGTACAGAGAATTACATCATACTCCTTTTGTCTTGTTTTTGGTGCAAAACCTGTGGCTGTTTTGCACCATCATCCCAGCACATAGAAAAGCAGGATCCTCCAATATGTATTACACAATCACAGAAGAATTCTTCAAGCAAGTTCACAGCCAATGAAGAGTTCAAAAGGCAAAATTTTGTACTTCATTTAAAGGTGATAAAAACCTGAATGTTCATCCAAAACTCTCACGTTCCTTCATTCTGAATATTAAACTCTGCAACTGTTCTTATGATACAGCACTTGTATTCAAAAGCCTTACACACTCCTAACTTCTTTATTATTGTAACTGTCTTGTCAGTCTGGTCTGTAAGTGTTTCTCATTTTTTGATTGTGTTTTTACTTTCTCTCCTTGTTAATAGGAAATGATACAATATGGACATTTGTATATTAGTGCTCTTTGATTCTAATAGTCTTGTTTTCAATATCTCATAATACACACCTGACGACTAAAGCCTAATTAAAATCTTCAAAGAAAAACATCTTTTAAAGACAATTTTTGCTCTGTTCATGACAGAAAGAAAAAGCATATAATGTGAACTCAGAAAAGCAATAGCTTCCATTATTCCCTGTTCCCATAAGTAATAATAGTACTTATTCTGAAATGCTGTGGCTTTGTTAGACAGACTGTTTCTCTGTGCTCACTTATTTTTCTGTCCTCACAATGATTGCAGAGCACTCAACTTTGGTGTTTATTTTTAACTCTACTTTTTGTCCATTCATGCCTAACATCACAAACCCATCTCCTGCGGAACCTCGCACTAAGAACACATTTAAGAGAGACAGAAAGTCCTATCTGCCTGCACTGTCATTGTCATCAGCATTTCCACTGTGTTGATGACATTTCTTGGTAAACTATGAAAGCAAGTTGGAGTTCTGCAAAACGGTTGCTTTCTTGAAAGCATAGCATCGTACCATTTGTGCTGGTGTCTTTGCCTTTATATTTGAAATGTCTTTATGCTAACTGCTAAATGGGGTCTCTCTCACTTGTGTGCACTGGCGTTTTGTCTGTAGGACTTACAATACCTTTCTAACTACATGAAATTTGCTTCTTGCTATGTGGTTTTACATGAGCAAATTTGATTGTCAATAGAACTACAGCAACTTGGCTTCTCGATGGGATAATTTTTATCTGTTCAAATTTACAAGGTGATCTGATTTAATAGACTTGTCTATAATATAATTGTTAACAGTTTCCTTTACCAGCCATCTTATTTTTGCAGGGTATTTGTTGGGAAGGGAAGAGGTTTAGGTTGTTAAGAAAACACCTGGTTTCCAAATAAAAATTTTAGACAGATCATGGTAGTTTAATTTTAGCCACTGTATTTAATAATTTACGTTTCTCTTCCTTCTGGACTATATTGTACATTTCCAGTGTTTCTCATCTTGCAACATATGCTTTTGTTGGTGATTTCTCCCTAAATACTGTCTTCCAGTGTTGATCCATGTTTCTTCTAATACATTGAAATTCAATGGCCTCTAATTTCTCATTTTCTAAAATACCTGATGATAAGTTACTCAGTTAACACTAATCACAGTTTAATGGATTTAACTGTTACCTGACAGGTATCATCTTCCGCTGACACTAAAAATCATCTTTGCACAACTAAACTCATGCTCTCAAAGTTTATTGAAATGCTAATAAGAAAATTCTATTGCCTAAGTTCTATTTTACACCAGCTTTGCTATTGTAATTTTTATTTAATCTTTTAATTTTAGATAAGACTAAAAATATCCTGTCTTACTAAATCTTCTTGTCTTTGAAAAAAAAAAAAACCATTTAACTTATGTATAAAAGTTGACTAATGTGTTGCCCTTTGAATCAGTAAGTAAGTGGATTTTAAGAATGAGATTTCTCTGAAGATGTCACTGAACACTGAAAGCACAACAGGATGGACATAAATGATCTTCTGATAAATGATGTACTGATTTCCAGTACTTGTGTTATCCATAGGTTTTTCTTCAGCTGCAGACTAAGCTGCAGACTACACTTGAACGGAGCATATAAACAGGAGGGGGAACGCCTGTTTACACGTGTTGATAGTGATAGGACAAGGGGGAATGGTTTCAAACTAAGACAGGGGAGATTTAGGTTGGATATTAGGAGGAAGATTTTCACTCAGAGGGTGGTGAGGCACTGGAACAGGTTGCTCAGAGAGGTTGTGGATGCCCCATCCCTGGAGGCATTCAAGGCCAGGCTGGATGTGGCGCTGGGTAGCCTGCTCTAGTAGTTGGCAACCCTGCCCAGAGCAGGGGGTTGAAATTAGATGATCTTTAAGGTTCTTTTCAACCCAGGCCATTTTATGATTCTATGATTCTGTGATCTTTTCAAAATTAACTGAATATATTTCAGACAGCATGTAACTTACCAAAGAATTAATTTGATTCTCCCTTTCCTGGATATTTCATATTTTTAGAATGAAATGTTTAAACATTACATTTATTGTTACAATCTTGATTATTGGTCTCCTTGCATGCTGCATCACAAAGTGATGAAATATTTGAAATCAGTCTGTATTTCTTTCACAAGCTGACTTAGTGTTAAATTTGGAAAGGACCTAAATAATCTATTGAAAAAGTATTCCAAATTATCATGGCAATGCTCAATGAAAAAAGGATAACAGGATAATTTGCAATGCTAAGCATTACATTCTGAACCACATTGCATTTTCTATTGTTACATAGAGGAAGCTTCTTCAATAATACCAAGTGGCAGGGGTCCTTAACTTGTTATTAACTTCATTTAATTCTTGCCAGAATACAGAAAAACACACAAAATGAAGCAGTATATTCCCTCTGCTTATATATGCAATAACATCACTTCTGAATTGTGCACCTCAAGAACACAAAGTATTCTATTCATTTTTAGTTTCTTGCCAATGGCACAAAATATTGAAAGAAGACACATTACTTTTGAGAAATTTTACATTTTTGTCTACTGACCAGACTCAAAAGTGCAGGCAAACAGATAAATTACACTGCTAATAACTGGCACAAAAGAGATTTTATCTAGTTACAAAGCAATAGCTAGGAATTGCAATGTATGTCACAGACTCATTGCAGAGCAAAGAGACACAATTTTCTTTGGTGGCTGAACAACATATAAGGCTTTCCAGGTTTCAGATGTAGGAGATTCCAAATATCTCTTACTGCAGCATTCTCAATTTTTACTGCCACCACAACAAATGGATGCATTACGACATTTTATAAAATTACAAAAAATCACAAGTTGTCATTTCCATTTTAGTTGGGTTGAGTGGACTGAACTGAGATTAGTGCAGATTTAAAGACATACATTAAAAAGCCAACAGAAACACAACTCCTTGTTCTTTTTCATCTGTGCTAGCAATTTAGTATACAAATGTAAACTCCTGATTAATAAGACAATAAAAGCATTAACTTGTGACCAAAGACAAGCAAACCTGTTTAATACTTGAAAAGAAAATCACTCAAAAGGAGATGAAGAATTACGAAGGAAGTTGATAAATTAATTAAGTTTTAATTTAGTGTTTAACAACGTACAAACCACAGGGATTATTTATAACTGACAGAATTTACTATGAAAAATATCAATCTGTAAACTGACTATGAAACTTCAAAAAAGTGGAAAAAGTCAAAATTTTCCTTAGTTGAACATTATGTATTTTTCTATATTGTTATTTAATCATTATGCTTTAACATAAGTCCTCAGTGTCAAACCACATCATTCACCAACATTATCTGAAGAGATTTGTTTACAAAGTAATACAATACCAGCAAAATGAGAACTGTTAAACGCAAATTACATTTTAGTCCTCTTCATGAACAAGTAATATTACTGGAGATATAAATAGGACTCCAAAGATATGTGGTCAGGGTGAATGGAAAATTGATTATCCAATGTGAAATGGATAATACCATTGTGAAAGGGGAACAAATGCATCTCTATAATTGTTATCGGCTACGAACATTCCTTATTGTTTCTGTATAAAGCAAGATTACACAGGTCCCATGAGACAAGCAGAAGTTTGCACTGTTAATATGAATAAAATACCTTATTTATTTAGAAAAAAAATATTTGTGTAGGAAAGCATGAATGTACTAGCATTAATTCACATGGAAGCTCTATGAAAGAATTTTTAATATCATTATACATATAGTACAATTAATAATTACTTTGTATTTTTTATAACATTCCATTGCTCTTTCACAAAGTGTTGCTATTTTCAGTTTAATCTTTGAAACCTCTAAAAGCTATAGAAAGCAAAGCAAGGCAATACCTCCAAAAAAGTATAATTAAGGATCTACTACATTTTTTTCTTATTACAAGTGATATACACAGGAAATGTCAAGAGTTATAGGAAAGGGATTATTATGAGTTATAGGAAAGGGAACTCCTTGAACCAGAAAATAGCGAGTTGTACTAAGTATTTCAGTTGTTCTTTATTTTTTTTTTTTTTTTTTGCAGTGTAACTAAGTGCTATCTTGGACTGTTAATTAACCAGGGACCTGCTGAAGAAATAGTAGATATTTTCCTATACTTCTACTCTATGCACAAGCACTGGTACATTTGCGAGAATGCAGAGCGATGGAGAGACAAAAAGGGAAGAAATACATTACTGTTTTGGTTTTCTGAGATCAAGTTTTTTTCCCACAACCTCCCTGTGAGAAAGACAAGAATCCTAGTCAGCCTACAGACTGCAAGACCTATACATACGTATTAAACACAATCAGTAGTCTTAAGAGAAGCAGCTCAGAAAACTGATCTTCAGCTAGTGAGACAAGAAAATAATCCCCTGTACTTTAAGAACATAGTCTATTCCATTTCTAATTCAGCATTACAGATTTACTTCTTCTATAATCAGCATTACGAAGCAGTGCCTCTTTACTGGAGGTACTTCCTGCTTATTATTTTTTTATTTTTTTTGTCTTTCCCCCATCCATTCTACCATGAAAATTAGGAACATACAGAAATAAAAGAAACTCTTATGAAATTACATGACTCTGGGAGCTGGGCTTTAAGAAAATCAGTAGATTTTGACACTGATGCAGGACAGATCAAAGAAAACTGCCATAGGCAGTCACCCATCAAACCCTTTTTTGAGGGGCGTTGACACAAACATTGTCACCTTGCTTTTCTCGAACTACTTTTGCTTCAAGCCTCACTTTAGCAAGAACAAAATCAATACAAATGGCAAGCTCCTTTGATGCCAGCTAATGCTTCTAGACAAAAAAATAATAATCAAGCGTTTGTCCCACCGTGATTGCTCTGGTTCTGTCTACATAATCCATAAGATTTAGGTACTAACCAGAAACTAAGCAGAACTATATTTGGAGCATATTGGAAAATGGGCAGATACAGTTCAGGTCAAGTAGATTATTCACTCATAAGGAGTAAATACTCTGATTCTGAATCTTTTGCTGATGTGGTGGAGACACAGTCAGTAGAGGCCACTCCAGCTCCTCCTGAGCTCCATGTACCAAATTGGTACCCCGTTCACCTCCAAAAAATGAAAGCATTCTACAAAATCGCAAAAGACTGCAAAGGTCTGCTGGGTTTTGGAGGAGCTCAGAGCTGGTTAACATTTTGATGGATGCCCCAGAATACTTCAAAAACAATTGAAAGGGCTTTTAGTCTCTAAAGCTAAAGTTTACTAGAACACAATCCAGAAAAAAATAGCTTTTAAATACGTAATCTGAAAGTGAAAGGAAAAGAGTTTTAGAACAAATCTCCCATCCTTGTAGTGCATTAATTTTTTAATCTTCTTTTGCTTCCAGTCTAGCTCCCTCACCATTGAGAACTGGCTATACATCTACTGCCTGTACCTTTCTTAAGTCTATCAAGTAACTGTATAGGTGACATGCTCACCATGCCCTGTTTCTCGCATCCTGTCTTTCACTCCCTACCTGCTGTATTCTTCAATCCAGCATCTTCTCCCAGCTGTGTATCACCAGCTATGTTGAGCAGTCAGGAGGACGTATGACCGCCCTCCTTCCTGTTGCCCAACCAAACCTTAACCTTAATAACAAAACATGTTTGTAAACTCAAGCAACTAAAACAAATATGCCATTAGTCACATATATCCTCCTTCAGAAATTTATAGAAACATTCAGATTATCTTTAGGCTAACAATGCATTTAACCGAAGATACAAATTTCACCTTGTAGCTACCAGGGAAATAACACACAGTCTGTAATTTCTGGTTGTATACACAGAACCAAAGCGACCAGCAACTTATTAGTGCATTTTGTAGAGCAGTGAGTCAGAGTGAAGATCCATGGCAGTTCCAAATGTGTGTTTTCTCCTAAGATGTGTAATACACAACTGGCAAAACCAAAATCAAAACTAAAACATATTCCTCAAGTCTGCTGAGCCACAACACTTCCATGATGATGGCTCCCCCCTTCACTGTCTGCTTGGTCAAAAACTGTTACACCAGCATCATTAGCTGTCAAGTCTGGCATCCCCTCTTAATTAATTATGGTTGACCAATTACACCTGTGAAGATACTAAACAAAGCAAATTCCAAGACTTGTAGTTGGTGTCTTCCAAAGAGAAAACAAGTGAGGTTCCTCTGATCAGGTATGGGTGTCTGTATCTGAGCTAGTTATCCTGAACTTCTTCATAGTGGTGGGGAGAAACAGGCAGCTCAAGGTATGATTTCGTTCATTTCTAAAGGAAAAGTCAAAAATGCATCAAATGAATTACACCCAAGAGAGCTTACTTGTCCACCCAAAACAGCTATCGTGCACTGTTAGCCCTGTTCACGCTCTGGAGACACTAAAGTTCTCAAGTCTTTGGATGAGCCTTTCCTCCCTAGGACAACTCCAGTCCCAGACTATTCTGTTTGGACTGGACAGTATGACCCAGATAGCCCATCTCAGGTTCTTATGATGTGTTAGGAGACCCAGCTATACTATAAAAATGCTGCCATAAGGACACAACTAAATTTAAACTAGTTTGCTTAGCATCCTAATCTGTCAGCTGTTGATGTTTCTCACAACAGGGTTTCCACTCCACCTTTTACTTAGAAGCTTGTCCTACAAACTCCTTTACAGAACACACACATTTAACTAGCATGTCTTAAACAGAAATCAAGAACAATTTAATTCTTGTGATTCATTTATTTGTAGTGCAGCAGTATCCTGGTAGCTCCAGCAAAGACTGAGGCTGTGCCAGACAGTACTCAGAAGGGTGAACAGGTATGCTTAGAAAGAACAAATGACATTCTTTTCTGAATATTAATATTAAACTCTCTTTAAATCTCTTATTCTTCCTGCACATTTTTTATACTGACAACTTAAATGTTATTTGAAGCTGAAAGATTAGAGATTGAAAAGCCAGAAATTCAAGCCCAGGCTTTCCACAGCAACTTTTGTCCATGCCTGGTGACGCTCCAGTGATAGCACCAGTATTGGTGGATATCACTGAGCAGCTGTAACAACTGGTGCAAATTTGACACTGTAAAAATGTCCTAACGACAGCCTTCAACTGAGCATTTCCCTCGGCTTTCTTTAGCTTCACGTCTGGCACCTAAGCATCCCAACGTGAGAGCAAGGCTTGCTGCTCCATGCTGGGAGCCCAGCGCAGGGCAGGCAGCCCCAAGCCCCACCAGCAGCACTGAGCATGGCTGATGCCCTCTCAGCTGTGGTCTCATCAGCACGCTAACACATTGGCACACTAACTTCAAAACCTAGAGTGGTGTAAAAAATCCCTGCCTGCCCTGTTTTTGTTTTCTAACACTCACATGCTCACTCAGACCATTTGATGAGGTGCCTTGGGGTTGTGCTACTATACCTTAACCACTGAGGCTGCTGGAGCTTCATGTACAACACTACAAGTGAAACCTGATACAGTTTAGTATTACACTACATCTTGCAGGCATATTTACATGCACCTCAAAAATAATATAGCATAGCAAGACATACCCAGCACTTCTACTTTTTATTATGACATAAATTAAAACTTCTCCCACTCCTTAGTGTAGCCAGAGAAAAATAACAGAAAGGATATCTATTCAGAAAACTGTCTAAAAAATATCGACTTCCTATTCAGCAAAGCTTACATGTTATATGAAGTTTTTGTTTATTTTTCAGAGGCCTTTGAGGTAGCTCTCTATTTCTATACACAAAAAATAGCAGAAATCTCTGACATAAACCTTGTTCAAATTTGACCCACAAATTCCCTTTTCTATACACAGACAGGAAGGGCATATATGGGCTTTGATTATGCCTTATTAAGTTCTTCATTAAAATCCATGTAAGTGTCTCTGTCAAGCAGGCTACACTTGATTTTTCTAAGAAATTATTTTTAGCTGTATGCAAAACATGGATTTACCAGAGAAGGAAGAGCAGGAAAGCGGAAAGAGAAGTTAAAAGCTCTCATCACCCTGACTAATACACTGTCATGCTTCTGGTGACACGATGGCAGCAACCAGTCCCTGGTGCAGCAAGCACCCTCCCTTCTTTCTCCACTCCCCATCTGCTTTCACGCTGCAGCTGTGGAGTGCTACAAAACTTACAGCAGGTTTTTTTAATGCATTATTTTTGTGGACAAAACAGAATTCTGCCACTTTGTAATCAAAGTATCACTTCAGCTGTTTCTACAGAGCATAGCAATGCAGCAAAGAAAGTGCAAAACATTGGAAAGCAGCTGAGCAATGACTTTGATTTCAATATAAAGCCTGAAGACTGGGGCCATTCCCTATCTAAAGTAATCATATAGCCTTTGCCCACTGTATTACCAAAGCAACAGATGTTTTTATTGTTCTTTTTCTCTTTTTCTTTTTCTTTTTCTTTTTCTTTTTCTTTTTCTTTTTCTTTTTCTTTTTCTTTTTCTTTTTCTTTTTCTTTTTCTTTTTCTCTTTTTCTTTTTCTCTTTTTCTTTTTCTTTTTCTTTTTCTTTTTCTTTTTTAGAAGGTGCTTACGCGTGGCAACAATGAAGTAGAGAATTAGTAGCAACTAATCTTGTAGAGAAGGACTGACACACAGCTCAGAAACTATTTACACTGTATGACTTCAGTTTTCTAAGATGAGTGCATTGACTCGCTCTCTGAAAGGTCATAAACTATTCAGAGAACCCAATGCTAAAGACAGAAGTCTAAAGTTAGATGACGTAAGGGAACAGTGGTGTTACCCACTATATTTGCAACAGAAAGAGGACTTGTGTCTGAGTCTTCAAATCACCAGAAGCTGCCTGAAGTAGGACAACTAGCCTTTGTTATTAAAATAAAGAGCTACATTTGTTTTCTGAAATTAAAGAAAAAAAAAAACCACAAATACCTTGAAATAAAAAGCAATAAAGAACAGAATAAAATCTTTCCCATTCTTCTCTAACAGACCAAACTGAACAATGCTGTATGACTTCTCCAGTACAAAAAAAAAAAAACAAAAAACAATGGGGCACACCAAAACAAACAAACAAACAAACAAAAACATCAGTAAGTCAAAGAGTTTAAAATCTTTCATTTCATAATGTACTGAATATTTAATTCAGTCAAAGAGCTAATATTTCTTTTCAAAGTGCAATATTATTATTTTAAAATTAAATTGACTGACAACCTGAAATAAAGAGTAACTTCAAAACTGGAAAAATAACAAAAATTGGAAATATCTATCTGAAAATAAAAGGTTTACTCCAGGTTGCTTCTAGTTTCTCTTCTTTGTCCTACAATGAGCAACATGGTTAAACTAGTCTGTCTTTGAAGACTCTTTTGTTGCTATGAGTTCTGCATTTTAGAATCAGAAAGCTTGCAAAGAAAAGTATCTTTAAAAATAGCCCAGTCCTACCAAATATCCCACCTAATGTGAAGAAGCAAGTACAAAAATCCTTACCACTAGAGCTAATGGGATAAATTCTGTGGCTTCTGGTTTCACCTACCAGAGCAGTTCTGATGTATGTTAAAGGATCTAAAACCTAAAGACCTTGTCATAGAAATACACCCTATTCTGAAATACAGATACATCGTGGAAGCTACTACAAGATTCAAATTCTAAGAGCAGTCCACACCCTTCCCATTGGGAAAGTGTCATGTACTTAGGGATGGTAAGTGCCCACTGTTGAAACTCCTTGGCTGCTTCCTGAAATCTCCAGAAGACCAGCTCTAATGCAAAGAAAACCCAAAGTTATTTTTTAACTTCTTACCAAAATTGCAGCACAAGTTGTCTTTGTATTTCTAGTTTGCATTTCTTTTATTTTTAGAACATGATTAGTTTTGAGTATTTTTACATAAATATTCTAAAGGCCAATTATTCGTTGAAATTATTATTCAGATTTGAAGTAAAGACGGGTTGCTTCCATTATAGCTGGGTAAAAAACTGCTATCTACAAGATTTTGCATGTGTCATGTTGATTGCAATATTCCATAGACTTTAATGAATATAATGCTATGCTGGGACTCCAGCAGTGTGAAGAAAGTGAGGACGGCCCTGTGCACCAAGCCCAGCTGTCTTGGTCAGGAGAGGAGTGGATCAGGCTCCACTTTGGAGGGGATTGGACTAATCCAGAGCATGTCCTGGAGGAGAATGAGCACTGGCCTGATACTGCAGTCACAGTAAAAATGGCCAGCTGCCAGCAGATTCCCAGGCAGATCCTAAACACAGGAGATCAGCATCACCCTCACTTTACAGACAACGAAGCACAAAGAGGATGGATGCTTTTTCCAAAGTGGCAATAAAAATGAGGTTTTCTGCATCTTAGTCAAGGATGTAGAAGCCCCTACTAGGCTGTAGAAAAGGATGTGCTATGACTGGAAAAGACATAATTAACAACTGGATAGACAGAAACCTCTATTTACAAGCATGTCAGAGGCCAATTACTACCCTGATTTTACATTAAATTGAATGTGTTTATTTGTATAATATAACAGCATTAATCCTGCTGTAAAGGCAGATGGAAGGGTTTTAAAAGAGCAATATAAAGTGGGAGAGTGAAGGCAAGGGGAAAAGACTTGCCACTATTAATAAAATAAATGGATGTCAGTGAAAATAGACATCACTTATCAGAAGGCTTCTATCTGTGTAGCAGAATGACGGCTTATAAAATCTTTCCCCAGCACTTTAATATCTAGTGATGAATGCGACTTGAAGGAAAATAAAAGACACCCTTGTCAACAGTTTCCAGACAATTCCAAATAAAATAATCTACTTCAAAATTATATTTTGGGCAATTCATGCTAACTACTAGATGTGAGTGGTTCAGAATAAATAGTTTATAAGTGAAATTATCCCCTTTCAAAACTCACAAAGTATTTTAAGGGCAGTGTTTGTGTATTGTAAATAGGTCGAGGACTTCTCTTAAACTCCTGAGACATTTAAAGCTGGACTAAATTGGAAATCAATATGAAGATTACCTTATACAGTGTTGGGATACCAGCAAAAGTCTAAAATGTTCCAGTTCTCAAAATCTCTTAAATAACTAAACATCAGTAAATGCTTCAGGTTTCTTCCACAGAAGTGTCTGTACTCCAGTCATGTTAAAAGAAGATAAATGTAAGTGATAAGAGCTAAAATTAAGATAATCTGCTTATTCCACCATAAGCCACTCTTTCTTCTTTAGAAACCAAGCTTCTCTGTGAGACAAGAATCCTTTTTTTCTCCTCAGTTCCATGGAGAGCTGTGGATTAGGAAGCTGAGCTGCCAGTGCGGAAGGCTCCCCAGCGGTTCAGGCTCACACTCCATGAGGGAGCCTGCTGTCTGTCCAGGAACTGAAGAATGCTTCGAAGGTGTAGAGGGCTTGGTTTTGGGACCTGTAGTACTTTCACTGGTCTCAGCTCTCCTCAGGCCTGACAGGCAGTTTCTCAGGAACCACAAGCAACCTGCTCCAGAGTAGACTCTGGAACAAGAGTCAGTAAGACTCCTGGAGCATACATCACCCAAGCCCTCACAGCCTCTCTTCCTCCACAACCAGTGGAGCCATCTGCTTCAGGATGCCACCCTAGATATAAATGTTTCTTTCATTAACTGCATGACAGCCAAAATATGAACCTTCAAGTTTTGGTCAAGTCTGTCAAGTTAGTCAAGTCTTGATGCCTACATAGTAAGCATTTGCAGTTGATCATGTGAATCTCATTCCAAAAGTCACAGAATCACAGAATCACAGAATGGGCGAGGTTGGAAGGGACCTCTGGAGATCACCTAGTTCAACCCCCTGCCAGGCAGGGTCACCCAGAGCACGTTGCACAGGATCGCATCCAGGTGGGTTTTGAATATCTCCAAAGGAGACTCCAGAGAAATTTCATGGCCACCAACCTATGGGTTGGAAAGCATACTAGAACTTCAATGGAATCAAAATACCTCAGAAAAAAAGTATTCTGATTCAGTAGTAAATGACCACAACAAATAATTCATGATGTAATAGACGATTGCAATGAAACTTCTCTGACAAATGTTGTGAGTCATCTGAGTACAGTCAACATCAAAACCCTTTGAAATGCTATCTTGAAAGCGGATTTTTTTTCAAAGAAAGGCTACTTTAAACAGAAAACTTTCCTAGTAGGGAGAACAGGAAAATGTCTGTGCTCAGTAATTCTAGTTCTCTCCAAAGCACTTAAAATGGATGTCTGCGGGGACAGCGGAAGTCTGAAGAAACACATGAGAATAGTAAAACCTTTCCTTAAAGATACACCTGAAGGGGAACAGACGCTCAGCATTCCAGAAGAGTAATTATTTCCCCGATTCTAAGTAGATATCTTTCTTATGCAGTCCCTTGAAAAACAATTTTATGTGGTCCTTCAACTGCAACAAGCAGACTGCATAAAGATCTAGCTCCCCATCACAGTGCACAACAGTGCCACAGGTATTCAACTAGTCCAATTTACTTGCAAAATCAGCATATCAGTGTGGAAAAATGGATAAAGTATACCTTAAGGGGATGAAGTGTATGCCTTTGTTTAGAAGAAAATGCTTCTAAGTCACCAAAGTGATCCCTTTTGTTTTGAATATCTGTCTAGCAAATATTCAAAAACAGCTCATGAAGTACAGATTCTCCTGTGCTCCTTCACCCTATTAACAAAGAATGAGCTTGCTGCTCTGCAACAGTGTCCTACAACCACCATCCCTCCATACCTCCATACACTCTCTGATAATGTCCTGCCATTGGTAACAAATATCAGTAACCTCTTATCTGATTACTGCAAAGTATTTTGAAGAAGCTTTACAGCTATCATGATTTTTTTTCAGCATAAACTAGAAAACAAAGCTTTCTTAAGAATAATTAAAAGGAATGGAAAAACAATGCCAGGGTTACTCATAGAAGAATAACCAGCAGTCTGGAAATCAGTATTCTCACTGGAGATACAGGTTAAAGTCTTTTTGTCCAAAAAGTGAACCAAAGTGAAAAGGAACTCAAACTTCTGAAAGGATCTTGAAACTTCTATATAGTAGGAGTGTGCTCTAGCCCCAGAGCTGTTTGTTACATCCTGGGGTTCAACAAAAAAAACTCTCCAGCCTCAAGACAATTCTAATAGAATTATCCTGTTCTGATGGAAGCTTGGCATTTGTACAAACCTGACAGAAGAGTAAAATAGTTTCAGGTAAAATCAAAATATCAGTCCAACAAACACTATCAGAAGGACAGAAAAAAAATTGTAGCTCATCTGTCTCGGAAGAAGGACTGCTGTAGATGCATGAAAATTTAGCTTTACTTGCTTACTCTAAAATATTTGGTTAAGTCTCTTCTCCTTCCTTGATGATATACAGTCCTGAAAGGCTTTTTCTTTTTTTTTTTCTTTTTTTCTTTTTTTTAAAAAAGCAATTATAGTTACAAGCATAAAGAACAAAAGAAAATGCAACTGAACATAGCACAACAGAAGGTCACTTGAACAAGTCACAAAATTAATTACCCAGGGCTTCTGAAGAATCTCTTAGACATTAGGGCAGAGTTTAACCCCTGCTAAAATAGCAATAGAAAATCTCAAATTTTACACACACAAAGATGCACTGTTCTACCCTCTCCAGCAAAGGTGAAGCCTACTTATCACTGTCCTCACTCCATTGTAATTATGTAAAAACACAAACTGGCACAAACCCTTACAAAGTTTATGTTCAGTAGAGTTGCTAAAAATAAACCTTTGATAAATGAAACTATTTAATTTTTTAAAACATACTCTTAACTCATTTTGCTAAACCACATACCATACTTATCTCTGCTTCCTTATGATGACTGGATAATTGGAACTTTTGAACCTATACAGCTCTTGGTGTTAAACCTAGTATATTGCTGTACCTTAACATCCAAAGTTTAGCATGCTTGCTTATGTTTGATAGTACAACTCTAAGAATGTATGCCAGATGACCAATGCAGTGTATTGAAATCTATCTGAATGCCAAGTATGACTTATTTCAGTATGCATCCAACAAACCTTCTACCAAGAGAATGATTTTATGGAACATAGGGTTTGATCACCGATACTTTAAACAAACTACGAGTCAAATGAAAACCTCCAGAGTTTATTTGCAACAGGTCAGAGTAGTTTAATGAATCCATAGATATTTTTCGATATATTCAAAGTGAATGTGAACTTTAAGAAAGACAGGTTTTTGATTTAACTTTAAGGTGTAGAAAGACAAGTATTTGCTGAGTTGGTTTTATCCTTTAGAAAAACAAAATTACCTCTGTCTTTTATTGCTGCGGAAAATATTTCTTTTTTTTTTTTCTTTTGAAATTTTGAAAGAAATGACCTTGTATCTACCAGATTACTGGAATAGATGCATTTCTTATAATCTTTCCTCTAAATGTACTAATTTGTAAAATTAGTACTAAGGTCATCCTGGTTTCTCAGAAAGAACACAAACATTCCCCCAAAAATTATTTTTCCCCTTCAACTCCCCAAAGTACAAAGAATATAAGAATTACTGAAAATACGTAACACAGTGTACAGCTTTTACTGTCAGTCACTGTATCTTGTGTAGCTTGCATGGCTTCCCAGCTCAAGACCAGCCAGGAAGGCTGCCACACCAGAGCCATTCTCCCAATGTATGTCACATTATCAACTTGTACCAGCACCTACCCACCCTCCGCCAGTCCCCCTCCCTAGGAATATCACAGTCTAACACAGACAGCATGCATCTGTGAAGGACCATCAATAATGGAGTATAGTAGGCTTTCTTTATCAGTCAGGTGTGTTTAGAAATAAGAAATCGGGGAAGAAAAGAAGTCTGGAAATGGGAAGATCGATGAAAAATGAAGGCAACCTATTACAGGTGATTAGGGGATTTTAGTTAGTGTCATGTGTCTCACCTCATGTAAGGTTCCACAAAATCAGCAGTGTGGACCATAGTGAGGATGTATTAGCAATTGTTACCAGTTCATTTCTCAATGGTACATTTCAGCAGTAGTGTAGAAAGGGGTCATAAAAGACAGTGTCATAAACTTCCTGAGTGTTAACAACACTGAAGTTTCCAATGTTAAAACTATACTGTTAAAAACTACAAATGTAAACAAGGCTAGAAGGACATCAGAATCATCAATAATTAATGAACAGAAATGTGCTTTTTTTTCTAAAGTGCTAAATGTACTTTTTTGTTATCAAAAGTCTGTTCATGCATATACTACTGCCAGGGTTACTTCTAATGTGCAGTAATTGCTCCCAAAGCCTTGCTTGCTAGGTCCAGTGATAGAATGAGGAGCAAGTTCTGCAGCTTCACATGCCAAAATTAGAATCTCCGTCTTGAAAGATATACGTAACTTCTGTACCTATAGAAAATAGGGAAATACATTCAAAGTGTCTAATTTAGTTTACCAAAATCTGTGCAAAAGTTGGTCATGGTCATCAGCAGGTTCCAGCCTTACAGTCCCAGAATCAACTGACTATATTTTATTTTCCCTTTACAGAACTGAAATGAATTCCAATTACCTATTTTAATAGCAGAAAGCTGTAAGAAAAATAAACTCAGTGAAATACACTGAGGATACAGGGATAAACCTGCAGTTCAGGGCTGTTTCAGTGAATTTGCAGCACTTCTATGCTGCTCATCATTAAACACCTCTCCACTCGTAGCAAAGCCTGACTTTACTGCCAGCTCCACTCTGCTGACCAAAACTACATATTTGCCATTAAGTAGTATGTCACAAACAAATTATTATTCCCCTTGGTTGTGTTTTAATACAGGAAATTGCAGTAGTGTGGCAGGTAAGAGGCATTACAGAACTAGTAAAATTAAAGTTAAAGCTTGACTACTTCATGTTACAGTACTTTTTCAGTAAGTCCTATATACCTACCATAGTTTTTTTAGACGGAACAAAATAGGTATACTCATTTTATTCTTTTCCCTTGGGTATCTTACCAATGTGGCTATACAGTCCTGCCCAGTCAGGATGTGCATATCAAAACAGGTTTTGACTGGAAAGGCTGTTCTGACAAAATAGGAAATATAGAATGCTTAGAAGTGTGAAACCCTACAAAGCTAAATGTCAGTTTGTTTTCCCAGATGACAGTAAAGTCATTTTCTGAACAGCTGTGTTTAATAGGTTGTTGGTATTACTACTATGATTTCCAAACCACAGCTTTTAGGCAGCCAGTGCAGTTTCCAATCCACTGTTATGTTCTGTAGTTAGGAGCTGTTTATTAAGCAGACCACAAAACACTTATCTATTTTTGCTTTTTTTTTTTTTTTTTTTTTTTTTTTTTTTTTTTTGAGTGGTCTCAAGATATAGGCATAAGGTAGCACGCCTTCCAGCAATTTAATCCTTGTCACAGCAGAGCCAAGGATAATTATGGTCTCAACTACACCAGAGAAAGAGTCATATCGTTCTCTTCCAGACTCCAGGTGCTCGTGGAAGCAACATCCTCACACTGTACATACTTGCCACAAGTGTACGGAGCAACCTTAACATCTAGTATCATAACTGAGCTACAAGTGTTACATATCACAGTTGCATCCTGCTGCTAGGAGAGTCAAAACAACTTCTTCTCTCCCTTCTACTGCTTTTCAAATTTAATTTGCAGGCAAATAGTTACCCAAGCATAAGCGGCACATAAACACTACGGTATCTGTTTCACTGCTCCCACTGGAGCAAGAAGTGAGATTGAGCACTGGCTGATATTACTGTAAGGAGCGAACAACAGCCCAACACATTATGGCTAGCCCTCCTTCAGCCTTACATACACAACACTGAAGGATGACAAAATAAATCCCCGTGACTCCAAATGACAAGACTGAGCAGCTGCATATTGGGATGCTTGGAGAACATTTTTTTTTCTTTTCAAAAGCATCTCTGTTGAAGTTTGCAGGCAAAATTTGTGGCAAAGGGGTTTCAGAGTTAGAGAAATTCATATTTCTCCTTCTCCTGTGGGAATGCAAATAGGAAAATTTCAATCTTGCTCCACAGTCTGAATGACCCCAATAAAGAAAATTAATTCAATCTTCTCACCTTCCACCGAAACAGGCACTTAGATACCAGTAAATAAATAGTCAAACTGACCATATTCAAAATAAGTTCACCAGTCAACTGCCTTATAATTGTTTAAAAAACAGTGATCCAGTAAAGAGAGGAGAATAAACATAACAAGCCACACACTCAAAATGCAGAAAATCCGACTGCATCCAGAAGAAAGACCAAGCATCAATTCGTCATGAAAATGTTCTCTCGAAGCTCAGCAAGGGATGCAAGACCAAAAAAGCCTGTTATTTCAATAGTTGTCCCCTAAAGACACTTTTCTGTTTCCATGGCAGTAGACAGTAGGGTCCAAAACTGTGTAATTTTCATGTTACTTAAAGGAAAAAAAAATGGCTTTCATAGGGATAAAAATTCAACTCCATAACCAAATGGAGGCATTCAGGACTCACCGAGCTGTCAACATATTAGAGCCACTGTGTGAGACACTGCTGATACTATGGCAGAAGTGAAGAAACATTTTTTCACCTCCTACACAGCTATGACATATCCCTAAAAAAGAACTCTGTATGCCACAATCTATTGGACTCAGGATGAGAGTTGTGCCATTAGTGCTCTGGTGCCACATCTGCACCGCTTTAGAAAATAAACAGCATACACCTAACCTGTTTGCATGTGATAACACAAACCTATCTGGAAATCAACTGGAACTAAAGCCATTACATAATTTACACAACTGTTACACTATCAAAAACTGTCTGCATTTTATTTAAGTAAATATATTAATAAATAAAAAATAAAGACTGTCTCTATGTCAAGTCTCATCTGTATTAGTCTTTGTCATCCTTTGTATGATTAACGGCAACAAAAACACCTAAAAAGAAGCAAAACCCTTATGCTGCTTCAGGCTCTGAATGTTTCTGGTTTCCCTTCTATAATTCGGAACTGAAGTTCACTACTCACATGATTAAGAAGCCTAAATTCAAAGCTAACCACTCCAAACATCCCTAATTATGTCCTAAATGGATACTAGTATCAAGAGAGAAATAATTAAAAAAATTAAAATGACATTTTTTTTGCAACTTCACTTAATCTACAAATACTACAACCTCTGGTCAGGTTGCTTAGGTGCATTTAACTTACCCTTTCCACACCTTAACATGGTTGAATTTTCTTAATGTTTAGCCAAAATTGCAGTGAATGCTTTTGGAATAACAGCATCAGTAATTTACTAGCAATGCATTCCCCCCTTTACTTATACTCCATCCTTATACTACTTAAGTATTCATTAGACAAGAGTAGAAAACAGGCTTATCTTGCTTAGACCAATATATCCCTAGCTATATTTAAAACAAATGCCAACTGCAAAAACCAAAATACTGATACTGTGTGAAGCTGGTAATGAGATAAAAAAACCACTGAGTTAAGAATCTTTAAGCATAAACATTTTCTTTTTTAAGATCAGATTCACTATGTTCCTCATGCATGTGCTACTGGGGCTGTTCAAACCCTGATTTTGTTAGTTGCTATTATTGGAACTCTGCAAGGAAATGGAGAGTTTTAGTAAGTCAGATCCCAATTTTTTGACTGTTTATCCACAACAAACATAGAATAGGATCTGCCCGGTGATATCCAACAAGCTAGTAATCTACCCTAATAATCCAACAGAAATGTTTTGTTATGCCACTGGTTCATTTCAAACATTACGTCTGCAACATGAAACCTTGGTAAGCAGGGTGATGACTGACTGACTGAACCATACTGAATATGGTGAGCAGCCCTGAGATGGCTATTGGCTTGATTCTCTGACTCTGTCATCACAACAGTGATACAAATAGCTATTAAATCTTAGTTTAACTACAACCTGATTATTCAGGTTTAACCTACACTGGACATTAGCAGTTTTTAACTGTATGGAAAACCTGATGAATCTTTGTTTCTCTATTATTAACAAAGCCAGACTTTTGAGACAAACATGTCTGTGAGTGTTGATACATCCACCTGTAAGTACAGAACTAAAGAATATGGCAAATGGGGATGGCTTTTTTTCTTTTTTTCCTGTGGAGTCAATTATCTTAACTCTATAGTGATCTTTACTGTTTCCAAAGAGAGATGGCTGCTTGCTAGTAACATTCAGGTTTTTCTAAATGCTGTAAATTCATATAAATCTCAGCCATCCACTCATTATGATTTATTTACATGCATAACTTTTTGCTCATTTTACATAGAAGTTAAAACAGAATACTTTTTATAGAGCACTACATTTCAATTTTAAAGATTTCCAGAATCACGTGCATTACATCAAAAATCTGTTTTTAGAGTAGTAACATCACAACCTCACAGTTGCTTAACATTACTTATTTAGCAACAGAATTTGCTAAATAAATTTACATCGGCAAAAGGACTAAAATGTTAATTTTGTTACTTGTACACAAATTGCAAATCTGGGGGCACCTGACCTTTAGAGCTGGAATTCAAAAAGTAGTATCTCCTTTTTTCTTAAATATTGCCACCAAAAATCATTACTGAGGTTCTGTGGAAACAGGTCTCTCACTTGCTTTAGCACAAGTCTATGGACACAGGAAATAGAATGATGGTTCATTTTTCTTTGTCAGAAAAATAAAATATAACTGGAAGCAATAACAAAGTGGGATTTACCAATCCAATGCCTGTAAGAGTTCAGCTGTAAAGTAACCTCTGCACAAATCCATTCTCAAAAGGAAAAAAAAAAAAAAAAGCAAGGAAAAAAAAGGTTCTCAGAATCTAAATTGTTAATTTAAGCTATATAAAACTATGCTAGTAATGAAGGCAAGACTATGGTCTTCATTTTTTAATATTTATAAAAAAGGTATAAATCATCTGTGCACCAGACTTTGTTTGGAGTTTGAGATAAACATAACAATTGGATAGTCAAATAAAGCTACGTAGATCAAGAAATAACTTGGTTGGTTGTGAGAACTGCTGCTGATGTATATCATTATTAATAATATTCAAACTAGTTGCTTAGGAGGAACATATATATTTTCAAATTATTAAAACATACACAAGCTAAGTTAATGGATTTGTATTAGAAACAACAAAGGCTTGCATTTCTTCAGATTACCTACACTGGTAGGGATGATTTTCTCTCAATTTTTTGACCCCACGGACAGTATTCTATACAAAAATTACTAAAGATCCTGTGTTATCTTATAGTTAGTCCTGTTTCTTGACACAGTAATGATCCAAGATAACTGAAAAGATCATGAGAAGGAATTAATAGCAGGAGAAACCATTATTAATTTTTTGTTCATCCCTAAACAAGCAAAGGGAGACATATATAGGTCTTCATGCATGTACATGCCTAAGGGCAAGCATGGATAATGGACTGATCATAAGTATACCTCCAGGTACTTGCTAAAATCCAGGAAAGCCATTTTGCCATGCAAACCTCCTTCTCATATCACAGAAAGAGATTCTGCAGTTCATGGAATTTTGTTTTTGTTGGCTTAAATACCACAGTTTAAAATGCTCTTCAGAACAAAACATACACATTTCATGTGTATTTGTTCTGATTACATAGCAAGACAAGTGAAAGAAGGAAATAGAGCAATGAAGTTTAAGAGTTCATTTATTTTATAATCACTGGAATACAGATTACAGTGGTAAATTTTTCAACTCATCAGAATTTCATATGAAGAGATACAAACCACTAATTAAGGTAGAGGAATTCAAGTCTCAGTTATACATAAGCTACACAGATGAAAATTAGAGAAACATCTGTTTAAGCTGGGACATTGACAATGCATAAGGCAGTTAAGTGTGTGAATAACTAAATGCTCAGTAAATGTTGCAAGATTTTGGACAAGTTATGAACTATAATCTGTGAACTACGGAGTTTAGGTTACAAGAAAGAGTCATTGGAGAAAAATCTTGCTTCATCGCAATTATGAACATATCATTTTATTAGAAAACTGTTCTTAAATACAAAAAGAAAAAACAATAATGGATTAAAACAAACATACCCCCTGCCCCCACATAAATACCCAATTTATTTATCCTCTAGCAAACAGACTGTTCTTTATGAATTAACAATAAACTTCATACACAAAAATTGTTTGTTGTTAAGTGAAAATCTGTTAGAAATTTTGCAAAGAAAATGTAAGTATCATACTGAAATAGACGTTGTTGGTGAAGTACTCACTATTTCACTATAGAGTATGCTTTTTAAAGAAGAGCACTAACATAGTATAGTTATAACACATTATACAATTTTTACACACCCATATATATAGACATGTATATGTAAACCAAAAATATACTACTCATGATCTCAGAAGTCTGAAGCAAATACTTGCATTTCAAAGACATCTTTCATTCATGCTACAGAAAATACTAAATAATAAATACTATAGTGCTAATAATAAATACTATATAATAAAAGGTTAGTATTTTTAGTAAAAAATCTATTACTCCAGTTTATACTGGTAATTAAGAACCTAAGTCTCTATAATGCTCTGGAATTGCACATTCTCATCAAAACCCAACTAGAAATACCTATAACATGTTCTTCCATTAAGGGAGACCTTTGTAGCAGCTCCTACCTCTAGGTTTATAGTCCCATAAGAATCTCCACTGTGAAGAAATCCGCTAACCTTTTAAGTCCAAAGTAACTGTTGTTTGCAGATTGACTTCAAAATCAGTAACAAAAACACCCTGAGGCTTGAAACGTCCCTTTTCACTGGGACATGAAACTCCATTCAGGTTTACCTGTACAATGAACCATTAAAAAATTGAGACTAATTAAAAAAAAATAAAAATCATTACTTTCTGTCTCTCATTTGCATCAAAAAAATTCCCAACACAAAATAGTCTAGCAACCAAAAATACATGTTCTGTGGAGCCAGGCTGTAAAGTACCAAAGCAGCAGCAGCTACACATTAGCTACATCTTGGAGATTACAAAATAATGTAGAAAGGGCAAGCTTTGCAATGTAAATGATAGTTAAAAAGGATTTTTTCAACTTTTTTTTTTTTTTAATTAACTTCTACAGAAAGACTGTGTTCTTGTGTTTCATAACACAAAAATATTCTTACATGAAATATAACACTTGGCAATATTTTAAACAAATGCTGAGTTCCATCATTTAGTTATGCTGATTACTGCCCATCAGCATTCCAAACCTGTTTCAATTTACAGTTTTATAGCACAGTAACTCCAATGCCTTTCAAAAGGTCTACACCTGGGCAAGGGATTAGAAGCAACACCATGGATTTAATTAAATTTTTTAATTTACTTACATCCTAGAGATTATCCTTTATCCTAGAGTAAGGATATACTTCACATACACATTTCAGTCAACTTTGTCTAGCTTCAGCTATGAAAACGTTACTGAAACAAACAACATCATTTTTATTAGCTTGTATTCACCACTTTATGACATGGCAACAGAAACAACCTTGTATCCTGAAAACCTTGAGGCAACAATGTTTCTGTATGTTTTTCAACATAGTACATCCATTCAAATTTTATATCAACCTTTTATAATTTATTTCTTTCAATTTTATATTAGCTTTTCTTTGAAGTGCCAAAATTGCCAACCTTCTTTGTTTATATATTTATTTATTTACAGAAACATAAATTTATGTAATGTCACATATTTTGGGATATGCCAAAATCATCTATAGTTTGCAACACAGATCAGAATTTGAGTCCTGGGCTTGACTCCTGTCTGCCTCTAAGGTGCTCCAATTACTTATTGCTAAATCCAGGCACCAAATGCAGTTAGATTCTTTCTTAGCACCAGGAAAGGGTATGTTCCCTAATTTTCACTCCCATAAAAAATATATTGGAAGATTGAAACTTCATCACGTCAAGGTTATTCTCTAATTTATATAATTGAAATGCAAAACTAAATGTACACAAATGTTATGTTCTACAATACAATGAAAGCAGGTTGCAGATTTTAGGTCACAATAGAGAAATTCAGAGCTTTACTAATTTTTTCATCCTTTTCTAGCATAGAATGAAGTATCATCTATTCTTTCTATTTTCACACCACTCAAAGTATGGCAGAGTGTAAGATCTGAATTAGCACTAATAACTCTCAAGAACAAAAATGTACCAGTTTCAAAGACTTTCAGAAAAAGCTGATGTCACAGTAAGAATATATGTAATTGGGGTATATCTTCCTACGTATCACTAACTCTCTAATATTTGCCAAGGGTAAAAATGAGTTTACATATAACCAAGCAAGACAAGCCTCTGTTCACTCTTTCAAGCAAACAAACAAACAAATGGGTATTTAATCTCACAGTTCTGTGCATCTTCAAGTTTCTAATTATATTTAGAATCTAAATCAAAAGACTTTAACAGCAAAGTTTTCTGCACTAAACATTTTGGCTGGTAGCTCTATATTTAAATTTATTACTGCTATTCATAAGCTACAGACTTGAAAATTCATTATTCAAAATGAGTTTTAAGTGCTAATTTTTAGTTTAATTCAAATGAACAGACTTAAATACTCTGAAAAAACAGGTCTTCTACTAGTAGATTATATCTTTTAAAAGTCTTTGAATACAGCACAGAAACCTGACCTCACCTGTAATGTTTCTATCACTACATTATCATGAATCAAAAACTGCCTGTTTTGAAATCTCCCTTAATATCTCCATTAACCAGATAAATTATTTCTATAATAAGTTTAACAGGTACAATAACTGATATACCCTACAAAAAAGATCACTACATGTGGACTGAAACTGCCTGAACTTTGGAGATCACAAAAGAATAAAGAGCTAATTTGCAAATGAAGATTAAATCAGCAATTACAAAGTGAAGAGAGTGAAAAGCGATGATTGTTTGATTGATGATTGATATAGGAAAAGTGAAATTTTGTTTCCTTGAGTCTTGCATATATTTCAGATATGCAAAATTACCGAGGCAAATAAATGTAGACCAATGTTTATCATGAAGAAAAAAATGATAAAAAACACAGAGTACTTTACAGATGAAACAAGCAAGGAATTCAAGCCAAAACAACTGTGATTTCAAAGAAATCTTAACTTGCAACCACTACCAAACAGAGGGTTTAGAAAACATATATTAAAATACTTACTGCTCTGTGAAATTATCTGATTTCTACTTTCAGCATAATATTTTAAGATAAACAATGTTTATAGTTAAGTATTTCGATTTGCTTGACATTAAGATAAGAGATATTCTGAAATAACGTTGGTACAGCACTACATGTAGGTTAAAGGCCCACAACATTCTTTCACCAATGTTTGAGATATTCCTAAAAATCAATGGTCCCTAAAATTATGTTACCATTTTAAAGTTCTCTTTCCCAATTTCCTCTCAAAAATATCTCATTCATCACTTTTAGAGCCACTAAGACAAGTTCAGTATAAAAGAATTACAGTCCAGCCATTATTATATTTCTTTTAAAGCCTCTGTTAGCAAGCACAGTCTATGTGAAATACTGAATGCATGGGAAAGAAAACTTGACACTCTGTCTAGCAAACCACATATTTAAAAATAAGTTTTAAATATGCTTAGAATATTTTACATGAGAAATAGCATATTTATACATTTTCAATTAGTGATGGTCATGCGATCCCTCAAATAGATTAGCAGCAGAGAAGAAAAAGGTTTTAAAAGAAATGACCTTTTTATATATACTCTTAAGACTAGGTCTATAGTTCCAAAAGGGTTGTGGGTTAACCGAATCTCGTTAGAAGAAAAATATTGAAGAATAAGCAACACCAGTTAAACACCCAGCAAAAACACCTGCATTTTCTAGGTCTTATACCTAGACAATGCAGTAACTGTGGGCTTTACTGAACTGGCAAGATTGACTCTGGAGACGGTCACACAGGAAAGTGCAGCTACAGGTTTTGGTCCAATGAAACTTCAAACAAGCCAGATCATACAAAGATTGGAGTTAACTGACTGGAATTCCATGCAGTTTCTTAAGTTTCAAGAAATGAGGCATGTCCACATACATGCACAGATCTCCTTTTCAATTCCATTTATATCATTGCACCCATAAGGAGGACTAAAAACTACTCAGGCACTATGTATATGGGGAATTATCTTACATCTGAAATTACGGGCCACTCCCACATATGCCTCAAAACATTAGCTGACATAGTGAGGATTTTTCCAAAAATGCTTTCTTTGGAGAATTAAATTACCTTTGTAGATGCAATAAAATCTAATCAGTGCATTTTCTGAACATGTTCCCTGGGTCTCTCTTTCTCATAAATATTAATATACAAAATCAGAGTCCAAGTTATTCCAGAATTTATACACTGTATGTATAAATTTAGAAGTCTAAATGTGGTATTAACACAGAGCAACAGTAAACATTACACTTGGTTTTTAATACATTTAAATGTTGCCTATTTTCCAGTAAAATAATCTCAAGAGACCTAATTAAACAAATGACTACTGTTCAGATTAGCAAAGAAACTACATTTGAGGACAAAAATGTACACTAAGAAGTTAGAATTTGCACTAGTGACAAGCATATGTTTTTAATCTCTGTGCACTGTAGTTGTATGAGGTAAAGTACTGACTGTTTTGTTATTGGATAGTCCCAGGTTATTTAAGGTTATTTCCCATAAAGACCTAAAATCTTGCCTGTCAAGTAACCCATTTGTTATTATATTAACATAAATTTGGAAACAATTAGAATTGAACAACATCTAATCCAGAAGGAGAGGATGATTTATAATTGCTTGATGTCTGGCATCAATGTCAGGCAAGATCTTGGCTTCATGGCTACCTGAAAAGTAATGACGGTGATTTCTTCAGCAGATGACAAGTAGAATAAAATGAAGTTGAAATCAATTTGAAATATCATAATACTAAACAATATGAATCAAAGCTGTCTGGTGAATTAAAGTGGTTTCATCCCCTCAGTAGCCTACCAGACAAGTCTTCCACAGAAATCGCTTTGATTACCAGTCTAATTCATTAATCAAGTTTTAGAAAAGCTGTTTAAAACTACCATTGCATCTGTCAGTAGGGCCAATATATAACCAAATACAAATATTCCACTTTACCCTGAGTGAGCTCCTGGATCTATCTTTAATGCTACCTTTCATAAGTATTAGTCTCTCAAAACATATTTCTGTTAATTCCTAAAGGAAGGACCATGCACAGAAAATTAGTCCAGACAGAAAAATGTTATATTCAATTAGGGATACATATGATTTTATCACACTATGCATTTATAATAACTTGATTTGAACACAAATAAATCCCACTCAACAAGAGTATTAACGAGCATTTTTAAAGAAGAGTTTAAAAATAAAGAATATTTTCAAAAGTTTGTTAACATCTTGGTAAGTGTGCATACATGTGTATAACTATTTGTCTATCACGAACATATGTATATACAACAGAAAATGCATATTTTGAATTTGAAAAGCAGCATCTCTAGTTTTTGCTGCCTGACTATTTCAAAGATGGGAAGACATTTATTTTTCATATGTAAGTACTTTGCAAAGCAAAATGCTTTTTATTCCATGAGTCTAGCTTTTACTGATATATGTTGGAAATATTTTATATATACTTCTACTCTTCCATTGAATTGTATGAAGAAGCTACGGATTGTTTGTCACATCTTAGTTAGCTCGTTTTTCACAATGCTCTCGTGACACTCTGTATATCATCTACATAAGGTTTATTTGTCAGAATTCCATACTGCCTTTCTGACAACAGATGTTTCCAAATGCATCCTGTTTTGCTTGGCAAAGACTTATTCAAATGGGTTTGACAGTATATTTCAGCAATCATTTAACTCTGTTTAGGTAAACTAAAAAGCGACTCACAGAAATATTAATTTTCATATAAATTGCACATTTTAAGCAATCAACTTCTGTTTGATTGTTTCTTCAGCTTCCCTCCTAAATAGCACACAACTTTGAATCCACAGGTACTCCAAATATCACTCTCTGAATCATGAACACACACTGTTAAGGCATGAGTATTTTTTCATCAGGAATTCTTGGATGAGCAAGACCATAACATAAATAAATGAATAAACATCACCATGTTTCCATTTGAATGATTCTTAGAGAAAATATACTCATAGGTTTGATGCTACAGACTTTACAAGTGAACAGCCCTTATTCCGACTATTCTTTTTGAAATGATCTGTATGAGTGGTATGGGTTACAGGTAAGATATATACTAATCCAATTCCCTTATTCAAGCGTGACACAAAGTGCCTTACGAAGAAGGAATGAATGAGAAAGGATGAGTCTGGAAGTCCTTCTTAAGCTTTGTTAAGAAAATGTTTGGCATTTCAGTGCTGTGAGGCAATCATCGCCTCCTCAAACCATAGTATAGTCAAACGCAGAGTTTTCCCCCAAGACTGAACAGGTGGTCCAGAACAATGGTTCAGTTAGGAAATCCTCCTAAACTTGTTTTCATGAACAAATACCACACACATAAATCCACCATTATAAACCAAATACTCTAGTCTTCTCATGAAACTCACATGCAGACTGCCTAAAAATAAGCCTTCATAGAATTTGCCACTGACATGCAAGGATAGTGATAACTCATCTTCCCAGTACCACTGTACTATCTAAAAATGGCAAGATTTAGCTTGCATTAGAAGTTATAATAAATAATTCTTACGGTAATAAAACCATGTAAAAATAAAGTGTTGTCAATGTATGATATTTCAAATATGAAGCTTGGAAAAAAAAGAGAGATTGATCAGGGTAGATCATTAATTGTGCTTATTAAAATTACCTTCCAACCCAGCTTAAAGAAGAGATATAGTATACATACTACCAAACTACAACACATGGTGGCATTCTCTAATGTGACACAGTATAGCTTGTACTTTACCATTGACGGGTATTATCCACATTTTGAGTTCTACTTAAGATTGTCACTCTTCATGATACAATTGCTTTGTTTTAAAACTACGTTTCCTGAGGATGAGTACAAAATAAGTCACCACCAGTTCTGAACACTGTTGAATATTGAGTTGAATATCACAAAATAAGAACAACTAAGGAAGTCATGTTATTGCTTAACTCCTTTTATTTCTAGGGTCCAGACACAAAGCACTGATAAAAGGCAGTCCCTGTGGTACTAGTTTTAGACATCTTGGGCTTGTTGACTGCTTCCAATCTACCCAGGAGAGAAACTGGCTGCCAAACTTCCTCGTCTATACTCAGAGGCCCTAACTCGGGAAGAGCAGTTGGAAGGCAGACACAGAGCGGGATGCAAACATGAGCTCCCAAAGCTGCCAACCATGACATATTTCTTACTTTCGTAATTCGGAAGTTACCGTTTCCTGCTGCTCAGGGCAGCTGGGAGCGGGCACCCTGTAGCACGGCTACAGACTGCATGGAAAAACCAAGCAGTCAGCTTAACAAAGGGACCGATTAGTGACGGCTCCCTCAGGTTGCCTTCCCAGCCTCTGGACACTTGGAAAGCTCTACGCACCGTGTACTATTCGTCCTTAAAAACACACCAAGAAAAAAAAAAAANAGAGAAAAGAGAGGGAGATGCGGTGACAGGGGTGCGATAACGCGCGACTCTCTGCGCACCGCGGAGTTCGCCCGCTGTTGCCACCTCGCCCGAGGAAACCCCCGGAGCCCCGGCTCCCTCGGCCAAATCCCGAACCCCGTGGCGGAACGGAAGCCCTGCAGGGGGGCTGACTGGAGCGGGGGGGGGGGGGCTCGCCTCGAGCGGGAAGTTTCTGGCCACAGGTTGCCCGCTCCCGCCCGCCCCCTGGCTGGGCCCGGCCCCAGGGACGCACCTTGGCGCCGCAACCGCCGCTTCTTGAGCCCGAAGATGCGGACCTTGGAGAAGATGTCCACCAGGTTGCCGTTGCAGAGCCCGCGGTTCTTGCTGGGGCTGTTCC
>VXAA01002404.1:187351-198676 GCA_013399115.1 Anseranas semipalmata
CCCCCTTAGCTTTCCGGGGCGCTCCGTGTGGGGCTCCCTCCCCGCGGGGCCGGACGGCGCTGGGCGCTGCCGGCGGGGCACACCGCGACCCCCCCGCACCCCTGCACACCTCCACAGCAGCTCCCTCGCACTCTCTCCAACACCTTCGCGCCGGTTCCCTGCCGCCCTGCACCCCCCCGCCGCACCGAGCCGCGCTGCGAGCTGCCCGGCTCTGCCGCCCGCCGCCTCGCAGCCAGGGCACGGCGGAGGGTGGGGAGAGGCCGCCGGCGGGGATGCCGACCGAGCCACCCCCCCTGCTCGCCAGAACCCCGGGAGGGGGGTGAGCGGCGGTGACCCGCCACAGAGCCGACCAGCCAACCCAGTCACCCCCCACGCGCGGCTTTACGCGCGTAACTCTCCGTGTGCCCAAGCCAGAGAAGCTCTGGGGGCAGAGGGCGGCGGGGGAGGAGGACCGCGGCCCCGGCAGGGCAGCCCGCCCCGCGGAAGCCCCTCTCCCGTCCCTCCGCGCCCGCCCGGAGCCGGGCAGCGCACACGGGTGCGCATCCTCGCACCGCGCCGCGGGGCCGGGGGCGCGGTCCGACGGGCAAGGGGCTTCTGTCGCATGGGAAGGATTCAAAGCGATGAAAGAAGCACGTCTACGCAGCTGAGGGGACCTTCCACCAAAACCAGCACGCGCTCATTGTCTGAGAGAACAGACGACACCAAGTACAGACTTTTAACTCAGAACATAAACTGTTTTTTGACGTTTCAGAAATACCGAAGGAATTCCATAGGGCACCCGCAAACAGACACAGTAGGTAGATTTATTGACCACCATCATCATGTGAAATTCTTTCTTTATGTGTTTCATAATCTACATCTTGGAGCCCTTGAGCAAGCACTAGTCAAGCTTCCTGGCCACCAAGTCTCTGCCCCAGTGAGTTCACAGTACACTGCAGGTAGTTACTATGTTCTTTTATTTATTTATTTATTTTCCTGTTGCGTCATCTCATTTCAAATAAAGGCTCAATGTTTTTCAGATTTACTTTCTGCCAGTCTGATGGTGAAACTTCCTGAAGTTGTAACTAACCAGAGGAAATTAGAAAAAGGAAGCCAGTGGCTACACAAAAATAATGTAGAGTTATCATATAGAGAAGGGCAGATTCTTGCACAGGCAGATGTCACCAAAGGAATATATAGATTTTATACTCTTGTCAGAGTGCTCTAATTTCTAGTTAGATGTCTTTTTCAAAAACAAACAATAAAACAAAAACAACAAAAAAGGTGTTGAAGTGTTAATATCCATCAAGAATAATTCACATCTAGAATATTTCAGTACTTTTTGACACAGAACCTATAGGGAGTAGTAGGTTCTTGTTTCAGTAGAGGCTTCGGTGACTTCGATACTGACCATTATTTCCCTACATCTTATCTACAAAGGGCTATTTTTATACAAAGGGCAAAAATGTATGAAAGGAACTCCCTTATACAGGGATTTTGTATTAATTCTAGACCAACTAGGAGCAGAACATGCACAATCGGATCTGGATAATACACTTTAATTCTATTTAAAAGTGTCTCTAAAGAGATTCTGCTAAAACACTCGCACTGGATTTTCCGTCTGGCAATTTTTACAGAGCAGCAATTTCCTTACAACTGCTACAATTACCTTAACTAATGCAATTAGAGAGAGGGCTATTTTTTTTATTTTTTATTTTTTTACATTTACATTTTGCTGTGGTAGTTGTGCATTAGGCTTCCCTTTTCCATACTTCCCAGCAAGCGGACAAGACACAGTGTTGCCTTCTTTAGGTCTTCTCAAGGCGAAGGCCAAATGCCTCTCCAGTGGGGCTCCCACCGGCCCGGCCCCGCCGCGTGGTGCCTTCAGCACCATGGACAGCCGCTGGAGCCCGAACGCGGGTGGCCCTGGGGCATCCACTGCCACCAGCGGAGGAGGTGACAGGACGCAGCCCGAAATGTCCCGCTCGACCTGGCTCCTGGCTCCAAACAAAGGAAGGAATAAGAGGGAGTAGAGTGAAATAAAGTCCAACTCTCTGTTATCTTGAATTTTCATGGGAATGGTATACAAACAGCCCTAATTTTTGTACGTGAGACTCCCTCCATAAAGTAAGTTCCACGTTCCTTTTGCTGGAAGGACCTCCCTATACTATCTAATGATACTATCCACTCTATGTTATCTACTCTCGTTCTATTTCCATAGTTTCCTTCAAATACTGGACCTTTGCCAAAACACCCTAACATTTTTCCAGTGTTGTGATGCTCGGGGTGATGGCCAAAGCGAAGAATGAAGGTGAAGATGGGCAGTATTCCTATAGACAAGAGAAGACGTGTTTCTTAATGGAGAGATCAAAAACAATAGCTTTCTACTTGCATCTCAAAAATGCAGAGCAGTTGTTTACTGCTTGAGGTTTTGCAAAGAAAACTCAAGAGAGCCATCTGCTGTCTTAACCTGTGATAAAATGTGTGCAATTCTAGTCAAAGTGAAGCTTTTCCTAACAGATGGATTGTAGAAGTAGGAATATATCTGCTATCTTAATGACTAGTAAATGCATAAGATTATGCATTTAGGACAAATGGAAATATCTTAGTTGTACCATTTGCTACATTAAAATAGTTTTATTCCTGATTAACAAAATTCTGGATATGCAAACAAATGATTTAAAGCAAAAGAGGGAATTTTCAGTACTTTTTATTTTTCCATCTGTTCATTTCTAACTACTAATGTATCACGGATTTCAGGAGTCTGCTAAGTTTTTTGTTTTTTTCTAGAATTTTTAAAATTACCTGTTTTAATGAATTTTAGAGAAAAGCATTCATTCACCAGATATAAAGTGTATGTGAAATACTTGTTGTACCCTAGATTAGGGTATGAAACAGTATTTTTTCTTAATTTTATTTTTGGCTGTATTACTGGGGACAAAACTTATCCCATTACATTTAATTTTAAATGTAAATCATAATATGCCATTTTCAGGCATCAAAGTTTAATAACTGAAAATATAGACCATTAATGTCTGTGTATATTCGTGTACTACATAGAATGTTTTTATAGGAGCTTCCATTTTGAAAAATAAGATTCTATACTTTTTATCCTATCCTAAACTAGATCTGTAGGCTGCAAAATTTACAGAATCAAAACTGTCATCCTTATGGTTTAAAAGCTATATTCTTTTTATTTGTTTATTTATTTTACACTTTGTGTATGTTCTGAATTGTTTTGGGCAGGGTTACCAGCTACAGATTCATTTCTGGTCAATACAGGTATGAAGACCTTCCTTTCATAAACCATTTCAATACAACACAAAAAGGTATTACCATAAGTATGTTTCCACCTACACAAACTCAGCCTGTTTCCTTTTCCCAGATACCTTGAAAGCATTCCACTTATCAAAAGCAAACAAACAAAAACAAATAAATCAAACCCTAAGAAAAATACCCCAAAGTCCTAACAAGCATAGATTTTCTAAAAGTGTAAAATGCCAGATTATCTCATTGCTGCTAAACATGTTTTAGTTTCATGAGATCCAGTTTTTATTACACTTGCTTGCCAAGAGTAGGCACACACAGCCTGCTTATCTGGCTAAATAATTTAGAATATGATGCTGTAAATCTATCCTATTTTATATTCTAGAAGCAATTAGTTGGGTATTGTGAATCTAGAAGTTCAGACTCTAAAGAATTCCAGACTCTAAAGAATTGAAGATCATTTCCTATCCCTGAAAAAGCAATTATTATTTTTTTCAAAGACAGTCTGTGCTATAGTTGCAAACAGGATTAATTCCTTACCCCTTAAGCTTCCTTTCAAACTGGGAAGGCTTCTCTAGGAGTAAAAGTACCAGCCTAGGCACAACATTTGCAAGGTATGTGTAAGAGTATTTCTGGGTAATTGAGAAAATTTAATGTCATTCCAAGAAAAGATGTCACAGCATTGAAAAATACGTGTTTATAAATTCTGAAGGATTAATTGAATCAACATTCCAGTATGTTCGATGAGATAGCAGACTGATTACCACAGTGCTGTTTCTAGCTAGGCTTACGATTCTAAACGTTTGTCAGTACTGATCAAAAAGTTATTAGAGGTTGCTGATAATTTTGGTGGAACATAATTCAAGTGTCTAAATTCAATTTACATATTAAGACCTATCACATTCTGCATAATGAAATGGTAAGGAAAATTGATACAGTTCTATGGAAAGGATTATTCATGTAACTACAAACTTGTATCTGCCTGAGGTACGCAATGTGTTTGTATAGAGGAGAGGGTGGGTGTTGGAAAGCAACAGTAATTTCTAATTTTTTATTTATTTTTCTTGGAGGACAAAGCTAGAACAAGAGATATAACTTAATGACCTCAACAAGACAGAAGAAATATGGCCTGGGGCTTACTCTGTAGGCTGCTGGGAGTTTAATTTTTAAACATTAACAACCTAGAAAAATACTTGTTGACATAAAAGGTCATATTTGTTGTGACCATACCAGTATGAACATATGAAATGATAGATAATAAATCCTTTTTCAGAAAGCTGGAGTGCTTTTCATGCTTATAATAAGTTGAATATTATTATGCAATGAGGTTTAAACAGTTTAAATTAGTTCAGTTTCATGTATTAATGCACGTTAATCTGGCTATCATTCTCCTTGTAAGTTATTGTTAACCTGTCCAAAGACAATCCACTGTGAAGTGCTGCAATTTAAAATCCCTAATGCCCCAAACACTTGATGCTCGTTGATTAGACTTTGAAGAGCATTAAGAATGAAGTTCATTAAACATGCTAATATATTTCAGAATTTGGATATCTATGCTTTTATACCGCTCTGTGTCAAAAGCACTCAGCTTTCAGTCTCCAGTTCACAATGCACTCAAGAAGCCGAATTCATACCTGGTAAAATGTACTGATTGCATAGGAAGTCCTATGTAGCAATTTATTTATTTATTTATTTAATATGGCAAGTGAATCCTTTTAAATAAGAGGAAAATAAGTTTGCAATATGTTGTTTAGAGGACTGCACATATTTTATCCAGCTTCTGAGCAGGCTTTGGACTTGCTCAAGTTTACGTATCCAAGTAATTAGAAGAACTGTTAATGAGTAATTAATGTATGTACAAGAATAAATTAATCTGCAATGTAGGAAAGTCCTACATTAGATTACTGGTTATGCAGAGAACTATAGAAAACTAAACATTAATATGCATAACATATAAGGATGTAAGAGCAATTATACCAGCTCAGCGCCAATTGCTTACCTAACGTGATATTTCTTCTTTTACATCAAGCAAGTTCTTCCAGACAAGATCTGGGATATGCCTGCAACTCAAAGGAATAAGTACATCTATGCTAGTAAGGATTCAGGTTCATTAAGGGAACTGAATAAAATTGTCTGGTAGATGACCAACAGCACAACACCGAATTTTCTTATTGGCTTGTTCTTTAGAAATTACATATTTTTCAATTTGCTTAGTCTTGCTTCTGCTTTTTTGACTTTGCTTTCCTCCCTTCAATTTAGCATTGATTATATTGTAGTAATGAGTCTCAAGAATAGTGACACCTCAAGGAAAATTCCTGCTTTAATTCCTTGAAGTTTCATTTTCATTTCCATTGGCTAACTCTTTGTTCTTCTATGAAGAAAAGAAAAGTGAATAGAGATTCTCATACTACTTTTACAATTGATCTTACAGCAAGATAAGACACATGATTACAGCTCCTAACTTTTAATGCTTCTCCTGTGACATCTTTCACGAGTCTTCTCAGATTTCATCCTATCTATCCTCTACTTCTGATACCGCTTCTTCTGAGATTAGGTGAACAAAAGATACCACGTGAATTGACAGGAAAATCTGAACAGCATGCTGATCACATGAAGCTCTCCAGGATAACACACCTGGGCCCAAAACTTATCTCCAACAAATCTATTTTAAACAACACTTAACAACAACAACGGAAAAAAAAAAATCACAATCACTTTAAGGGACAAATCCATAGAAGTAATTAAAAATGAAATACATTGCAGTTTCTGCAGTGATATCCAGACATATGATTTTAACATTCCATATTAAATAGTCCCTCTGAAGAGAGATTCTTAAGTACTAACAACAGAATTACATTGTCTTTTATTTTGTTCCCACTGAAGCTAACAGCAAAAATCTGCCACTAGAGTCCTTTAGACAAGGCTCCAGTGACACAAGCCATAACAACTTTCATTAAAGAAAAAAAAAAACGCACACATCTCTAGTCCACACAGATGCACAGTGCAGTTTAAGTACTAGAGACCTAAAAGCAATGAAGAGTTTCTTCATTAATTTGTTGTATGCAAGGCTTAAATCAACATCTGTTGCATTTGCTTATCTAGCCAGAACAGGACTGTCTTCTATTCTGCATGAGTTCAGAAATAAGCAACAGACATTGCCATTATTTCCGAAGTAACTGAAGTATCTTTTTCTGAAAGTCACTGCAATGTGACTCTGCTAAATTTTATTCTACAGAAACAAAAGAAACACCATTCCTGAGAAAGAAATCCAGTTTTAAGCCTTCAGTGAACTTCCTCTGGAGTCAATACAGTTGACAGAGCATGCCAATATGTACGCTATTATACCTGCTTGACTTAATACTCTCCTGTGAGGGCTTCTTATTATTAAGACAGGAAAAAAAGAAGATTGCAATGAACTTATTCGCAGTCTCTTGAATGGAATCATCACAAATATAATTCTTAACACACATCGATTTTTGCTGAACAAGTTCTAGAAAAAATTACAGCCTCTAGAAAAGTAGCCATCAATATGAAAATTTTCAACAACAAAGAAAAAAATCTCAGCTCCCTGGATAACAGTGATTTGGGAAATGTTTACCAGCATACACATACGGGATTGTTCCTTTCATATACTTTGATGTAATGTCACAATATTTACTGGTTAATTAGATGTTTACATTCCAACTGATATCTTCATAGAGGAGCCAAGTCCTTTAGTCTTTTTGCTCATGAAATAAATAATATCAATATATATACTCAACACACTATATATAAAAGTACAAAACATATCAATATGTAAAATCTTACAAAGAATATTTTACACATGTATATGAAAAGATTTTTGTATTTATCAGAATTTGGAATGGCTGGTAAGGAGATATTTATATTCAGATGCCTTGACTGAGTATCATTTAAAAGTGCATGACCTCTTTGCATGTTATACAACATTTAAATCCCTACTTAGACACTGAGTTTATATCTTCAGCCTTAAATTAGTAGGAAGCACAAAATGCCATCCAAGCATTTTATATATATATATACATATCCCAATCTTGTTGACAGTGTTTTACAAAAGTCTTCCCTAATATTTATTTTAAATCCTTATGTAAGGGTTTCTCACTTTTCTCAGAACAGATACGAAAATTATTGAATGTTACATTAAAGTTCTGAAACCTAAAATCCTGTTCTTTTTTTTTGTTGTTCTAGAGGCAGGGTAATAAAGTTTTTCTCTGGGTACTGTTAACCAGGACAAGGCAAGTCTCTGAAGGGAGAAAAAGTGGATATACTACAACCCTGGTAAATGCCACAGTCATCCATAGGATAAACCTTGTTCTCCTCCAAGGTCTTTTCATATAAGAACATCCCTTCCTGTGGAGTTCAGACACAACTAATATTTTCTATAAAAACCACAACCTGTTTCTTTGTTTCTAAACAAAAAAGTTTAGTGCATTTTCCATTGACATTGTCCATTTAGTCCATTGTCCATTTCCATTGAATGGAGTAAATTAATGACAGATATATATATCTTTGCTTTTTTAAGTTAATTTAGATATTCAGAAGTATCTGACATGATAATGTAATTTATATTAGCATAGGAAGATACTACTGTTTTTTTCCCCTTAATATTTCTTTCATTCTGCACTATTTTCTTTAATGGAAAGATTTTCTCTGCGCTGTCATACTTTGCACTGTTAAGCAAAAGAAGCAAAAAAAAAAAAATTATCTTCTACAAATATATTAGAAGAATATTGATTAAAATCATTTTTACATACAACTTTTCTCCTCTTCTCTCGGATAATCAAGCTACTTTATCTTTAGCTTCATCGTTACCAGTTGCAATTGCCATACCAAACTGCATGTTTCCATTTTATTTTTCCCAAATAGAAACATTAATGTCTTCTATACTTTATTGATATGTTTAAGAAAAATCTAACAAAACTAGTAATAAGTGCTTTGACCTAAAATAAATAAATAAATAAAAGAATATCAGAACTTCTGCTTACCTGTCTTACCCATAAATTAGACCATTAATACAGAGCTCTGAAACTCTTACTATCTTGTCCTTAATTTTGAAGACATGGCAGTTAGCATATCATGAATACTATTCATAAATATAAAAAAATACACCTATTTTTACACCTTGAAGAAAAATATTGCAATACCTGGTGATATGACTAACCTGACATTCCTGGCTATTAGCTTAAATACCATAGCAGCAGTAGCATGAATACTCTTAACATAGTGACCTAATAGTCCTATACTGACCTAACAAAGTCCTACAAACCTAAATTATGAAGTATTTCACAGTCTAGATTGTTAACTCATCAAAACCTTTCAACAGCATATCTCTATAATGTGCAGTGCAATTATCTGATTTGCCAGCAGTGGACACTGTTACTCTAGTTATCTACAGATACATTGGAGAATAACTTGCAACACATACTGGTAAATTTTTCTTTTATTGCTTGCACTGCTGTAAGAACTTAGAGTTATTTATACCAGGCAAAGCTGAATAAAAATTGTATGGTAGGGATATTTTTCAACATTTGGGTGGCACCAGATAGATCAACATTTTCTTAAAAAAAAAAAAAAAAAAGTTATTTTAAAGTAACTTAAAAAAAAATATCCGGACTTATTTACATGGGTTTTTTTCCCCCATCATAATCATTTTAAGTCCTAGAAGATGTTCTGATACAAAAAAAAAAAAAAAAAACAAAAAAAAACAAAAAAAAAAAAAAAAAAATAGACCTTCCAGGGGCCTGGTAGGGGAGACCTCACGNAACAAAAAAAAACTTCTTTCCTCTCTTTCACAGAATCATCATTATCACAACGAAGCTGTGAATCTTTCTAAATGCCTAATGTTTTGCATTATTTTTATAAAATTTTTACATTTAATGAAATCAGCAAGCTAAAAAATTTCTAAATGGTGTATTTACTTCAGAAGCCTGTACCAGTTCTTGAATAATATAATTGTTCAAAATCTGCAAAGTACAACTCACTGGCACTTTTACAGGTACTTTAAAGTTAAGCTGAAGCGTAGATATTGGTTAAGGAGAGAAAACAGGTAACTGTAAAACCAGCGTACAGAGTTGCAGAAGGATTAGCTAGGAATCAACCTAGCTAGTTGGAAGGGAGTTTCTATTCATCTTAGAAACAGAAAGAATATCTAAACATTTAAGAAAAGCAATGTACAGGATTAATCACAGATAATAAATATCATCTTCCTAGAGTTACAACAGTTGCAGCAATCACCTTTTTAATCCCAATGTTCAAATACCTCATTAAGCTCCCCCTGAAATTCCTACCAGTGTAACTCTATTATGTAAATGCACTTCTCATGTAGGAATATTTAGTATCTTAATAGCATATTGCTCATTGTCTGGCTAATGCAGCTGAAAATTTACAAATAGGACCTAATAATCTGCTGTATGTATACAGAGAGCACCCAGAAAGTCTACTAGATATATGCTTCTTGTCATGTGAAAAGTCAGTTGCAGATCCAACTGTTTTTTTTTTTTTAAACTTTTCAGCTTGATTAGTAAATTGGTATGACTTACTGTGCAGCCTGGCCATGCAGAGCTGGCAAAGCTGTGTATGAAGCAAGGAGAGGGGCATGCATTTTTCAGTGGTAGGATGGTTTAAGATCAGCCTAAGACTATTTTGAAATTGCCTCCCAGAAAACCGCGAAGTCCAGAAAGGTTGGTGTGAGGGGTAGCTTATAGTGGGCAGTATTTCAATACTAGAAAACCTTGAGCATCCACTGGGTCGATGACTCTTGTTTACAGTCTCTTATTAACTGGATAGAGGTGACTTAGAAGCCATCAGTCGGTGGATGAATACAATCAAAACACAATAGTTGTCCTAGACTGAGAGACCTGCTGAAACTGCCCTCTAGTCTTCACACTCAAGTCTTTGGGACTTATTTGTTACCAGAAGTCTCCAAGTGTACCTTTCCTTGCTCTTCAGTGTTCCGATAAACGTAGCACTTGTGTTTAAAAAATAAAAAATAAATATATAAAAAAATTCTTACCAAGTCTCAAAGCTTTTTGACTTAATTCCAGCCCTAGCTTATGCACTACGGAAACTTGCTTTAGCTACAGATGTAAGGAGGAAGATCTAAATTAATACCAGGAAACAGCTTGATGAGTGGAAGCTCTCTTTGATGCAATTCAAAGCTGTGCTCTGTAAATAATAACTGAGCGGTTCTGGCTATGCTACACTGATAAGGAAGAACAGAACTCATTAGAAATGGAACATACTGGCAGCCAAATTACTGTGAACCATAGCTCCTTGACTAATATTCTCTCTCCAGAGACAAAGCAATACTTTCTGGGCCTTAAAGACTCAAACATAAACAACCTACACATCATTTATTGTGAAAAGATATACTTATTTACCACATGCAGAATACCTTGCTGTAATTATCACTCATATAAATAAGTTTTTAATTATTTTGTTCAAAATCATTTTATGCAAAATAATAGTGCTTATAAGCACTACATAATAATAATAATAATAATAATATTGCTAAAAGCTTTAGATACAGAGATGTCACTGTAGAATAATTTAGGTTGAAAGGGACCTCTGGAAGTCCCCTTACAAAAATTTTGTAAAAGAAAAATCTGTGCATGCAGACCTGGATCTGAACAGCATATACATATTTCTAAAGTTGATGTTTCTGCTTCCCAAAACAGAATTCTGATTCTGCTTTACAACAGGATCTTTTAATTGAAAATGCATGCAAAAAGGATTAAAAATACTTTAACTAATAAGCTCTCAAGGCACGATTTTTTCTGAAATTATTTATGACCAGAAGACATTGCCTTTAATAATGAGCAGTTGGTGGTTTAAGCTTTGACTGTTCCTTATATGGTTCACATGACTTAGGATTTCCCGAAGCACAGACAATATTTACAAACAACTTTGAGATTCAAAAAATGATGTTCTGATGTTCTTGATTTATGAACCATGAGATTGGATCTGCAAGTGGACCACACAAGCTTAAATATGAATATCAGCAATTATCTGACAAAGCTAACACAATTTAGATCTCAACCCCTCCCATCCTCACCCACACAC
>VXAA01002404.1:207236-226531 GCA_013399115.1 Anseranas semipalmata
TTTCCTTTTTAAAAAATTTATTTTTATTTTTTTTTTTTTTTTTTTTTTTTTTTTTTTAATCAGGGGAAACCTCCTATAATTAATGTTATAGGGACTCTCATAAAAGAGATAGTATCACATGCAAATAGCAAGTCTATTTCAAAAACAACGCCATGAATATAGCATAATTTCAGGACTTCTGGATTGAGAGTAAGAAGATGCTATGGACTCAAGGAATTTTCAGAGACTATTGTAACAAGTTCACAAATGCTCTATTATGTAAAACATTGTGTACACTTCTGGATCAGCTAATATGCTCCCTTCCAAAAGCAAAGCCAAAAATATATGTTAAAGCAAATGGCCTTGATTCATCCAGTATGTGTTCTCACCTTTCTGAGAAGATACAGACCAGCCTGACTCAAGTCTCAGTTACAGCTTCTGATGTAAAAGGCTTGTAATAGTATGACCTCTGCACTAGTGTTCACTGATACTTGATACAAGAACTATCACCATGAGACAAGCCCTATGAAGATGTGGTACTATGGTCTTGGCTGTCCTGTGTAGCAACTGGGTGACTTTAGTAAGCTAGTAATGCATTCAGATCATTTATAGTTTCCTCTGCAATGCTTCTTTTCAGATTATGTCGTAAATGTTAGCAGCAGGTACCTGTGAAGAGCTATCCTAGTCTCTGAAAGGGGAAAAGACTATGAACAGTGAATTAAAACCATGAAGAACAGCACGGGCTGGTGACCTGCAGTTCTAATTAAAATGCAGTTCCCCTCCCACACCCAATCAAAAGTAATATCTAGAAGAAAACTACAATGTACTGGAGAGCTAATTAGTCCTGGAAATAGAAGCAATAATCAGATCAAATAATCTTTCCACTATGTTTTTTAAAGAAGATGTTATTGAACAAGTAGGTATGGATGACTGGTTCAGTTAACCCATCTAAACAACCTATAAAAGAAAACCTTATCGAGTAGAAAGAATGCTTGCACATGAATTTTGTTTTGAGCTGTTCACTGACTTGTTTTCTCAATTACTTCAAACACAGATTCAGTTGATTACGTTGTGAGAGATGACATAGAAATTGCATATTTATATTTCATCATGAATTTGAAACCCTCTTTCATGCCAGCCCACTTCATAACAAGCACTTTTTTTTTTTAATAATTATTATTATTATAGTGATAGTACTGATGAAGTGACTTCTCATGGAAATCAGTGGCAAAATTTCAATGAGTTTGATAGATAAGACCCAAAATAGCTGCCAAATACAGTGCTCCAAATTTATTTTGGATGCATTTAAAAATGTTCATCTCTGTTGGAGTGTGGGGAGAGTTTTTTGTTATTTCTGCTCACATATTTGTTCATATAACAAGAAATATGACAAAGCATAATGAAATAATTTATTATACACAGTTTGTACCTTTTCTGTCATGGTGATCAGAACACATTGTGTAATAAGTTTAATGAAAAACATCAGAAATTTAGACCCCAAAACTGCCTATGCTGAAATAACTGTACTAAATAATAAATATAGGATATTATCATCCTCAACAATGAGATCTGCTCCACATTCCTCTAAAAGAGAGTGTGTGTTTAAACTCAGACCCTGAACTCCAGCCTTCTATTAAGTAAAAAGCTGAATTTGTCTTAAGTAGTATGGATAAAAATAGGGAAAAAAGGAAAGGTAGGTGGAAATACCTGAGAAAGGAAGAAGAGATAAGTAATTACTATTCAAAAATAGGAAGTATGAGAAAAATATTTTCCCAGTGATGGACAAGAATTATATAGAATAATTCAGAAAGGAGGTTTGCAAATGTAAGTTAAGCTGTTTTTGGGGTGTCAGCCTCAAGAAGAAGGCTGCTTATTCTATTATTCCTTATAAATAATACTAAAGCTTCCTAATTTGCCATGGCCTTTACTTGTAAACACTTTTTTTTTTAGTAAGATATTTAATAGTTTTGTCAAAATAGTTTGAGTCAATTAATGGCTAAAGAGATGGCTACTCAGGCTGAAGCAAAGGTGAAAGTGTTTGAACTTTCTAATTTCAGTTAAAATCTACTTTACATGTGAATGAACAGCATGACATGACTAAAAGTCATGACATGTAGATTAAAACCAATCTAAAAAAAGGGCTCTCCGTGCATCTGCTTTTAACAATCTTAGAACCAAATGCAATTTCCTTTTAAGGGATATTTCCTCAAAAGAATTAAAAGTAAACAGAAAATAGCTCCTAGAACTACTCTCTTATTCAGAAAAAAATACTGCTGATCTATTCATTCTTCTGAATTAAGATAATTTGCATTTCACTGATGGCTTCACATACAATAGTGACTGTGTAAGAATATCTTATCTTTGAGCTCATTCTCCATATCCTATACTATGAACTGAAAGAAACCTCAGAGAGCTTCATTAAGCAGCTACATCAAGATTTTATATCACATGAGGTATAAGCACAGAACGAGAACATGGTTTATTACTTGTGGGTGAAATAAAGCACATAGGAAAGGTTGTCTTTAAACCTATATGCAGAGAACTTGAAAATAAATTATGCACCCAAATACCCAGATGACAGTGAGATTAAACATGAAATGCACTTTTTATCCCCACATTGAGGCAGAAAGAGAAAAATACAGTCACGGTTATACACACACTAATTGAGATGGCTGGAATCACATGCTGGTCTTCTGAACATTTGCCTCAGAAGTCTAGCATTAGTGAATAAACAATTAGCCAGTACTAACCGTTTTTTATTTCACTCTTTTTTTTTTTTTTTTTTTGCCGTCACAAGCTTAGTATGCAGGTTTAAAATTCTATAATACTTCTTTTTAGAGTGCTTACAAATATCTGCTGGTTTGGGCATATCACTAATAAATGGTTCCTATAAAGGACTGCTTACAAACTAACTGCATTAATGCAAGTCAGATTTATTTATGAGGCTTTATTGCCTAACACACATGACACTGAAATAAAGGTTAGACAAACTCAGGAAAAATGATTTTTTTCTGTTATGGTAAGTTTAACACTAAAACATGCATAGCAAAAACACAATATCCTGCACTGAAGAAAAATTTGCTGGTTGAACATTTTTAGGCGAGAAGAAAAAGAAAAAGTATGTTGTCATTTACAGAAGATATATTTCACTTAATACAATGGAAACAAACATACTGGAAAACAAAATTTTCCTTGAACCTAAAAGCAAATATCATTGAAATCCTAAAAGTAAGAGAAAAAACCTCGCATGTCCTTGGCAAATGTTAGTCTGTCAGTGTATTCAGTCATCACATTTCACTATTGTTACGGAGCCTTGCGACAGATACTAACATGCATAACAATTATGCTAGCCCAAACTACTCTTCCAAGGCAGGACAGTCAAAGAAAGAACAAACAGGAGCAGGTAAATTAAGATTTGTTTGGGATGGGAGATCAAAACCAGAATAAATCATTTCCAGAATAATTTTAATAACTAGCCCAGTGTTTTGCTGAAATGGGTTATTTGGGAAAACAAGAGAGCCATGAAAACAGTTATTGTCTGATGTGTGTTTCATGTCAGAATAATTTGCTAGACCTTTTTTAGATGTGCGAACTAATTCTAAGCACTAATGTGCTTCAGCCATGAAGCAATGTTTTAGTTAATGATTAAGTTCATGGCATGTTTGCAACTTAACACCAAATTAATTTTTAATCATCAATGTGAAAAAGAGTGTTTGTTTTTTAAAGAAAGAAAAATGTGAAGTTTCTATAATGTTCCCAGGGTCAGACTTTTACATTTGTTTTGACACCTGCTTATATAAAGTCAATATTTGTTTGAGACTAGGCATGGGAGGAGTCATGCACTTAAAAGAATATTCTAAAGGATGTTATCATTTTGCTAGTTGTAACAACTCTCACAGTCAGAAAAGAAAAACAAAATTTTGCTATGGCTCTGTTATCATCAGAACCAGCAGCTCCAGTTCTCATGTATCATTAAGGCTGTAGTTACAATGGCAGACTCGCACAGCCACACAGAGAGTACATTTAAAACCAGAGGAATAGGGTATCTTTTCCCTATTCAGCTATAAGAACGCCTTGTTCTTAAACTAAAGACTTGCAGTTGAGTTTCCGTTTAAAAATAATCTGTTGGACAGAAATCATGCACAGCTTGCTCTGGTCCGTATTTTCTAAAGGAAATTTCCAAAGAAACCCTTCCATTCCTCAACCACATAAACAAGAGGCTCGCTCCGCTAGCAGATGCTCCTGTATTTATCACCCTAACATTCAAGCTATCAGCCTAGGCCAAAGCTGTCAAAAGCAAGCAGGCTTTTAACTCCTGAGACAGTACTTTTAGGATTTTAAGCTGCCCATCTCAAACATTTGCAAAGGATGTTAATCTTCATTTTTGGAAGGCCAAACCAAATTCCTTGCCCAAGGTTATGATGTCAGGCATGTTACAAGACAGCAAAAATTCCTGTGCCCCTTTCCATCTGCTGTATCTATACAAATTTCCAAGGCTTATTATGATTAAAATATATAGATAGACAGCTTAGATATATTATCTAAAACAACCTCATGTTTTGAAAAGAGAAAAAAAGAATGTTAGAACAGGTATATTAGAACAAGTTTTGAGGATGATAGCTGTAATACCTGTTGTTGAAAGAAAGAGTTGCCTATGTCAATTGGTTCAAAAGGAAGATGAAAAGATATTTTTTGAAAACCTAAGCTCAGTAAAGTATGCCATGAGGTAAATATATATTGAAAGCATATTTCTTTCAAGAAATATCTCCTCAGTCTTTGTTGTCCGTCTATTGTACCATAATGCTAATGCTTGAGAACTGGGAAGTCAACAAAACTAAAAACAGAAGCCAAAAGAAAAAACAATGTGAAAAATTAAATTATTTTTAAGACAGTGGAATACATATGGTGAAAACTAAATATAGATTGGCTATGGTCCCATACATCCCATTAATTTTGGCTTTCAAACTCAGAAAAGCTGTTTGGAACAGCCTCAGCACAGTGGTGTCCTGGCCTAAGACTCCAAGGTATTAGGGAAGAACGGTAAGCATGTGTAAATGCAGACGCACACATACACACACATATATATAAAGCAGACAGGAAGCAATTCAATAATTCATACAAAATTCCACATATACATTCTTTCTCTCTCATCTATCTTCCTGAAATGCAACTGCGTGAAGACCAGATCCTTGTCTTTAAACACAACCTACTGGATTCTAATCAGGCACAAGAAAAGCTTAACCAATCTATTAACAGGAAAGAGATTTGTAAGAGAAATTCTAAGGCCAGTATGAATGAAATGAATGGAAGAGTGTGTTTGTGGGGAAGTGGGAGAGGGAAAGAGAATGCACTGGCATACAAGTGAACAAGCTTTGATTTACAGGATGTAGGATTCAGCCCTGTAAAAAGAATTTGTCAGGAGCATCCCTCCTGCCAGGAAAACACAGGAAAGCTGCCTGAACCCTGAAAATTTTGCAGAAATGTGAACTTTTAGAGTCCAGTGATTGATCTGCAGGCTTCCGCCTCTTCCCACCTTGCACCATTTCTCACTGGACCAAAAGCTTAATTTTTTTACGTGGTGACCTTTCCATTTAAAAATAATAAAGCAAGCTTTTTCTATTTTCATTTGACTTTCCACAGCTATGTCTCCACTAGCTTCCACAGCCTGATTGGCAACATGAGAGCTGAAGATCCACAGTTCAGAAGGCCATGGGAGAGAGAAAGGTTCCCAATGAAAGGGAATTACAGAGATGCAATATGGCAAGTGATTAGATCCTGCCAGACATAAATTCCACAGTCAAAAAGAAGCTATTGCACCCCATTCATTTGCTCTGGCATTAGAAAAATACCTGTACTCTACTGGCTGTTGCCTTGCATCTGTGTACTAAAATGTGAGTCATGGTGTAAATTAAAGTAGCCTATATGGTTTTTATCCTATACCAAATTGAGATGAGCTGAGAATGAGAAAACTCTATCTACTTTACACCCTACACACCTATCCATTTAGTTTTGTGATCAGATTTAAATTATGATTATGTGGAAGATGGTTTTGAGTAATATTAAAAAAATAAATAATAAAAATGAAAAACATCTAGACTCTTTCTCAGTTTTCTTTGTTTCTGAAAAGTTTGCTGTAAAAAGTCTGTTACTAAAATGTGTGCTTAGCATTCTTTTGAACTGCTTATAGAGGTTTTACCCAGAGACATGCCAGCAGTAAACCGAAGAAAGGAGAAATAAAGAAGCACAATGTTAAAAGAACAATGCTAAAAGCACAATGCTAAAAGAGCAACTAAACTGATTTTTAGAGCCACCCAAACTGCTTTCTATTTTGATCCGTTGTGTCCCACAACTTGATAAATGGTAAAATTAAGGACCATACCTATAACTGAAGTACCAATGAATTGCTTCATTAATGTTTGCAGGCTCCACTATAGAGCAAAAGTGCACGGCTGAGGTTTGACATAAAAGTAAACTGTGTTTAGGGTACACTAAAAGCCACAGTAATGTGTCAAGTATAATCTTTCAAACTAATAACAGTCAGCTGGAACACATTAACTGTTTCCAGCTGTCAAAATAATACATTTAAGGATGTATTTCTCAGGCTAAGATTCAGGCAAAATTGCTGCCTTTACTGCTAAAGTTCTGCAGTTGGCCCCAAGTTACAGGTGAGGGCACTATAAGCAAAATAAAACCTTAGGACAAGCTAAATACAGATGCATTTAAAGTGAAACATTTTTAAAAGGCACAACAAAAGCATGCTCACTGACGTTTCAAATCACAGAACAGTTACTCCCAAAATGAAAAGCATTTTGTACTTGGTATATAAGCACTGTGATTGAGAGAATCATTGAAGCTTTTCCCTAGAAAATTTACATTGTGTATAAATGCATATAGACATTTGAAGAAAATTGCCTAAAAATAAAATTCATGTAATCAAACAAGATTACATACAGAAAGTTAAATCTGCTGCCCAGCGCACTTGAATCAGGGTACAATTTGAGTTATGACTGTACAGCAAGAGGAAAGAAAATACTAGCTCAGACTTTTTTCCCCTATGATTATCAAACCTCATTTGATAATGTTGCAAGAGACCTGATATTCTAAAGCAGTTCAGTTTTTTTCTAAGTAGATGCAGCTGTAGAGCATTTTGGTACTTGTTTTCAAATAGGCTTCTGAATGTAGTAATATGCATTGCACAGTCAGAATTATTTGAAATTTAAATACTAGTTTTTCTTTTTTTAGTTGTTATATATTGCTTAAAAATGAGTATTTTGTCTGAATTTTTGTCTTACTTTTATTTTACAAATTTGAAAGGTATTTCCAAGACAGTTACATTGATTTTTTTCCATCAGATACATCATTTCAGCTCAAAACACTTATCTGAATGAAGCAGCAAAAAAGCCATGTTTAGTCACTGATGTAAATCAGATCGTATTAAAAAACACTCAACACCAAACAATTTTGATAGTTAGATAGTTAGTTTGCTATTTAGTTGCCTCAGTATATAATCCAAAATTTCAACAACAAATGTTTAAGATTTTTATTTATAACTTATTTATATGTTTCAAACAGAGTTTGGATTCTGACTTCATTATAAATTTTTATGGTCTATGCACAACAGAAACACCTTCAATCTTTTATTTTGTTTCCTCTGAGTAAAGTTCTTAAAAAACAAACAAAAAGACCTCCCAAAATATGAAGGAAGGAAAAAGAAAAAAAAAAAGAAAAAAGAAAAAAAGAAAAGAAAAGAAAAAGAAAAAAGAAAATTAAAAAATTACAAGTTGTTGCATTAATTTCAAAATTTAACAAAAATATATTTTCTTTCATACTTATTTAGCAGTAGAAATGGCTCAATATGAATATAGACACTTATCTGAACTATATTCCCACTTTTTTTTTTTTTTTTGATACAAACAAGGAAGTTTTGCTGAATCTTCCTTGCAAATGAAGACTAAACATTTGGTATTTATCAAACAAATTATAAGAACACTATCTGGTAAAACACAAAATCAACTGTGTAACTTAAAAATATAGTAATTACTTTTGTGGCACCTACAAGTTTTATTTAACAGTCTGAGTTCCCAGAAAAAAAAAAAAAAAAAAAACTTTCCCACCTTCCCTTTTCATCTAGTCCCCTCCCTTGCTGCCACCAGAAGAGCCAAGAACCCCAAAGTTATTATTGATGTATCCTCCATACTAAGGGCCATCATAAGAGCCTCCAATATGTCCATATAATACAGACTATCTGTTTCATCTTGTCTTTACCCAAAAATGGTAGATTTTTTTTAAAGGGATAATTTTAGATAATGCAATTCAACTGCAGCAATTTGTGATGGATGAAACTTTATTTTCATTGCAAATTATTTTGATCACGTATATAACACCAAACAGAAGGTCATTTAAATCATGTGTCTAACACCAAACAGAAGGTCAGTTTCCAACAAAGAAAAACTAAACAAACTCCCCCTAACTAAATTCACAAATTCGAAGTCTCAGACATTTGATGTCAAGCTCTGTGATAAGTAATTTATTTCATGAAGGACACAAAAACACTCGCGGTGGGAAAGTGGCATAAACAGTTGAGGCTTGCCAGCAAAGCTCTGCCAATGCCAACTGCAACAGGATGAGAACCTCAAGGCAGAAGGATGACTCTGCCTCAGCCAAGAAATCATAAATGTGTGGACATTACAGCATGCAGAAGGAAGTAATTGGCATAAGAGATGGCACTGCTTGTGATCTCTGCCTATATACTCCATGGGAGATATCACCTTTACTTCGAGACTTCATGCAGGTTTGAATCCGTAGCAATATTTACTTAGCCCTAGCTTAGATTCACTATCATTGATCAAAAACAAAAATATCATTGTCATGTTCTAGCACCCATTTCCAAACCCCTCCTGGTATTTTGTTTGGTTCAGACAGATTTACTTTATTTAATTTGTTTGGGTTTGCAGGCCTGCATGACAAATATAGCTGAATTAATTTGTTGTCTCTCGCAGTGAAGTAAGCTACACATGTGTAAGAAAGTAACAGCTTTTGTAATAAGACATCAAGTCATTATCTCAGCAAGACTATGTATGCATATTATAACAAACGAAGTATTCATGCAAATTAATGTCTGGAAAAAATGACCAATTTTTAGGCCAAGACAAATAAATATATGCTCATACATTTCTCCATCACATAAATACACGTAGTAAATGGCTAAAGTAACAATGCAGCTAATTTATTATAATTCTTGTATATTTGAAATAGTTTACTTTTCTTGAATTCCTCTGGATTTTGCTTTTGCCCTGGCTGCAAATGTATTTGAAATCTTTAACTATCTATGGAACCACAGAAAATGAGGTACTTGCTGCTATAGAAAAGATAAACTAAAGGGTTAATACAAAAAAAAAAAAAAATAAATGTCAGTGTTCAAAGGCTGTGTTCCAAAAAGTGAGAGGAGTAGGTAAAAAAAAGTTGGAATAGATTTGTTTATCATTAGAAACTGGATTACACATTTTAAAAGGTGTGTATGTGGGTGTACACTTCAGACCACAAATCGCTTCTTCAGGATAACTGTACATTATTATTATTATTAATTAACACAAACATAACAATTACCTACCACATCCTCTCAAGGTATGATGCTGATATTCCAGAGATGTAAAATGATTGGTAAATTCAACACATCCAGCTATTGAAAGAAGGCTAGAGGTAGCTTACAAGACTGCCTAATATAACAAATTAAATATCAGTCATCTCTTAATGGGTGAAATTTATTGCACTGAAAGAAAGAGAAAAAGATGCATCCAAGAAGATGTGAGATTTTCAGATGAACTGAGTGAAAAAGTTTCACTGGAATATTCTTTGGTGCTTTTACACAAAAAATTGTACTTCCTTTTTAATATGATGCTGGTCTTAGCCCATGATGTCGGCTTTAAAATATGCCTGAAGAACAGAACTAAGCATGGTGGTAAAACAATTTATGAAATGATGCATAAATAGCCTGTGCAGTTTCCCTATGAGACTTGACAAAACATACTGGCTTCTATCCAGACATCAAAATGTAATTAAGTATGATTTGTTATGTATATTCATGGATTATTCACATCTGAATATTTTGCCTGCTTGAACTGTATTAGCGTGTTTGGCCCAGATCTACAAAATATTTTAAGTGAAAAACTACATTAGAATAACTTTTCCTGGAGGAAATCAGTTTCTCTTTGTCTCCCTTTCCACAGATCTAGAGCAATTAATAATTTGAGACATTGGATTAGTGTTAGACCATTAATCTAAATATTTAAAATAGTGACAGATGGTACCAATGCAGCACACAGCGTGATCCTGCAGAATGGAGAGCCAAGCTATGGGAGCAACACCAATTTTCCATATGTTAAGGTCGGTGGCGAATAGTTTAAAGAGAAAATGATTTGCTCTCAACAACAACACAATTGCCACAATTCCTATATAAACTAACAAGTTGTCAAATTAGCTCAAGAACAGCCCCATGCTACATCTCAACCTTTTTAGTCCTGTTGTGGTTTAACCTGGCAGGCAGCTCAGCACCACACACCCACTCTCTCAGCACCCTATCCTCTCCCCACCCAATGGGATGGGGGAGAGAATCGGGAGGAAAAAAAAGTAAAAGTTCATGGCTTGAGATAAAGACAATTTAAAAGGACAGAAAAGAAAGGGAAATAATAATGATGATGATGATGATAATAATAGAATGCACAAAGTAAGTGATGCACAATGCAATTGCTCACCACGCGCTGACTGATGTCCAGCCAGATCCTAAGCAGCAAGTACCCCCCATATTTATTGTTCAGCATAACATCATATGGTATGAAATATCCCTTTGGCCAGTTTGGCTCAGCTGTCCTGGTTCTGTCCCCTCCCAGCTCCTTGTGCACCCCCAGCCTCCTCGCTGGCAGGGCAGCACGAGAAGCTGAAAAGTCCTTGACTGTGTCTAAGCACTGCTCAGAAACAACTAAAATATCGGTGTGTTATCAGCATTATTCTCATCCTGAATCCAAAACACAGCACCACACCAGCTACTAGGAAGAAAATTAACTCTAGCCCAGCCAAAACCAGGACAAGGATGCTTTTTCAAACACAGAAAAAAAAAAGTCCAGAACAAAATATCCAAGATCTCATCGGTGCTCCCTGTAAAGGTGAGAAATCTCTCACCTGTAAACTCCTGCTAGATCAGCCTTAACCTTTTCTGTGTTGCCTTAAGAGGTCACAATTTTTATTTAAATAAGTGGTATCTGATGATTATCTCTAGCAAAAGAGGAGGGGAGAAATACCCAAACAGCATCGTTCTCCCTTTGAGAGAGGAGCCCTGTTTTCCCTCCCTTTCCTCGGTCCACGTATATCTTTTAGAGTTCTTCAAATTTCAGTATGGCTCAAACAACTTTTATAAGACATTTTGAACCCCACAAACTCCACAGTACACAGCTGCAAGATATTATCCTTGGCCACATGGTTACAAATACATCATACTGCTTCCTATATTAAAATACACTTGCTTTAACTTTCCTTTCTACCTCAAACTCTTCCGTCCTCTAAGGCTTTATTTAGCCCACTTTATGGTGACTTACACCAAATTCTAGACTTTTTAATGTATCCACATTTCCATGAAACTACCTTTTTGTTTGGTAACTAACACAGCGGGCTGCCAGTCACAAACTAAAGACACTCAGGAGCTCTTATAACACTACCATTAGTTTCACCATTTGCCATATTATGCTATCAAAGTCTAAAGGATGCTCTCAAATCATATAGACAGTTATGCTCTGTTCAGTTGTACAGATATGCTGGAAGAACGTGGGAAGGAAAGGGACTAAGTAAAAGTATTTGTTCGAGAACAAAAAATAAATACAGCTCATAAAGGTACTTAGCTAGAAAGAAACACACCTAGTCAGCAAGAGAGTGTTGTAAAAAAGTTTTAAGCAGAAGTAGATAAAACACATCCATTTCAAAAAAGGAAAAAAATCATCCAAAATTATTTTTCCCATGGAGATATCTAAATACTACAGGCTAATTTTATTTATATATTTATTTGAAAATGCTTAGCATCCTGTAACTATGGTAACAATTGCTTTGCTGAGTGTATCTTTGTTAATGTCCCCGTTCTGTAGTAATGCTTCCATCACCATCTGGCAGTGACAGTTTTCTTTAGTGAAATTTCCTTCAAAGTCTAAAAATGAGGCCATTTATTTTTAGAGAGGACTGCCCTAACTCGTATTGACTTGGAGAGCCCCAGTCAGAACCCCTGTAAATTCACTCATGTGGACTTTGATGTCTTAAATAAAGGGTAGCGGTATAAAAAAATATTGCGTTAAAAAGCTAATCAGTTGCCTTTCATAGATAAGGTATATCTTTCAAATTTTTTCAAGAAGAGGTGTTTTAAAAATCACGTAGTCCATGTCATCTCCTTTGCTTCAGCTTACATGAACAAAATCAGTTGTATCGAGCAGATGGCAAAATAAATTCCATTATTAATAAGACAGGTTCCAAGAATATTGCATAAAGACTGGGAAATCTTTGGTTTCCATGGTAAATCATTTGACTCTAACACACTTAATAAACTTGGCTAACATTCCAAACTCAGTGGGTCAAATGGAAATAATGTAATCAAAATTATTAGCTCAAATAAATACGGTAAGAACTCAGAACAGCAAAATACCAGGTTGGACAGACAGAAAAGCAAGAGTTCTTTTAGCCATGGGCCTCCCTCCTGTCTAAATTTTGACATTTCAGTAACTCTTCTGAACTCTGCATTAAGAAGAAAACATTATATTTGCATCATAAGTATAAAAGAAGCATTATGTTTCAGTTAAGATATAAGATAAGTGCTACTAAACATTTATTTAAATTGAATTCCTTTGGTCATTGGTCTATTTTGCATGTCTGGTTATTAAAATTAAGTTGATTGATAAATGATTTATTGCTGTGTTAGGTCTTTGAAGTTGCATAAAAACCAGCCAAATAATCTTCCCAGGTTTGAGGGGAGTATAAGTAAGCACTAAACTGATGATACAGCTTAGGATACTTTTTACACATATATATTTATGTCTTTGGTGTATATGCAGAGAACAGAGCAGACACAGGCATGGGACCACTTTTTTCCAGATCACTCATCCAAGCACGTGTCACTATTGATTTCTCCCTTCACAGGTCCAGACAATAAGACCACAGAGTGCTGTTTTGTTCTGTGCAATGAACATCTAAGAGAGGCTTCTTTACATGCAAAAATTTGCTTTTTCCTGTGTGTTCATACACAGCCAACTCTCTACCCCAGGCTGTTGTTTTTTTGTGTGTGTGTTTTTGTTGTTGTTGGTGGTGGTGGTGGTTTTTCCTGAAAGTAAAATGTATTCAGAAAAAAAAAAAAAAAAAAAAAGAGGAATTGACAGGAGCAGCTTAGGCTGGCATTTGGAAACAATGGAAACACAACACCTAGCTTGACAAGAAACGTATTGATGGAGGAAATATATCGATGGTTGCAATGGGAGGGTTGAGAGACCACATGACTTTTAAATTCTTGGATGATTCTGTAAGGTTTGAATACTTTGTCAAACAGATATGTTTTAAACTGAGCATATCGAACATTTGAGAAAGAATCTGAAAAAAAAACTGAGTCCAATTCTGAGCAGCATCAAATAAGCGAGATTTCTCAGTGAAAACTCCTTAAGTTACCTTAGAGAAATGACTAAATGTCTAGTTATCTTTGATGATTCAACATATTTTAGGCTTGGCATCTCAATACACCTCCCGAACAGCAGTTTTACAAAACCTGTTTTTTTTGGAATACTACTGCAAGTTTTCCCTCCTTCACAAGGGCTTTTTATACACTTTTTTCTTATGCTCACTGAATAAATATACAATAAATTAATGAAGTATGAACTAAATTCTTTTATTTATGAAAGGACTGAGAAAATTCTCTATTAAATGTCTAGTCTTATTTTTTAAAGGAAGTTAATATGTGTAACATAGAGCTTTGAAAAGGTCTCTGAGGAAGACCATTACCAATTTTTTGAACAGGAAATAAAACAATAGCATGTAGTTCCTTAGGCAAAAGGATAAAACCTAATGTTTATATTTCCTTCTTTATAAGGTAAAGAAACCTAACTTTTGTTGAGACCACTAATCTCTCTTTGTGTTACAAACTGTTATTAAGTACACGGTTCATTTCACTGGAAAAAAAAAATCATCTGTTGAAGAGAGAAATTTTGCTTATTTTTATCTCTTTTATAGAGTAAATTTAATACATGCATTTAAAATGCAGAAGCAATTCAGTGTATGAATTATTAAAAACTCACATGAACAAGAATAGCAGAACTCTCAGAGCTACAAGTGTCTTGATAAGAAATGTGAAAATAACAATTTACCCTTCCCCAAGCACGGGCACGGTGCTAGGACAGGTGTGTAACTCAGATGGTTGGGAAGGAACAGGTTTTGATGGGGCCAGTGAGTCTGAATAGGTAACCTACAGTCGTTGCCCATCTCTTAGTGAGGCTAAAGGGAGATATGCTGAATCGTCAAACAGATGCTGTGGAGGTCAACATAACTTCACAGAAGTCAGTGGTGCTGTAACACGAAGGAAGCGATAGCACGAAGACGAGTTTCTCGAGCAGCATTAGACTGGAATTCATTTCATTGCATATGCAGTATCAGTTTCTCTTGCCTCACCCTCACGAAAGATATTATACTGGTAATTCTCCTTCCCTAGGAAGTAGATGCAGAAAGTTGCTGCTTCTCTTTGGCTGACATCTATTTTATTTCAACATCAAGTCCACAACTAACAGTTTTCACGGTACCTTCAGAATCCTATATCAGGGCATAACAAGAGAAATCTCCTCTCTTACTACTACTCATGAGAATTATAAATAGCTTGAAAGAGGCAAAAGAAATGGATAGGCGTATTTATAAACTTGTTATCATAATTATAGGCTAAAAGAGCAGAAACAGAGGACTCCAGAAATGATTTTTAAAGGCAAAAATCATACTTACAGTAAAATAAACATAATATATTTGGCATAAAACAAGAAAACGATAAACTACAGGTCAAAGAAAAGCCAGCCAAAAGTATATCCCAGATGCAAAATAAACAGGCATGGACATGAAACTACCGTTAATCTGATTTGTTACACCTGAATAGCAGTTTTCAGGTTCTGAGACAATTTCAGCCATGCCATCTCTCATTTACATTGTGAAATTTCAGTATGACCGAGGAACCAGAATGTTATTATTTTTTTTAATATATTAAACTTCACACTCTAGGTATCCATTCTCAAAATCAAATGTTTAGTATTCTTGTTGTCTTTCATTATTTATAATAGAAATATTATAAAAATCTACTAAATGACAGAAAATAGAACCACACATCTGCTTCTAAGTATCTACTTATGTCCATAGGAAAGCTTTGCTTGAAAAGGTTTGGAGTATTCTTAGCAAATTGCAATATCTACTTCACCACGTTAGGAGGATTGTTGCAAATATTGTTTGCAGGAAATACAGCAAATGCAAGACTGATGTGCTGCAACATATATTTTGCACTCACAATTCAGCCAACACAGATAAGTGGATCTTTGTTGCTAACCAGGATTTTTAGGTGCTACAGTGATGCCAAGGGCTCTTGTAGTACCCCAATTCTGCTATTCCTCTCCACTCCAGCTGGTAAAAGAGTCACTACACACCCGTTCCCATTAAAATATCTTTCATCCACAGTACTTGGAAAAAGAGAATATGTACCAATATAACCCAGAGGTGGTTGCGACTCCACTATAGTCCAAGAAAACCTCTTGAAATTAAAATGGGAAACCTTCTAGGCTGCATGGAGAGAAGGCAGCTATCATTTCCATAGGTTTTGTGATAGTTATGCAGACAAATCATGATGAAAGGGAAGGGAAGGGAAGGGAAGGGAAGGGAAGGGAAGGGAAGGAAAGGAAAGGAAAGGAAAGGAAAGGAAAGGAAAGGAAAGGAAAGGAAAGGAAAGGAAAGGAAAGGAAAGGAAAGGAAAACAATTCCTTCCACATCCAGCTCAAGTAAAACTTAATCCACAATAATTATACATCCTTTGCAACTCTAAAAGTGCCATTTTTTCCTGACATCTTAGTAGCCCATGCACTTTCTATCAAACAGACAGCTCTATTCAGTATGTGTCATGTCTATGCAACAAAGTTATCATGAAAATTAATGGTAATGTTATGAACCTCAGTATAAAAGCAATTAACTTTTTTTTCCAAATGCCAGAAGGAAAAGACATGCAAAACCTCTACATCTTAATTAGTTCTCTATTATCTTACTTCATATTTTTCCAAAACATCGAGTTATTATCTGCATAAAGTACACTTTGGGGACTAATTTCCCAGCATGATGAAGTAGTTTTGCTCTATGTTGACAATGCGAATTTCAGTTTTACCCTAGACTAGGAATTATCACTCCACAGAAAGGCTGAACTTCCTGTTAAGTGGACCCAGCACAGACAGATCATCAAAAAAAAAAAAAAAAAAAAAAAAAAAAGTTTCACAGTAGGAAGAAACATCCTGACCACAGGCATCATGGATCAGTCCATAAACAGCAACAGAATGCTGAGAATTAATGTAATCCATTACAAAAGGTTCTTCTCCTAGCAGATATAAAGACTATTTTACTGAGTATTGAACAGACAAAGTTTATTCTACCTTTTCCATTTACTTTCTTGACACACAATCTGTGCACATCAGTTAAGACACAGGATCTGATCCCTAATGTGCCCTTATCAAAAGGAGTGCAGATTCACTAATCTCCTGAGATTTTGTTGGGTTTTACTCTTGTTTTCAGACAAAATGGAAGAACCTTCAGATCATCATGGCAAATACAAATGCAGCTTTCATTTCATAAATATCACAGATATTTAGGAATTGAAAATATTACTTTTTTTTGTTTGTTGGTTTGTTTTGCTGTAGCCATACTACCCCAGATTTTAAGGGTGTCATAGAAACTAGGAACAATTCACTGGGCAGGCACGTCCCCTCTCAGGCAATAGTGAACCAATAACCCAGAGCAACACTAAGAAAAATTGCTCTAATGAAGATGGTATCTTTCTTGAAACAAGTTTTGGACACATCATTTGCTTTTCTCTATTCCTCTTGATAACTGAATTCAATAAAGTATTTTTTCCATAATCTTTGTGCTGCAACTATGATGCTTTATATATCTGCCTTATAAACACTGCCAATTTATACCATTTTAACATGAAGGCAGAAGTGTGTGCCTTAAGACAGAAAAAGAAAGAAGAAGAAGAAAAAAAAAAAGATATCTTTTGAATAACTTACGTGCTTTTGAGCAAAATGTTCACTACACAGCACGGTACTTTTTAAAAAAGTGCTGGCCTACCCTTAAAAATAATGCAAGTCCTCTGTTTAGCAGCAATTTTCCCTTTCATTTTATGAGAAAAATCCCTCTAACCTCCAGACAATCTGTGTTATGTAAGGCTAGATAGATTCTCATTGTGCCATTCGAATTAATTAAGACTCTGCAACTAGAATTCAAGTTCACAATATTTTAATGAAACTTGACCCAGAAAATCAGGCAGTTATCTATCAGCTCTACAGTATTAGCTTTTTGAAAAGATAGCATACTGTACGCATAGGGTAGATTTAATTTTAAATAGAAAGATAATTACCCTTTCCCATCACAGCTGTTTTCTCCAAAATCTGACCTACTGCAGCCTTTTACATATTTTAAAAGATAGTATATAACTAGAGGACTTCAGATATAATAATGGGATATAAAATCTGCCTGGTTTTTCAGTCTCATTGTGGCCAAGAATGAGTACAGTGTGACCCAGTACCTATGCATTGTACATCATATTTAAATTTGCATTGTTTCTTAAAATGCTTCAGCCAATTAACTAACAAAAACTGGGAAGCTATGTTTTTTATAAAAAGCAGCAAATGGCAGTACAAAACATCATCATATGATCGAGAACATTCTGTGGTAAGATTGGTAAGTAGGGAGAGACAAAGGAGAAAGGGAAAATTACATACCACTATTTGTGTTTGTTGTAGTCCTCCCTCTTCTTCCACCCTACAAAACAAGATCCCATACAGCAAGCGTTATCTACCTACTAGGAAGCAGGAGGCAAAAAGACTGTCAATCACAGGGGTATTACATAAAGTAAACTTCCACCCTTTTTCCCCTCAGTCATTGGAAAAAAAAAATAAAGAAAGAAATTTTGTAGATTTAGGAAATATGTGGAGAAAGTCACTATAATGTAAAAAGGAGAAAGAGGGAGGAAGGTAGGATGGGAGAAAACAAGACTATGACAAACACAATTACTTGTACGTAATTTTACACTTTTGCACGTCCTGTCTCCTCCCATCCTACAAAACAAGATTCCATACAACAAACAGAAGTGGTAAGAAATGAAATCAGGAGATGTTAGACTCCCCTTTATTGCCAGCCTGAGGAACTCTTCAATCAGAATCATCCAGACTAAGTAATAAGTCTTGTTGATAACAATAGTGGCAAGAACTGTATCAAGGATCAAATCTCAGCTTTGTATATAGCAGATGTTGCTGCCTCAGTCCTTTGGTCTAGAAGATTTAAATGCTTCCAATACACTGCTCATAAACAGGCAGACAACTACATTTTTTCAGTACCCAATGGAGTAACTTCACAGCACTAAGTAATGCTTATCTCAAGTATTAGTAAAAAATTCCTTTCCCATAGAATAAAACAGATGTCTTCTTCATATGAGTGTGGTCTGGGTTAAGGAAGATGCAAGCATATGTGACCACTGCCATCTGATGGCTCTTAAGAAAACCAAGAGTTATAGCAATTCATATATAATGCAGAAAACTGAAGGAAAGAAAGACACACTACACAAACAACTTCATCTGTAAGTAGCTGGTTCAAAAAATAACTAGGTCTGCCTCTTTGCCCAAAGGGTGTTTGCATAGAAGCAAATGAGCGGGCTCGAAGAGACTCGCACAGAAAATTTTGGGATTTCTGGGTTTTGAAATACAGATTATCCTTTTCTTATTGTCTATCAAGTCATACCTTGAATACACTGGATCTGGAAATTTCTTAAGCACAAAAAAGTGTTTTTTGATGATCATACTGAAAAGGGGAATTAGCACCCAGTAACTTAACTACCCTAAACTAAGAGGGCTCAAAAGCTGTTAAACAGCTGTTGTATTGGGTTTACGTGAGAAGGGTTTGGTAGCATGAGGGCTGCAGGGGAGGCCTCTGTGAGCAGAGCCCAGCAGCTGCCCCATGTCAGATCAGAGCCAGCTCCAGCTGGCTCCAAAAGGGACCCGCCGCTGGCCAGAGCCGAGCCA
>VXAA01002404.1:226793-248022 GCA_013399115.1 Anseranas semipalmata
GGGTGGATGGGAGAAGGTGTTTTTAGTTTGCTTGTAGTTTCTTACTGTTCTAGTCCGCTAGTGATAGGCAATAAATTATATTGATCTCCCTGTACTGAGTCTGTTTTGCCTGTGACGATAACTGGTGAACGATCTCCCTGTCCTTATCTCAGCCCTTGAGCCCTTGCCATTGTATTTTCTCTCCCTTTCCCTTTGAGGAGGGGGAGTGAGAGAGCAGTTGTGGTGGAATTCAGCTGCTGAGCAGGGTGAAACCACCACAAATGCTTAACAATATAAAGAGAAATTGGTGTTGTTAGAAGACAAATATGATGGAATTACTACTAAACAGAGTGAGGCGGATAGGGCAAAATCAGTTGCAGATAAGTTCAAGAAGATTGAAAGAATATTTGTTGAAATGCATACTTTGCTGCAGGAGTTTTTTTCCCTATTTCTACACACATTTAAATCTCAAAGTATAAGTGGCCAACTAAGCCAAAAGGGGAGGGTGGGGGGGCTTAGATACTCATGCATTAACTGGTCAAATGTTACAACAGGGTGAGCTGTAGAAAAACAGTCCCTGACAATTTAAACATGTTTCTTTTAACTGTTAGTTCTAGATTATAAAAGAGCTGTTCTGAAGTCACTCCTTCATTTTAAACAGGAACTACAGTTCAGTAACTAAGTTATACAGGAATAAAATTAACCTGTACATTTTAGGATAATTATTACAGTAATAATTGTAATAATTGTTGAGGATTACAAACTTTAGAGTGATATTAAAAAAAAGATTTTTATAAAAATTTTATCTACACCAAATGCAAAGATGTGAACATATGAAGGTTAAAATTCTTCAACGCCTTTTAAAGTCTCCTTTAGGATAATATAATTAAGTCACAGTGAGTAGACAGAGCAAGAGGGAACAACAGTATGATGGAAGAAGCAAAGTCTAATAAATGACTGAAAATAAATATTCAACATCTATAGGTCATTTTTTTCCAAGACTAAGATCAACAAAAGTAAACTTTGAAGGCAGGCTGAAGACCAAGTAATCCAATATATAAAAGAATAAACTAGGAGTCAGAGAAGGTATGAGAAAATAGAAATGTTCTGTCAGTGCAAGGGAAGAGAGCAATTAAAATACATTGAAAGCAAAAAGGATCCCATAGTTACTGCACACAGGCAAGTGATACAGACACATGGTATCCAGCAACTTTTGGCCTCTTGAAAATGCTGTTCCTGGCTGGGTTACCCGAAGCAGAATTTTCAAGCAGGCTTAAAGTCAGTATCTTGCTACAGATCCAGAGGACACACCACCTCTGCTGTTGCACCTACAGAAATGTTTTCCAGTGGAGAAAGGATCTCACGTAGAAATTCCAACAAGGAGAAGAACCAGGAACTGCAGCATAGGGCTCCACATCTGGCATTTTGACTGTGGAGTTTGTTTTGACCCTACAGCCACCTTAACCTGCAGTGAAGTCTTGCTCACACATATCAGTGACTGAAGATGGAGGACAGCGCGCTTGGATTTCTCATCAGTCATACACATTTGCTTAAGTAGGAATATCGTAACAGACCTGGCAGTCAGACTGTATCATCGTTAAAAGCAGTTTGCTGCCAGCTACACGGTGCCTGCCCAGATTAATCAAAGTAAAGCCTGCACAATATACAGAATACAGAATACTAAAGGAGGCCCAAATCTCAGGGTACAATTCCGGTAACATGAGCATGATGTTCCTAGGCCCATAAACTCTACACTCAGTCATCTTATCTCCAAATAATATGTATGATTTTCTCACCAAAAACATGTTAATGGCAACGAAACCCACAGAGAGCACAGAAAGAGATGTCATCCACTTGTGGTCCCTGGAAGATGCTTTAGAATGAAAAGTTTGCTAAAGATTATATAAACAAGTGCTATAGTGCAAAATTTGTTCTTTGACAAAAAACACAGAAACATTGATTTTATTAAATATATTTTTACTGAGATGAAATCTAGATTTTTTTTTTAGCATTCTTCATCCTTCAGAAAAAATGTGGTGTCCCAACAGCTCCATTGAAGTTGCTGAAGCTTTATGGAGAGTGTCCTGAGTCAAGTGGTTTCCGTATACAAAAAATATGACATGTTGGAAATACCTGTTGAAACACCATACTTGCAATTGGCATTTTGGTGGTAAATATCACATCCCAAAAGGTTCTTGCAAATTAATCTCAAAATCAGTAGAAAGATTTTTTATTTCTCAGAAGAACACTGTCCCACTTGGGAGTTCTCCTGCAGATCTGCCAAACAATTGTTGCCTGGTAAAAATTTTGTATCCGTATAGATGTCATTATTTGAGCAATGGGTCCCACTGGGCTGAGTAGAAGACAGCTGTAATGCAGGACCAGAAGTGGGCAGTGCAGAAACAAAAAGAAAAACAGCCATTTCTATGAAAGAGAGAGCCTTTTCTAGCAGGGATGAGCTCTGTTTACCAAGTAGTGAATGTATACAGAGTTAAGAGTATGGAATGAATGACTTCTAAAAGAAGAGAGAGACTAAATACTAACAGTTGCAAAAGTCCACCTACTGGGCAATGGTGATGAAGGGCAGCTTTATCTATTGTAAAGAACACATCAGCTGCCAGCATACTTGGGAAAAAAAAAAAAAAGACAACCAAGGATCACACAAGGACATAAAAAGAGGCTATTGAAGGGTTGTTTGGTCTTTTAACAAGACAAAAAGGAGAAAAATGAAATTTCTCCCAAAATTCTAGAAGGAGACTATATCCAGCTATATCTGTGGTCTGCATTTTAACATGAGCTCAAATGGAAGACACACACCTGAAAATAACTTTCAAACTCTGGAAGTCCTGGTTTCCTTGAAATTCTGTTTGATAAAGAAGGGAAGAAGATTGAAAGAAAGAAAAACAAAACAACAATAACAAAGAAAACAACCAATGAACTCTGGGGTATTGAAAAGTAAACTGAGGAAATGAGGCTACAACTGACTATGCTCTGCTAGAATCTCAGTGATACAGGAGACTTACAACATGCAGTACTCAGAACCAGTAGAATATAAATCTCCTGCTTCTCCAAGAGATGGAGGCAACCTGTGACATGTGGGTCAATAACCTCAACAAAAGTTTGAATATGATTTAGGAGAAATACCTCATGCCAGCACACCATTGTCCTTTGGAAGCAAAAGGCTTGGGCTCAGAAGAACAAGTGTTAGGAAAACCATCGAGCTAAGATAACATGCACCTGGATTGTTTATACTTTCCATTACAAAATTTCCATTCTGTCTCCTACTTTCAGGTAGGTGGAGCTATATTGCTTGTTGTATGGAAAGTTATTTGGTAGGCTGAGAGGAGGGACATATAAAAATAAAATTAAGATGAAATCTCAGAAAAAACACAGAAAAATTATTTGGGTGAGGCTCATCTGTCTCTGAAAGATAAGCAAAAATGGCAGTATTGCAGTCACCATGAAACAGTGTCTTGGATGTTGGGAAAGAGGAAGAAAGAAAAGAAGGAACAAAGTACCTAGTAGATGAGAGTATGGAGCTCAGTTTTCAGCCATTTGCTGAGGTACTGCTCAAAAAAGTGAAAAAAAAAAAAAAAAAAAACAAATCTACAATAGTGGTAACATTTATTAAACACAGGAGACCAGACACTTTTCACAGGTTTCAGACAGGCATGCAAGCAACCTCTGTGAGATCACACAATTTTGTTTCCATTCTCTAGAATATTTTGTTTTTAACTACTATCCTGAAAGTGAAAATAATCTGTAGTCTATATCAACTTCTTGAATGTCTTACTCTTTACAGCTGATGTTTTTTGAATGAAGTTTTTCTGAACTGATCTGTATTACAGAAACAAAAATGATTGCACAAGTGCAGGTACCTTTTTTTAATGAAGTATTGCTTACTAGGAATTTTCAAATCAGAAATGGACGAAAGAATATTCCAGTTAGATTCTGGATCAAGGATCTATTGTCTGGGTCAATTAGGCTTAGTACTACACAGTTCACTAAAAATACACATATAAGAGCATAAAGTGTAATGTAGACATTTCCTAATTGCTTAGAAATGTAACTAACCTCCTCTGGCCTAACAGCCTTCATAGCACAACCTAATCTTTTAGATACACACATAACAGTTCCCAAACTGCAATATAATTAATAATTATTCTCTAGTCACAACAGTTAATCACTCGTACTGTAAACAGGCAATGTGTCAAGCAAATACCAGCTGTAAAAATGCAGCCATATAATTACGAGTTTATTTTATTTATAAATCAACACCTTTTGCTATACCACGTTTGCTTCATAAACAATTACAGTTTGACAATACCATGTTTAGTATCTTAACCCATTTGCACATGAAGACAATTAGTTTCAAGTTGCCTTGGGGAAGGAAAGAAGATACCATGAATTTCCTAGACTATAAACACTGTAGTTAAGTTCAGGGCTGATGGGATATGATTACAGGGATTGCAAGGAGACTCAGAAAAAAACATTATTGATATTACTCTACCAAGCTTATACAAGAAATACTAGAATAATAACATATTACCACTGACTTGTGTTGTAGTCATCCACTTAAAATTCTGCTGCACTGACACATTTAAGAGAGATGCTGCCTGAAGGAAGGATGTTATTCCTCAGTTGTATAAAAGCTATAGCACAGAAATTGACTTTGCTCTCAGTTTTTAGAGCACACAGTGGGTTTCTGGACCATAACTAGGCCTCTGAGGTACTACTGCAGTAAAAGTAACACATCTAACTATACAATCTCCATACAAAGCTAGTCAGTTATGACTGTTTCTCCATCACTCCATTATTTCTTTGAAAAGACTTTTTGCTTCTTTAATTTTGCTTCAAGATAGACACTTATTTGTAATATTTTGAGTTGCTAGCCATATAAATGGACTTTTCTGTTTGAAAATACACAATGAATGATACTCTTTCTAACAAAAAGCACCAATCTAAGTGTAAATCCAATATGATAACACTAAAAAACACACTTCAGTGAACAGCATTACAATGGGCATCAGGAAAGACAGAAGAGGAAATCTTCTAGAAAACACACCTGCAAAAGCTTTTATAAGAGAGATGAACTGGAACATGTAATAAGAAAATAAATTGCTACATGTAAATTTTACATGAAAATCAAGAGGGGAGATGACAGGATCTTCTAACCTAGAAGAGAAAACATGATTCTCAACTACAAAAGTTGAATCCCATATGAACAGAGTGAAGAAGCACACTTGGAGGAGAGAGAAAGATCATGAAGACACAGAGAAGAGCTGAAGGCAGATTGGACAACGGAATGTGTGCATGTGTGTGCATTCGTATGTGTGTTGGGGAAGAATGGCATCAAAAGAAATGAAAATAGCTGATAATTAACAGAGGAGAGAAACAGACAATAAAAAGAGCTGAAAATAGATTTTCAGAGAATATAATTGGTCTTAAAAGAAAGAATAATGTGAAAGAAATATCCACATAGTAAGGAGAGTGCAGGTAAATAAATAGCACTTCAGCACCTTTCAAGAAACTTCAGTATTTCTGTAGGTCTCAACAGCATACTGTTCTGAATGCCTAAATAGCTTTCAGAACCTATAAAAATTATACAATATATCCACATATTTAGACATAGCATTTAAATACCTAAGGTTGCTCATCTGCGTTTGAATACTGAGGTCTTTTTGTATGCTATGATAGTTCAATCTAACATATAATAACAGGGCTGTTTTTAAAACTTGTATCCTCCCCAGCATTAGAATAGGAACCAAGCTGACTAACATTAGTTGTAGAAGTGTTGATTATATCTCCTCCATGCATTGCTTTATTAACTTTTTCTTCAGAGAATATTATGTGCTAAAGCAATAAGAACAGGAGGTTGGCCTGTAACAGCTTGAATTCAGAGTTGGCATTTTGTCCAGTCTGCGTATCAGACAGCTGTTGAGTGGTACCTAACTTGTATCAGCAGTTATTATGGGTAAAGCACATTGTGCAGAAAGACAAATGTCCTGTTTATTTCCTTTTCTTAAAAAAAAAAAGAAAAAAAGAAAAAAAGAAAAAGTCAGTTCTTTTACTGAGAAATCTCAAGAATGGGCTCAAAAGGGGAAAAAACAATAAACTGCACACTCCATGGAAAATGAAGTACCTACCAGTCACCTGTACCTTTTTAAACCCCTTCATTTTACCATAAGTATGACTCACCCTTTGTAAGTTATTGTAATTTGCTACATAAGACTATAGATCACAGGCTAGGTTTGCACACCTTCCTTTGGTCCTGCTACAGTACTTTACATGTCAGCATCAGAAAGGGCCATTAAGAAATGCTTTGTAGATGATTTTTCTAGTTGCCCAGCTTCCACTCAGGTACCTAAAAAGATTTTTAAAAATGCTTAGCAACTGACATATTTAGAATCTTAAAAAAAGCTGATGTCTTATTTTGATAGCTAGATAAGATTGGATCATCTTGCTGGTGTTTTAGAAAAAGAAAAATCTAGTTCAGAAAACCCAATCGTCTTTCACTGACACCAAGTGAAAAATACCTTAATCATACAGGAGTTAGTTTGGAAAATAAATATATTTTCCAGCATATTATCCATCTCTGCAAATATTTGAAGTGGAAAAAGACAAAGCTCACTACACATTATTTCAACATTTGTGAAATAATAAGGAAGGACACCATAAGACATAAAAAAATTATGATATAAAGCAAGAATCTGCTCACTCAAATGTGGTCAGAGCAACTAAATAAAGTATTCACTTTATTTACCATAGTTCCTAATATGTACAACAACAGACTCATATGGGTTAAATAATTTATTACCATAGACTGATGAAAAATTACCATTTCCTAAATTCAGCTGTCCTTCAAAACAGTATAATTTAATCTGGACTCATATCCCACTATCAGATTTTCAATTACAGTTGTCTAGCATTAAGAAAAAAAAGTTCAAAATTCCTTGACAAGTAAGGCAAACATGACAAAATTTGATTTCATATCAGTCAACGCAGTAATCACTCACATAGTAACTCACTTCAGCAAAGCTCTCCGAAGGCAGGATACCCATATTCCCATGAATGAGCCCCAAGATGTACGTGATCCTGCCTGCTCTGTGAGATTGTTCCCCCTAAACCTGCACATCATTCGGCAGTGGACAACATCTGGAAACAGTTGGGAATGGCACAATCCTCCACATCCACGTGTGCGGAGCATGTACTTTCTCTCTTCTCGCGTATGAGCAGTTTGTAGATCAGGTAATACCCACAGATAGAGCATAACATGCACCAGTAGAGGAAATGGTAACTGTCACTGCTAGTCATGGGTTTCTGAAGTCAGCAGTGGCTCCTCACATTCCCTTTGTGGAATGTCCTCAGAGGAGCAGAGAACAGAAATTTTTTAGGGATGACAATAATCTCCATTCCTGACCTCTTGGCCAGCTGTCAGTCAAGGAAATCCCAGAAAACACTACCCACAGCCTCCTTCAAATTTCTCCAGGTGACTGATAATAAGCCAGGCAAAAATCCATTGCTCAGTTCAAATGTCAAGATTTCTGATGTTATCCCAAGAACATTTTGGAATACTCTGACCATGGCAAGGACTCAAAGTTGGACTCAATCCAGCGTCATGCAATCACCAGAGTGGAAAATTAAGCCCTGACCAAAGACACTGCCATGCACTGGGGGCTGCCTGGAAGAGTATATGTATTTCTTTAGCTCAGCGAGTCAGATGCTGTAAACTCCCTGCAAATCTGAAGGACTCTCAGCACTTCTCAAGATAACATGAGTTGTTGGAGTTCAATTCAAAGAAACGTCTGCGAGCCTTAGCTGGTTTAGAAAGCAACATCCCTAGTTCTGTTTTAACATTTGCATCTCAGAAGATGCAAATTTTTCTAACACTAACCCTAACCCACATCTCAGAAGATGCAAGTGTTGAGTAACCTGGAAGAAAAAAAAAGAAAAAAAAGGAAAATTCTAATTTAATAATGTTGTCTTCTGAGTCACATGAGCTGGAATATTTTAGCAAAATCAAAGCAAAACAAAACAAAACCTCAAATATTTTCCAGTTTATCAAGTGAACATTATGAAATTTAAAACACAAAAGATAAATATTCCCAAAATAAATACAAATGAACACTTTTCTTCTTTGAGTGATCTGACTGTAGTCAACCAATTACATATGCATCCACAGGGACTAGGCATTTATTTTTGTAACATGAAGATATACCACATCCCCCAGTTCCAGCTTAGGATAAGAGTAATATCATCACTGAAGAACAGCTGAGAATTTTAGTTAACATCTTACATGCTAGATCTCAGTGTTCTCCCCCCTTTACCCCTCACCAATTTCAAAGGAACCTTTGAAGGAGTTATATTAGGATATAGGTAGGTTCACATTATAAATCATCACATGGATGAATATTCAGTGTGTATCATCACAGTTAACACATAACCATTAAGAAAAATTGAAAGGTAACAGACTACACGGTTATGAAAAAATCGTACCCAGATTTTATAGATTTAATTATTATATTCAAGTGCAATTTTAAGATGATAAATTAACTAGTTTTTTCCAACCAGCATTTCAGCTTAATTAATAGTTTGCATAACAGGCTACAGCTTCAGCACATTCTCTTGATTTAAGCACTTTTAATAATGCAGTATAAAACATAGTTAAAATAATTCTGTTATAATTTACTATCTTTGGCTCTGGAAAACAGAAAGCTTCCAAATTCTACCCTGTTAGTCATTTTTCACTAAGTTCTATATGAAAGTAAACTTCCAATTTTTGTTGACACTTTTTCATACTGCTAGGAAATTCTATGTTAACTATTAATGTTAAAGGGTCTCACTTAAAAAAAAATAAAATAAAAATCTTCCAATCTTCCTCTTCCCAAGAAAATGTCCCTCTTAGCTGGCAGCAGGAAGAGTGACAAATCAGCTGTTCCTGAATCAAAACAAGCAGAAATCAGCTGTTATTAACATAGATGGACGATGCTACTGCACTTTAAGGAAGCTGCCTGTCCAAGAACGCTAAACCTTTTGGACACAGTGTCCCCACATGGGACTAACTCAGCCCACTGCAAAATTACCACATGTTAAACCACTTGAAGCAAGTAAATATGACTCCTTCAGCCTTATAAAGGCTCTTATATGGAATTTCTGAAGCCAGTAAGATTACAGCAGCTTGTCAGATTTTTATTTTATTTTTTTTCATTAATCATGAGAACTTGCTGTATTTGAAGAATTTGACTCTTTGCCATGTTTCTCACAGTGCTAAGCATGCTTTCTAGAGCAATGCCAAGAAATATTCACAAAATGTTTTTTTTCTGTACATACAGCTTGAACTTTCAAAATTGCTCTCCCCCTCAGTTTTTGGGCTCAAATTCATCCTAGCATTGTATTGTCTTTAAGAAAATCTACTGAAACAAAGACTGAAAGTGATACCTGCTTATGTTTTCATCTAAAGCACCTCTCACTATCACCCCCACCCCACCCTACTCCTCAAAATCCCAACTAAACACAGCCCAAGAGAGCAGATTACTTTATAATCTGTAAAAAAAGATCCTGTTGATTTAGGTCGAAAGAGTGCTTCTTGCTTTGTTACTAAGAAAAGCAAAAATACAAGGTCTTTAATGAAGCTTCAAAAATATTTATTTTTACTATAGAGTGAATCAATTTACTATACAGTGAAAATCACCCAGGTGGTAAAAATTTACTAGTCTCACAATAAGGGGAGCAAAAATATTTAGTTATTCATTCTGGTCAAAACATACGATACAAATGACATGTCTGCAATTATGCTATCCCTGCTCTCATAGAAAATAGCAATCAGAAGAGAAAAAAGAAGGAATTGAAATTTTTCTTCTCCTAAGAATAATATTCACTTTATATATTATAAAGACTGGTTAAATTCCAAAATAAATATCATGTCCACCATCCGAAGTCACTTGAGGGTCATTTGAGACACAAAAAAGGAAGCCACTGGTTTCCAGTTATCATCTCTGACAGGGGGATGTAAAAGCAATAGTCCAAGGGGTACAGCAGATCAGTATATTTTTGCTCACGAGCCACTTAATCTGTCACTCCTGAGCACACCTGGAATACAGAATGATTAAACACCATTAACTGGGGTAAATTTTGTACCCCTGCAAAGTCTTTAAAAGCTTGGCCTCCAAAACCTGATACTAATCATCTGCCTTGCAGCTGGGGATACCACAGTCTAAAGCCACCTTCAGAGGAAAAAGCATCCAATTGTTCCTTGTCCTCCAGAGTTTCAGTGGTTCTTTGCCCATATCTCTGCTTCACTCTCCTTGTAGACCAGTAGTTACCAGAGAGTACCTGCACTTTGCCCTGATGCTGCTTTGGGTCAGGCAATAAACCAGCAAGTGGCACTAGGACAACAGAAGTTAGATACACCAGCATCAGCCACATCTGGGGTCCCAGCCACAGCTGTTCTAGACATCACAGTCTGGATTCACCACCTCCAGTGACCAGAGTATCTTTGTTAAACAAGTATTTTTAGATTGTTAATAAATGATACAAGAATAATGATATTAAAAAAAAAAAAAAAACACAAACCTTAACTACTCAATTTTTGCTGGATTTATTTATTTATTTATTCGTGGTGGGGGAGAGGGTATGACTGTTGTCTCTTGCTGTCTTCTTATCCCCCTTACTTTTCAGCTTTCAATCATTTTTAAGCTCTACAACCTATTTTTTATTCCCCTCTATCCCCTCGCCCCAGATGTGGTTCTTTTTTAAGTCTTTAAATCCATCCTAGGAAACAGAGTTGGACAGGCAAGTCTGAAGATGCCCAGCTATCTCAGTCAAAACAGCAGTACTAAATTGTCACCCTTGCCAAAGAAAATAATAATAACAATAATAAAAAGACAAGCAAAATATTTAAGATACCATTGTACCCTTGCAGAGGCAGCACAAATGTTCTTTGTTTTGTGCTGCAACAGTTTTGTGCTTGCACCAAGAATTGTACCCTGTGATGAATGCTGGAAAGCCTGAGCACTTGTATTAAAAATGAAATAAAAATAGTTTGAGGTTTTGTTTTCAAATTAGAGGCAACAAAAAGCTTAGTTACTCTTACAGAAAACAGGAATTTGATTTTGTGAACAGAAATTATATTTCAAATGTATTTGGTCTTTTAAAATTTACTTTCGGGTAAAATTAAAACAGAATTGGGTGAAGAAAATATAAATGCAAATTACGGAGAAAATGAGTTGTGAAAGGAAAAAAAACCTTTCAGATATCGGACTAGTGATATTGTACTACATCTTACCCAGAACAGCAGTGGAGAAGAAGAAAAAACAAAACAATTTCTGATGTGGAACGATTTATGAAATGGATAGCTATGCTGCCTCTAATAATAAGAGGGGAAAACTCTGCATGAGTCCCTCTCAGTCACTGTATTCTCACATTCCTGACAGCTATGTCCAAACAAAATGATTCTCCATGACTCTGGCAAAGTCAATATACAATTAAAATTTAGCAAATAATGTAAGAAACACAAAAAAAGTGAAAGTTGTGATAATTTTCTTTTTAAGACAAGTGATAGGGAAGAAAGTGCATGAAGATAATTATAACAGAGCTATTTGTTCCAGTTGCTCGTATGCAGTAGGAACATGAAAAGGCAGGAGGTTAATTATACTCTGTAAATAATGTTTTCCAGAGAACAGCTTTGGTAAGTGTAACAGGTTCACTGGAGTTGCAACCATTACTTATTGCAACCACCCATCCAGAAATGTAAATTAGCTGCAATAGGGAGGAAGTGATACATATATTTTAAACAGAAGTCTCAGTTCCTAGAAAATATTAGTAATTCCCAAGTGTAATTTTACCCGTATTTCTAAGTTTCTCCACCTTCACTTTTGTGACTCAGTCTTATTATTCCTCTTACCATTACATTCTGAAATGTTTCAAATATATGACAGCATTTCAGAAACCCCCATGACAACCAGCTACTCCCCACAATGAATGAAAGCAGCATCACACAGCCATAGATCATTGTCCTCCACAATAACCATGTCATTCATATGCCATTTATGTGACTTTTTGTAATATCATGCAGAAAAGCAATATAAGCAATATTACAGCTTCGGAACTGCCAGTGTGATGCTTACGTTTTCACCTATCTGATGTTTCTGTCTCTGAGAAGTAAAGATACGCTTGCTGATATCAGATAGACTTGAAAACACCAAAATAAAAGCACTGTTGATAACACAGCTTAGAATAGCTCACTCTTATCTGGACAGGGAAGTGCCAATGATAAGTTCAAGAGAATAGAATTGATGATGGACTGCACAACTGCAAATGTTGTTCTATGTACCCTTCAGTCTCTGCCTTACTGACCAGTTCTGTGCACCCACTCTCCCAGTGTTGTTGCTCACAAAACAGGGAGAAGAAGAGCACACACAAGTAACAGACTTGCACATTATGATGATGAAGAAACACATCAAAAGGCATGTCACAACAGTAATGTATACTTTTTTTTTTTTCAAACAACATAAGTCAACATAGGACAGATTTTATGTTTACAGTAGATAACTGGAAGATATCAGCTTTCTGGAAGCAGAGCTTCCAGAATCAGGCACATGCATGGCCATATGCAAGAATCTTTGATTCAGTTACCCATACTGAATCCACCAATCTATGGAATTGAGTCACTCAAACTTCTACCCTGGTGTATATACAGCACAAGATTATGTGGGATAGTTTTGATTCATCTACTTTAATACTGGAGCAAAAATTGAGAGATGATGCTGTACATGGTAAACCAGATTACTTTCAGTTAATAAAACTTTGAAAAAAACTAAGAACAAGTTATTAAATAGAAATGGTTGAACATTTAAAAGGAAGAAACAAAAAACGAACTATAAAAATCTTGTTAAAAATGCATGTGATCTTGTTTTCTTTCAAGTAACTGAAGTATTATACAGTTAAACAGTTCATTTAAATGTATACAGTACTGAATGAAGAAAACCTACAGCAATTCAAGCTTCCATTTACTATCCATGTACAAGAATATATGAAAAAAGGAAAAGCAACAGAACTCTCAGGTAGAGCAAAAGCAGCTCTCAGGTAGAGAGAGAAGCCAATCTTCTGCAGGTCATACACTCATGCAGCTACTATGAGAAGCCACAGAGATCACTTTATCTGTTAATCTATGGAATAAAGCCAGCTTACTTTGGTGAAAATAAATACTGAATAGAATACAAACCTATGTGGTCCTATGTATATTCTATTTAGCTCAAGGAAAACAGAGCAAAGGAATGGATGAGACGGTAAGAAAGAATGGTGCTAAAAAACAACAACAACAAAAAGCAGAAAACACATAACAACAACAACAACAAAAACAAAACAGTTTTTATATTATTATTATTATTTGTACTAATAGTGAAGTTGTATTATTTGTATATGTACTATAAATATCTGCCATTACCACCATGGGTCCACTCCTCAAAATCAAATTCTTCCTATGCTTTTGAAAGCTTCTTAGGTCTTTGTCTCTTTGAAAATAACCTTATAGCTGATACTTACAAATGAGTATTTTGCAATTAAAAAATAAAACAAAATTTATGTGTTTTACTGGCTGGTCTTAGTGTGCATGTAAAGGAAAATACATTGTCCCTTACACACTTAAGACATAAGGAATATTTCACTGGTGAAATATTTTCACTGCCTTTTCACTGCTGAAAACCTCTTGCTGTTCTGGAAGCCCATGCTTCTTGAACTATGACAATGTATATGGCTACTCACACCAAAAGTGCTTCTGACTTCTAAATTTTCCTACATTGTTCCCCAACTGCTTTTCAGCAAATTAAAAGCAAAACAAGAATTAAAAATTAGTTTCATCTGGCATGTGTTTCTAACCTCTAAAATCTTTTCACAAATTGAAATGGGTACAGCATGTTCAACGTTTGCAGCCTTAACAAGAAAAGGTACTATGAATGAGAAACATCCCTGGTTGAACTCCTTGTCTTTGGACAAGTGCAAGAGGTTCATCAAGGTTTAGAAGAATATATCTATAACCATGGATCCTGAAAAAAAAAGCCATGGCTACTTTAGAAGCCAGTCTGCAGTACTATTAGAAACTTAAAACATTTGAGAAGGTTAGACTGTAGTGATTTTTTGTTGATATACATAGGTGAACCCACATGTTCTCACCAATACAAGAATCAGATTTCTAGAAAACAAAAAAAAACAACAACAACAAAAAATACTCTGAGGTGTAATGGACAAAACAAAGAATACTATCGATTGAAGATAAGCATTTACCCAAAGAAACCAATCAAGCAACCAACTTTCAGATGCTATTTTAGAGCAAAAGCACAGGAGACTTGTAAACCTAACCTATACCTTAGTTTTAATTGTCAAATGGAATCTACATAACATAGAAACATTCAGAAGTTAAGCTTCTGAATCCAAATAAAATTGCATTTTCAACCGATTTTCCAAAAGTATTCCAAACTTTTTTATCAGCTGTTGGCTCTTAAGAACAATTATTTGCGGTATCAGATGGTTCAGCATTTTTCCAGTAAAGAACTCCTGAAATAATGCGAGTGCTAAAAATAAGATCATATTCCATTAAATATGCTTACAGCTTTCTTCAAAGCATTATCTCCACAAAACTGCTATGGAGGTGAGGTGTCTGTTGGGGGAAGCTACCCCACAAAACAATGAAACAAAGCACCCACACTCTGCCTCCTCTCTGTTGCTTCACCATCTTTTTGTTATTTTCCACACTTTACCCACTCATCTGAATCTGCTCCAAGTGATATTTAGTTTTATCTCTAAAAACAAAAATTGAAATTCTTCTAGATAATATTGAATAAAAAGCATAAATAAAACTAAAGGAGTTGCTCAACAAGCTATTCTTTTTTTGTTTGTTTATTTGTTTTTTCTAAATGCATGAGTAGAACAACAAAATTCCAGAATATTCTAATGGCTGCACCCAATTATATTTACAAAATGTTTTGACACACAAGACAGCTCTGAGAACAATTCAATAACCTGGAACCCAAGACCTATTATTGATTCTATCATAAAGCTGAAACAATACTGATCAATACATACCAGGGCTGTCAAAAAACAAAACAAACAAACAAACAAACAAACAAAAAAACACAAAACAAACCAAAAAGCCTCACCAACACTCCTTTTATTTACTTACAGTTGAAGAAATTTAATTTGAACATAAAAGCATAAAAGCATCGACCCCGCCATATACACATAAAAATCAGTAAACTGTAAGATCTGCTACTTTCAGTTTATTAAGTAATGTATAAAGTTTACTGAAGAATCACTTAGAAATATAAAACAAAACAAGTATTGGGAAGACAGTACACATAAAACAAAGGCCTTTAATAATTTGTAAGAAAATAGAAAGATCTTAAACATAAAAAGGCAAAAAGCAACTTATAGCAAAAAAAAATGTTATCTATTTTGTATAATCTTGTGTTTTCTTCCCATAATTAAAACAAGATCTGTTAATCTAACTAAAAAAAATCATTGGATTAACTGGGATGAAATCTGTTTAACTTTTCAGGGTATTATTGGTGCATCACAATTACCTATTTCCATATCACTTCATTTTTTTATTATTATTATTCTAAATTAATTTTTACTTCTCCTTGTGCTGAAACAAGTAATCAGAACAATAATACAAAATACTAAAGCAAGAAATCCAGATGCAATTAGATCACTGAGACATCCCATATTTGAAGACTTGAAACCAAGCCTCACTAATTATCAAAAAAGTGTTTCCTCCTATTGACAATGGAAAATTAATCAGTTACAGGAGAGCTATTTGAAACAAGAGCAATGTGAAGAACATATGAAGGACACAAAATTAGAAGGCATAAGCCTCAGAGTTCCAGTCTTTGTCTATTTGCAGTTCGTTATATATTGTATGTCTTTTAGGACTCATGAAGTAAAGACTTGGCAAGTTCCTTAGGGGAAGTCTGTATCTCCATATATGCACGTTCCATGTGATGGCAAGTATTCTCAGTTCCCAAAGACAGTTGGTAAATAATGGAGGCAATAATTTTTGTTGTTGTTTGTTTCATGTGGGAAAATGGAAAAGGAGAAGAAAGAAGAAAATGCAAAAAGACTAAAATGTGAAGAAAAAAATAGAATGAAAACTAACAGGACATTTTCACATTTTGTTTTTCTGGTGATGAAGAACATCTATAAACCTAAGTGAGGGGTGAGACAAAGACTAGCATCTTTCTAGACTTAGATTTAGTTTGTCCTCTAGATGGAATTAAGTCACAGGCTTTCCGCAGTTCAGATGGTGAATCACATTTAATGCTGCCAGGGATTTGTTGCGTTATTCATGTGCATTTTCATCTTTCATTACTATAGCTTCTCTGTCACAGGTGTTAGGACAACCTGAATTCCCAAATTGGACAGCCAACAATTACTCACTATACTCTTCATTTCATGCGTGAGGAAAAAAAAAAAAATATAACAGGCAAAAATGAATATGAGCTTTTTTGAACAGTTCTGATCTCTTATTCCTACTACAAATTTCAAGGTTTTCATGAAGCGACTTTATTTAATGAAGAAAAGGAGAAGGAACAGGTCTGAAAATGGCTATGCCAACTACTGGTCTGGGGATTTTTTCCATTTTATAAAGCTTACAAAGATCTGATTTGATCTTAAGATTAGGGGAAGTTGATAGGGAATGGAAAAAAAAAAATGGTGAAGCCTTAAATGTTTATTTACATAAACTGACTTGCAAATACTAGTCTGCTCTGACAACTCTCCATTCCTCATTATCATTATTATTTAACCTATTCTGGCTGCTGCTCAAAAATGTTAATTGAAATTAGAAGCTTTTTCCCACTTCTTGCATATTTCACCTAGTGATCTAAATGCAGCTCATCTCAGCAATTCTTCCATGCAGTGCATGGTAATAGTGTCTTTTTTCTTCTTCTTCTTCTCCTGTCTTTTTCTTTATTTTTAAAGGAGAGGGAACAGATGTGAAAAGATGTCAAAATAACGATTTGCCAAATCCAAACATTTGGCTTGAACATATTTGTCACTTTTCACAAGAATGGATTTAATTTTTTTTTTTTTTTGAGATGGGAAGGGAAAGAAAAAAAGAGGAAAAAGAAATCCTCAAGAAATAATCTTTAAATAACATTCCCAACAAGGATGACACTAGGGAGATGGAGACCCTGTTTAAAATCCACCTGCTGCAAAACTTACATCAGGTACTTTAACCTTGGTGTCCATAACCCAGTGAATGCCGATTATCAAGCTCTTTTCAGTCCAATGAATAAATATAGTAGAATGGGGAAAAAAATTGCAATGATATCTATTATATTCTATAATATACAGCTATTCTGTGATGGATGCAAATGCCCATCAGCTCATCTCCAAACACTCAGTCCTGCTGCAGAACAGAACATCTTTAAATTGAGAAATGTCCTATGAACAAGGGAAAGAGCCCTCCCAATTCTTCCTACATAGTGCTTTTACTACAAAGAATTTTACATATATTCTTTTATAGTGTTGCATTAAAATGCCACACATCATGTAATGTACTACAAAAAAGCATCACCTTTAAAGTGCGTTCAGACTCTGCTTAAACATAGGTCCCACTCCTTAGCATTTTAGCTTGCAATGAATATTTGTATTTAAAATTATTATAAAATAATCAGAATGCCATTACTCAACAAAAGTCAAAGTATGATTCAACACACAACACTTTTCCATAGCAACTGCTGAAAAAAAAAATATTTCTCATGCACACTCATATACACGTACACACATAAAAGGAAAGCTAATTCTTTATTGTTTCCTAATGATGATGCTAGAAATCTAGGCCATGTGCAGGGAAAATGAAATTTTAAAAGATCTGCTCAAAATATGTAGCTAGTTATCCTTTAAAAAAAATAAATACATAAAAGAAGAAAAACATTAATCAGATCCAGTAAACAATTTATACTGGAAAAGAAAAAAAAAAATCCCTAAACTTAGCCATTGATTGCTTCCATTCCTATAATACATTTTGGATTTTGGGGGAAAGTTCAGATTAAAATCTGTTGAAGAATATTGGAAAACACTGGAAAAATTTCAGCTTTTTAATGAAGTTTTACATGGAAATAGAAGGCCTGTTATATAAACTAAGATTCTTCAGCCCAGACAACAATACTGCTGAGGGTGAGGCATATAAGAGCTTTCTATAAATTCAGAAATGACTTACAGAATGTAAAAAGAGAGCAAAAATACAACAACTGTGATATCAAATGAGGTTGGGAGAGGACAGGTATGCAAGAAACAAACTCAGTGGTCAAGCTCTTAGTCACTGGATACTGTAGCTGAATCAAAGTTTAGACAGGTTGCAAAACTGATTAGAACATTTCTTAGGCAAAAATCCTCTGAGTCATACTAAATACAAACGTGCTGCCTCTGACACTGGAAGCCCCTGAACTGCCTAAACTGGAAAATGAGTTTCTGGGAAAAAATCTCTATGTGCCCACCCTTTTCTCATTCTTCCCCAAACAGCTGTTTGCTGTATGCCAGCTGAGTGATGGCATAGAGAGCTAGGCAGACCTTTGGTCTGATTATATGCCAATGTATTTTTAAGGTCTATAACAAGAGGTATTTGCTTTCCAATTGCAAAAGTCAGGGCTTCGTTTAGCAATACAAAGGCAGCTGAAAAGAAATAATCAAATAGGAATAAGCTTGTGATAAAGCTCACAAGCAACACAACTAAATCATGAGATGTGCAGTGCATATATCCTGTTTGCCAGCACATTCAACCAAAAGCTACCGCAAACAGTGTAAGGATCCAAACAACCTTAAATGAGCTTGGAAGGGAGGTCTGCATATGGAGAGCTCTGAAGCAGTTGGCTGCAGATGTTCCCTTCCTCTCAGAAGACAGCAGAATAAAGGAAAAGGGGGAAAAAAAAAGAAAAAGAAAAAGAAAAAGAAAGAAAATCAAATGACAAAAACTGATCAAAATACAGTACAATGATGTGATTGAATATGATACTTTTAAGTGAGCAGGTTTTATTTGAGTTAGTATACCTTTAAACCTTTTACCACATGGTAGTAGAAATTTAGATGATTAACATAGCTTTATATTAATACTCAAAGCACTAAATATGCTGCACAACAATTTGGTTTAAAGAGATGTACAAGTTCCAGAAGGTAAGGGTGTAAACTGTGGAACACATCCTAAAATAAAATAAACAGCAGAGGGATGAAGCAAATGCCTTCTAATAAAAGAACGTTATTTTTTAAATAGTACTATTTTTTATGTTTTTACATATGTATTTCATGTTTCTCATTTGGTAGAGAAAATACAATGGTCTTACCAATCGTTTGCATTTCTAGGCTCAATTTCTCTATGGACTTGGTGATCTTAGAGGTCTTTTCCAACCTAAATCATTCTGTGATTCTATGATTCTATGATACAGCTCATTAGGAAGTACATTAATACTAAATTCTCTTTTTTTTTTTTTTCAAGTATATCCTGACATTAAGTAGAGAGTTATTACTGCCTTACAAATGTATGTTGCATTATTTCTAGAAAAACCTAGAACTGGGTGGAAAAAAAGCTTATCATAAACAAACACTTCTCTTTATCAACAGTCATTTTGCAGTGGATGCCTTACTGCTGACACTTAGATGTTTATCCTCATGGCTTACAAATACATGGTCTCAGCTTTTTACATAAACAGTATGGCTGGTTTGTATAACCTTACAGGGTTCTTTCACGAGGAAAAGAGAGAAATACAAGAAACTGGCAATATTGCTTCCTTCCCCCCCCCCCCTTAAGAATTTGACATCAGGCACTATTTGAATTTAAATATTACAGCTGTTCCTGTGAACTTGCTACAAGCTGGCATTAGTTATGACCACAGGCTGTCGTAACATGGTAAGTTTTCATGAGAAACCTCTGCAGCTTGCACAAGTCATTCCATGGGGACAGTGAAACATTTCAGTGTCCCTTAAAGGAAGTTTCACATGAAGCTTGGCAGCCAGCACGACAGAGCATGCTGATAAGTCACTGGAGACAGAGCGCCCTGAATGTCACGTGGAGCAGATAACTCAGGCAAAGTTCTTACTGATGCACAGAAGTAACCATAGCTTTCACAGTCCACTGTTTTTGCAACATGTCAAGTATGTCTATGGCTACCCCCACTCTCAGACCTTTTCTAGCATTTGCAAGCAGGCCCTGGTCCTCTTAACCTTCAAGTGAAACCCTGGAAATGGCTCTCATGCTGCAGTGCCCCACATATCAAATGTACCTAGCTGGGTAGTCCAGCAGGATTCAGCGCTGGTGCTTCTTCTCTTTGGGACAAGTGGTGACCAGTGGTGAATAAGACTATTTCCTTAAAGCAAGAGTGCTTAACTGAGAAGAGTTAAAATTTGTGGCTACAGGAAATACTTAAACAGAAAGAGGTCTACATGGATATCTTGTGACCAGATGCCAACAGTGCAACTGGAGACATTACTGTAGTAGTCATAGATTTATTCAGGCCAGTTCTAATTGGGGTCATTCTGACACCCACACCAGTGACATGGAAGAAATGGATTTTGGTGCTGAGCAGATTCAATCAATAGCAGTTTAAAAACAAACAAACAAACAAAAGACAACCAAGCAAATAACCAACCCCCCCAAAAAGCTTTGTTGCTATCAAAGACCCAAAGGAGAAAACTACTGCAAAAATATCAGTTTTTCTCTTGCTCAACATAAGCCATAGCATTACCAGTATTATCAAACCATTTCATTCCCATTAATGACTCAGGGATTTGAAATGAGAAAACAAGCACAATCTGTTTTTAATTTATTAACAAGGAAACATTCATTCTCCTCTCAAAGAATAAAAGCCCTTTTGTGTGACTGTGCTTCAGGTTTGGAGTCAAAATAGCTAACTGATATAGGTACTGGAAAAATCAGTTAATTTATTGCAAAACTTATGTAAAACAACACATAAAGGGAAGCCAAATGCTGTTAATTGTTCTCTGAAGTGTTTTCCTATGGGCAACAGGAGAGAAATAGAAATAGCCTACTAAGATGAATACATAAATATTTTATTAATGTATACAGGTTCTACCAGAAAACTTTTTTTTTTTTTTAATGAAAAATACTGAGAAGAAGCATCTTCATTTTTGTTCCCCTATTCCCATTTCCCATCAAGACCATATTAATCACATGGTAAACTCCAATAATTACAAATAAGATTGTATTCAAATTCATAATTTTCAAACATAGAATCATAGAATC
>VXAA01002405.1:341-57711 GCA_013399115.1 Anseranas semipalmata
AGGGCCCGGCTGGGCCGTGGCCCCCTCCCAGCGCTGGGCTGCGGGCGACGGCGTGCAGCGGGTCCCGCCATTTCCCGTTTGTCTGTGATTCTCGTGTTTGAGTTCTCATCGGGGGCAGCCGTAGCCTCCGGGTGCCTCGGCCGAAGGCCGTGCAGTCAGGGGCAGCAGCAGGGATGGCCGCCCTGCCCCTCGGCCAGCTGCGCCCGGGCTGGCCGCGCTGAGCCCCGCGGTCAGGGCCTCGTCCCCGGCTGTTATCTTCCAGGGATGGGTGGGACAACGCACTGACAGTATCAAGTTGGAGCAAGCTTCTAATTTCTGAAGGATAGTGCTTATCTTCTTCGCTTCCAGATACCCCCTTTTTTTTTTTTTTTTTTTTTGTCTTGCAAACTTCTAGACTGCAAGAATACTAGTAATTGATTTTCTTTGCCCTTTCCTTCAAGTGTGCTTCGTGGTCTTTTCCTTCGGCTGACTCGTTAGCCAGTTTAAAATGTGGAATGATGGTAGGTTCTTACCGGGCTTCATGTGGGAAGAGACTTCTCACATGTATAGCCAGGAGGACCGGTCTCACTGCAAAAGTCACTGAGGAAAAAACACCACGATAGCTGAAATCAACGTTTTCTCCATTTGTCCTCAGAACTTTCATCAATACTTTCTGCTATTTTTTTTTTTTTATTATTATTTTCTGTTGCAAATAGCCTTTGGGCACATCTTGAGATTTAAAAAATCATAATTGTGGTGGATACTCAGAATTGCAAATAAAGAGGTGTTTTTCTCTGTCTTCTGGATTGGTGTTAAGACCCATGTGGTCACTATTTTAATAAGCTGTTTAATTTCATTTCCGAGGGTTTTTATATTTACAATCAGGGTTTTGTACCTAATTCTGCAATTAGTCTCCTGTGAACTCTCAGTCTGTATGTGCTTATGTAAATTAATTTAGCTTTTGCAAAAAAACAACATTGTGTTCAAAAGTTTTTAAATACACAAAATAAAAAGAAGCGACAAACAGCTTCTTTGAAATATGCATGCGGTCATGTAATTCCTTCCCATTTTACGTGTTTCATAGATATCAAACTTCAGCAATGAATTTGGCATTGGTAAGTTATTGCTTAGAGTTCTTGAGAATTCAACTGGAAGAAATAATCTGCAATTCGCACAGGCTGGCCACATTTTCAAAATGACTTTGAGGAGGTTTTCCATAACCCTCTGTAGAGGTTCATTACACTTGGAATTCATCTGGATTAAAACATACATTAATTTCCATATTTAGCATTGATGGGAATTAGAATATCATATTGGTGGTAATTTCTAATTTTTTGCTGTAACCATAGGAGCTTGTGGAATGCTGGGACATACAGCAAATCCAAGAATAGGAAGGGAAGAATACAACCCTTTGCTTGTAATTTGTTACTAAAGATTGCTCATTTTAATAATGAAGCAAAAAACATCACTGTCAGATGGCTACTTGATGGTTCACATGAGGGGATTTGTGGATATCTCCCACATTTCTAACAGCAGTGTTCTTGCGCCAAAAATACATCACTGTAACTATTCCATATTAATGACTCCTGTACTTTTGTCTGTAAGACACCTAAAAAAAATCCCACAACTCTGTTGTTGTTCTAACCATATGGGCCTCTCACAGCTCACAACATTTTTTTCAGATGATAGTTTGGGATAATTGCAAGCTTGTAATGGTTGTTCCGTACAAATTTTTCAGTGATAAAGCTAGATATTCTAAAAATAACTTCAAGGCCTCTCCTCCTTACAAAACACAGGCTACAGAAAAGTTTGCTGCTGCTGTTGCAGTTTGAAGAATTTGGAAGATGGATAACTTCTTTCCAGTCCCTGAAATATTTGTTTCTGTTTCTGAGCCATTTGCTTCAGTCTTGGTTTAAATTTCTTTCTTTCTTTCTTTCTTTCTTTCTTTTTTTTTTTTTCCTGCTCTTGAATGCAGAATTAGTGTCTTCTGTGTCCCAACATCCCTGTCCCTTCCTAGCTTATTCATAAGCCGGGCACTGGGAATCTGAGACTGAAAGCAGCATTACAACCTGCAAATGATGCCTGTCATTGATAAACTCTGTCTCAGTTTCCCCTACACAGGACTTGTGAAGTCACATTTCTATCAGTGTCTTCCTGGGATCATGGAGATGGGATTTGCAGGAGTGAAAAATCTGACAAAAGATGAAATGAGATCCTTAATCCTGTAAATCAGGGCCCGGTGACCTTTCATGTGTAAAATGAAAGGCTGTTTTCCCAAAGCGTGCTTTCAGGAGCCCCTGTGAACAGGCGGACGCTGCTCTCCAGGAGGGAAGGTGCTGTGGGGCTGCTGCAGGCTGACACCTCTTCCCCCAGGGCCCACTTGGAGCCAAACAGGGCTGGGTGCTGCAGCCCTGGCGGGTGCTCCAGTGCTGCATCGCCTCGCTGCCCTGCAGTGCTCGCAGCAGTGTGAAGTGGCCAGGAGCACAACCTAGAAAAAGTCCCCGCTACCCTTCAGTATTTCAGCTGCCACAGTGTCTTTGGAGGATCAGACAGCACTGCGGTTATGAGGACAAAAGTCCATCTACCTTGATTTATTACTGTCGTTAGTGAAGCTCTTATAACAGGGTAATCTCAGAGATTTTATTGAGGAGAAGCTTTTACCAGCATGTAACTAAGTCTTAGTTAAACAAACCCAAAAAGCCTGCTCATGAGGTTCCTCAGCGATAGCCTATTAGCAACTTGCATTCCCATTAACCCAAGAAGCAGGGACAAGGAGAACCAGCTTTGAAGAGGGAGATGTTTATCTGGCTCTGGCTTCAGCTGGATGAAGGGAGAGACTGTGTGGTTGAAAACCATTGCCCTGGGAGTCTGGTTGTTTGTCAAAGGGTGCTCAGGAAGATGACTACAGACTCAGTAAGGCTGGATGTAAAAGTGGATTGGAGTAACTTAAATCACGTGTGGACACCCTTATTCAGAATTGAAGTGCGTAATTCAATTTGGCTTGCTTCAGTTTGAAAGCCAAATGTAATAAACTGAATTATCTACCTCCAGTCTAAGGAATTGTATTTAGTTTTCCTCGGGCTTACCCTGTGGACAAACGGTACTTGATTTTGGTACTGGAAAGAACTAGCTTAGAGCCTGAGCTGCTGTGTTCTCTCATGTTCTGGAAATTATGAAGTAAATTAGTGTCCACCTACAGAGAATCTGAAAGCACATGAATGGTTAACCTCCCTTTTTATTTACCTGAGTCTGTGGAAGTTCATTTATTCAGAAATGCCCTTCTGTTTCATGGCCTGAGAATATATTTTCCAGGAAGCTTTGAGCAGGACATTAATAGCATCAAATTTCATGGCGATGTCAATCAAGACAAGTAGCCCTTTTCCCTCTCTTGGCACATTCCTGCATACAATTGCCACTCAATTACCACCAGTCACTTAATCAAGGACCCATTTTCATGCCGAAAGTGTGTTGCTGAGAGTTTTTTTTTCTTTTTTCCTTCTGTTTGCCTTGTGACTGCAATGGCTTGTAGACCATTCTGTTAATGAATGGCACTTGATATAAATAGCACAACTCTTTGCCCTTTGGATGCATGAATTCACAATGTCAAATGCATTTGCCTCTGATGGGCTTAGGGCCCATCTCCAGTCTTATGACAGTCTGGATTTCACTCCACTTTCCAGTACTCTCACTTAACAGTTCAGAAAACTGAGGCTTTTCTGTGTGGGCAGTAGGAAAACTAACCATCAGCTTAGGAAGCATTTCTACTGGTGCTCATTTTCTCCTGCTTCTCTGCCTCTATCATTTTTTCACAGGGATTATTTTCAGATAAATCCCCTCTCTGCTACTATCAAACCCACTAGGATCAAATAAGAAATGTCTTGTTTCCAGATCTTTACTGACTCTATCAGAACACCCTATTCTTTCCTTTGAAGAGGAAAATCACTTAATCATAGGTATCCCATTGGTCTCAGACGGGTTGTATTCAGGAATAAAGCTCACCCATACTCTGCTCAATGGCAGCACTGGCAGTGCTAGCATAGCTACACAAGACATAACTGAACCAGAGCACATCCACCAGGAAAAAGAGCACATCCAGTCAGGAAAAAGACTGAACTGGGGGAAATAAATGGTATTTTCAAGCCTCCATAAGAAACAATATATACTTACAAATTACAAGCTCTTTAAAGAGCTGACTGGTCCCTTTGCATATGTTTCTAATCTTTACCATGCGAGTGCTACCTGCCTGGTTAAAAATACGAGGATGGAGCCCAATTGCTCCAGCAAAGAGGTGAATATTCTTCACTAAAGTCTTTTGCTTCATCGCTTTAGATTTAGGAATATTTCCAAGGTGCTTTTCAAAGTGGAATTTAGTGGAGCCTTGTGAAGTGTTCTGGGCTGTGTGCATTGGCCCCATGCACGTCCACAGCCCTTTAATCTCCATCCCCTGGCTAACCTCAGGGCATGCATCCAGAGAGGCAGCACTGGGTTTTCTGCTGCTTTTAACACAGCATGCTTGCCTTTTAATGACTTTATAGTTCAGCTTCAGAAAAACACCGTCTGTTCACTCCTTATCTCAGGGAACGGGTGGCAGCAAGGGGCAGCATCTCTGCTGGGCTGGGACAGCATGCCCTGGGCGGGCTCCTTGTCTGCTAATGTCCCAGTATGGAATTACATAGCCTGACACAAAACACCTTTGGAAAACAGCTTCCTATCATATGTATGAACCATTTTTGTATATACTGAATAAGGATGAGAGAAGTAAGCAAGCAACCTGTCTTTCCTGGCAGACTTTTCCCTAGTCCAGTTAAAGCCATGGGTGTTCCAGCCAGCTCCACCAGTGCCTAAGTCAGGAATCTGTTAGGACATCTTACACAGGAATCCAGGCACTGTGCTTTAGATGAGGGTAAAATTTAGACATTAAACATTTATCTTTGCCTGTTAGCTCTAGAGGTGATGACAGTAGCCATGGGGCTCAGTTATTCAGCTCACCCCACTGTTGTTCCTGAGTCTGCTGTTGGTCCCTGTTGGGGTGCCATGACCTTGGAGAGGGAGGGAAATCCTGATGGTTGTGGGGTTCGGCTGTGGGGTGCTTTAAGCCATGGTGCCCGATTGTCATCCCCAGCTGAGAATAACCAGCAAAGTCCACAGAGACACAACCCATTATATCCAAATGTATCTTGGACATACTGCTGAAAGTCTGCCGTTTTCACCTCCTGCTTTGAAACTTCAGCCCTTGAGAGCCAGGTGTCTTGTTTTTCTTGTGAGCATTAGAGGGAACAGCAGTGGCCCAATTTTCATTCCTTTTCTATCCATTGTCACTGAGAGAGTCCTGGTCAGGACTCAATGGGAGTGGAAATAAATTAGAGATGATTAAGGGAGGGAGGAGGCTATAGGAGTGCGATTACACTGATGGTCACACATGCACAGTGTGGCTGAGCAGTGCTATCGGCAGCTGGGGAGCCATAAAGGCCCTTTGGGAACTGCTCCTGCTGTAACTTTACAGCAAAAAAGTCACGGCGAAGGCAGTGTGAGAAGGCAGCTCCCCTCGGCACGGCTCTGAGGCCAGCACAGCCTGCTGCGCTCACAGCGGAGCTCAGGCAGACTGCTCTGGTGGGAAGCGATGGAGAAAAATGTATTTGTCTTTAGGCACACACCCCAGCAAAACAATATTGTCCTTTTCCGAGCACCATATACTTTGCTATAACTTGCTGGGGGGCAGTGGTTTCAATCTGGAGGGGTGCTAACACTCAATAAGAACAGGCAGATAAACTGGATGGAGAGTGAAAAGAGAACTAGATTTGGGAAAAAAAAAATCTCTGTGCTGTGTAACTGAGACACAGATTTTTCAAAAATCTGTGATTCAAAACCATTTTCTAGAAAATTTTACCTGCATCGTTGCCTTCAAGAGTGTTTACAAGTGCCCAACACAGCGAGGCCATAGGGACAGCACTAAAAAGATCAGTACAATAATAAAGGCAGGGATTCATCTTTCTGGGGTATGTACTAGTATAGCTCCTCCCTTCAAATGGGGACATTTGACTGTCCCCCGAGCACCTATCATCACTGCTGTACAAATAATAACAGTGTGTTGTGAAGAAATAATTCCTTTCCACTGGGATGCTGATTGCCCACTAGATGGTACTAAGAGAACTCAGCATCAACTCCAAAATTGTTGATTAAAGTGCCTGCTGTCAATAATGTTTTCAGGCTCTGTGTGTTGTTAAAAAACCTCTTGGCTTTCCCAGTGTTTTGATCCATACCCAGCTTTATAAATAGGTGTTTTGTCCCAGTCAGTGTCAAGCATCATTAGTTATTTCAGCATGGGAAATGGTGTGATGCAGATTAAAATAACCAGCCTGGAGGCATAGAGAAAGTGCGTGAGCTGAGACTGCTGCTATCTTTGCTTTAGACAACACATTCAACCCCCGTACAGAAAATGGCCCAGTTCCTAATGTTTTGTATGTTGGATCTTTATCAGGCTTGGCTTTTATAGTTCCTGGAGGCTTTGGGGTATATAGAGGGCACACATCAATGCTTTCCTCCCTGATAAATAGAGAGGATTTCATTGTGCCAGGCAAACCATATCCCCAGAGGAAACAGGCTATTGGAAACACCACCTGTAGCTAGGAAACTGTTTGCGTAGCTCTGATTTCTCCCTGGGTCTGGCATTACGCTTTTGCTGGGCTCTCCCCTGCACAGACACACTGGGGCAGTCCCCCAGCAGAAGCAAGAGGCCACCCATGCTGGGTAGCACGCTGCCACCTCTTCCCAGGCAAAACAGTAGATGCCAGGCAGAGGCTGAAACTGGGCTGAAAACACATCCTTTAGGGGCAGAAGGGTGTCTTGGGGGCACTAGAAGGACCGTGCTTCCTCCAGCACGGCTGCAGTGACCAGAGCTGGTGATGAGGGGTCAGTGCTGCTGTATGCATGCCCCTCCTGGAGGTGAATTAATGCAAAACACCCATTAACATAACAAAACCGTGCCAAGTTAAACAGCTCATTTCAAACCTGCTGCTTCGTGGCTTCCTTCATAGTCTGGTACTTCACTGCTGTGCAGTCCAGTGACGTCGCGGAGTCCTTAAGCTGTGCCCTTCCAGTATGGAGATACGTGCATTTCTATAGCAACAAAAATATGGGTTTTTGCTTGTGAACAGTGCTTGGTACAGCTAAGAACAGCCACATTTCCACGAAGTTATTAAAAAAGAGACACGAAGTACTAGTTTGGATATTAAGATTAATATATTTAATCTTTCTTGTTTGTAAAACAAGACATAAATTTGTGTATATATATAATTTATATATTTTTATATATACTATATACAGACAATAAAAAAATTTTCCTCTGTATTAGACTGAGAGATTTATGGAGGAATGATATAGGCATAACGGGGAGCTTGAGGAAACTCGTAGTTTCGTAATAGATAATTCACGGGGAAAAGAAAAACACAGCTCCCTGTTGGCCTTCAGCATTGTAACAGGCTTTGCCCACCATGGGCTGAAATCCGAATTGGCTTTTCCACTGTATATTTGCTACATGGTTCTTGAAAGCAGGAGGCAGGAGGGTGCTCTGTCCACACAGCAGGATCCTCTCTGCCTTGCTGACAGCAACAGCCAAAGTCCGGGACAGCCGTGGGCCAGGGTACGTTATTGCACTCAGTAGAGGATGCGCGTGTTAAAAGCACATTGTGCATTTCCATAACTCTTATGGAAGAACGAGAGATTTCAAATGTGCGTATTTATAAAAAAATAATAGAGATGGGAAGTGATTGATCGTACGGAGATCCCTGATCATCCCCATGCGCTCAGCCAGCGATGGGACAAGCTTGCGGAGTTTGCCAACCCTTCTCCCTTCCGACGGCTGCGCCACGGGGCGAGCGTCGCGATCTCCCCTTCCAGCTGGAGATGGGTGCAGGGGAGAGGCACAGGGAGCCCTGCAGCCCTGTTTCCCCCCCGTGTGCGTGAAGTGCAGTGGGTGGCACTGTAAGGGCAATGCAATGCGTAACCTTGCATTTTCTCCTCCTTGCTGTGTTTTGGAGGGTGGGTGAGTGCATTGAAGCACCAATTAAGGCGGTCTGATTATGTCTAGAAGCTAGACTGGGAGGAGGAGGGGAACCTCGGGGTGTGAAGGAAAACAATTATGAATCATTTTACCATTCACCTGGAAGTAAAAAAAAAAAAAAGGAAAAAAAAAGAAAAAAGAAAACAACAACAACAAAAAAACAACCCAACTCCAAATAAATAACCATCACATAGTACTAAATAATGCTCCTCATGGCAGTCAGTCCAGTGGAGACAAAAAGGATCCGAGCCCCCTGGCAAGGAGGGCAGGTCCTTTGGCAGACGGCAGTAGCACTGCCTGGCTCAGGAGGAAGCCGTGGCTCAGACCAACCTGATCTGGGGCTCCTCTCTCATGGGCATTGTGAAAGGAAGCAGGAGGGGGTTTGGGCTGAGCCTCTGAGGCACGGACCTGACCCCTGGAGAATGGCGTGGAAGAGGCCTCCTCTTAGCTGCTAGCCCAGCTTCTGGCTTGCAATGGTCACAGAGCAATCCGGGTCTCTGCAGGCTTTCTAATGTGGACATGGCCATCCAGCAGAGGATGGGGAACGGCTCCCTACTCACACGCATTAAGCTATCGCCTTTTGCACAGGCAATGCCTGTGCTCAGGACTGGGGCACTGGTGCCTAAGCTCTGAGAGTAGAGCCTGCGAGGGGGACCTAGCCCCTGTCCCAGGATCATGGCATCCTCCCCATGCTAGGACTTCCCAAGCCCTAGTACAGCAGCAGGGACTTGCATCCCAGAGATGCCTTCTGCTGCTAATTACATTGCACGTGTGGGCCAGGAAGACCCTGGAGGCAGAAGATCTGTTTACGTGGCAAGACACTGGTTTGGCTCCAACTGGACCCGGCCCAGGTGAAGCCGGGAGATCTCAGCTCAGTTCCTGCTAACTCGCAGGCCACCATGCACTGTGACAAAGGGAGACAGTGTCAGGTCTTTGCACAGGGGAGGCCCAGAACCACACGAAACCAGACTAGTGTGGAGTCGGGGTGTCAATGCCTCCGCCACTGACAAGCCAGTCACTGACAAGCCAGCATGGCAGAGCAAGCAGAGTAGCTGCTTGAGACCCCTGACAAGCTGGTTGCACAGCCTGCAATAGGGCATGAAATTACCTTTCAAAACACCACCAACATAACCATCCCTTCTGCAGAGAAATAAAATAATGTCTTTTCCGCTGCATACCCCCGTGGATGTGGGCTTTCCCTGCAGAGACACATCCTCACCAGACTTACGCGATACGAGAACCACTGACACAGCCCGGCACACACTGGCTTGTTGGCTTTCGTAGCTGGTTTACTTATTGATCAACGTCTTTAGGGAGCGCGTGAGCGTGCTCATAACGGTGGCGACCGTGGCTGACTGGCGGGCGAGCTGCTCCGCTGTCTGCTGGTGGCTCAGCGTTCTGGCTGTGGACTCCTCCGCAGCCCTCAGGAGGAAGGTGTAGTTTCTCACCACTTCCTCCACCTTCGTCAGCAGCTCTTGGCGCTGGGACTCCGAGCGCACGATGTACACCAGCCTCACGAACGTCTCGATGAGGCTGCTTAGCACCTGGAAGCTGCTTGTGATGGCGGAGAGCATGTGGGTAGGACTTTTGTCAACGGCTGCCACTCGGCGGCAGGACGCCCGAAACTCCTTGAACTTGAGGGCGAGCTCTTGCTTGTACTCAGCCAGCTGGGAGATGTACGGTTTGCAGTCCCGGACATCAGGGCTCACCACACACTGCCGCAGGATAGTCAGGAGCTCATTGGTATCCAGTTGCACTTGCAGAAACCCATTGGGCAAGCTGTAGGCATGGCCTCGAAGGGTGTTGATCTTTGCCAAGCTCCCCTCAAAAGTGGAGGTCCTTAAATCTATTTCCTGGGTTTGACTGTCATTGGGACTGCTGCAGGCTGTTGCATCGAGGACCTGAAGGGTCCTGCTCATGACTGGGACCATCTGATTGTCCAGCTTCATTCCTGGAAGTATCTGCATGGGGATGGAATAGGACAGCTCATCCTTCTCGCTCCCATCATCTGCAACATCGCATTTCCTGTAGTAGAAGCAGTACCGGATGGAGCAGCACTTCTCATCCTCCATGTCTTCATCCCGCAGCTCTGCGGGACTTGGATACAACTCCTCCTGGACAGAGAACACTGCTGAACCTTTCTGGTTCTTTTTCTCCTGTGCTATTTGGACATAGGATGGATCAGCCACTCCAGAGGCTTCCTGGATTTTGCTCTTCAGAACAGGACAAAGGATGCTGGGCTCAGGCTCTTTCTGAGGGCCTTTCTGCTTGGCTGGGTAGATGTTTTGGTAGATGTCAGAGGACAGGGATGTCCTATCAGTCTTATCTAATTCACTAACACTGTAGCGACGCAAGAGCTTCTTGTAGTGTGGAGCACCCATGCATTCCCCTCGTGAAGTGCATGTTGTTAAACATGACACGCCGTTTTCTGGATCTGACCGGTAGTCCCTGGACTCTAAACTCGTAGATCGTATCCGCTTGCCTTTGGACGGGCTGTTCATGCTTGTCAACCTAATTGCTTCTGCCTGCTTCTGGTCATCAGTAACTTTATCCCTCCCTCGCCTCTCCAGTTCTGGCATCATCAACTGGTTGGGGGGTGGCCTCACCCCCCTGCAAATCCGCTTGCAGTCACAGCTGCGCCTTTGCTCCCTGGACATCCCTGGGACTTTTTGGACAGGACTGCTCCTTAGCTGGCAGCTGCAGCGCCCAGGGGCAGGAGGGTGCAGATACTCCTGTGGTGGGAGGTCACCTTTGCTCTTTGGCTTGAGCAGTTCTTCCAGGAATTCCAGCTCGTATTGCTTCACCTTCTGCAGCTGAGCTTGCCGCTCGTCCGTCTCCTTCTTCAGACGGGTAGGAAATGTTGCAGAGAACAGGTTCCTAAATCTGAAGGGAGCTTTTGGAGCTTTGGGTTTAGCTGGGACATCAAGATCTGGTTGGGTCATTTCCAGGACCTTTTCTACTTTTTTGGAAGGCACAGTGCTGATCTGCAGGCTCTCAGACCTGGGCACTAGCTGGATTGGCCCCTTGGAATCCTCGCTGGTGCTCCTGAAAGTGCTACCAGGTGATGGAGAGTGCAGATTGCTACTCTCAACTTTTAAGCTTTTGGCTGAACTTTCCTGTTGTGTTTTCTCTCCTTGGTTTGAAGGAGCTGTGTGTTTCTGAAAAATGAGGTTCATGGCTTCCCCACCTGCCTTCTGACCTGTTTCTCCACTTGCTGCTTTTCCTGGGGCATCTCTACTCACTTTTTGCTGGTAGCTTTTAGAGGCAAAAGTCTTACCAGGCATCATTTCCTCACCCGCTGAGGTGAGGTGGAAAGCTTCAGCCTTACTGCTGTGAGCTTCTTTAGGACTTGGAGAAACTTCACTATGCTGCTGCTGAGAGAGTTGCTGCTGCTGCTGCTGACAGTTGCATAATGGCTCTGTAGTTTGTTGACCTCCTTTAAGTTTCAAGGGCTTGTTGCTGGCTGATGCACAGCTGCTGGTCCCATTGACGTTCTTGTCTTCTTTTGAGGCTGCTACCACTTGGGGGGCTGAGCCTTTTGCATTTGCCACTTGCTGCAGAGCAGCTGAAATGATGGCTGTAGTCACACCACTTTTTTGATCTGGGAGGAGCTTGGGGCTCGGCTGGACCTCTTTGGGCATCTTCTCTTGTAGTTCCTGTGCTTGCTCCCTGCTCGGGGCTGCTGTGGCATGCAAAGATACCTCAAAGGCAGCTTTTGAATGGCCTGCACTTTTGCATTCAGAGCCTGGCACTGGAGCCCCTCTGTTCTGCTCACTAAGCTGGGGGGTCACAACCGGCTGGACAGCCAAGGCGTAGCTCCGCTCAGCGTTCTGCTGTTCCTGTTTGCTCTTGCAGTTGGTAAGGTTGGAGTTTTGGTGAGAGAAAGGTGGCTTCAATGAAGAGCTCGGCTCCTGGCGGTTGAGGGCATATGGTGTGGTGAGAACAGCCTGGGCAGCGCAGCTCTGGATTCGGAAAGGCAAGTCCTTTCTGGCCAGGAGGTTTTCTTTGTTGATGTGCTGAGCGAGGAAGTAGGCTGCGTTCTGATGTTGCTTCATAGCAGAGACCATCTCTGAGACATCGGTTAGCTCTGAGGAATTGGTCTCGTGGCCAGAATCCAAGGATGACTCAGGCGTGATGGCGGCCAGGACAATAAGACCTAAGGAGGGACACAAAGAAAACCCCACAACAATGCTTGTGCCACACCACTATGGGGAGGAGAGAGGAACCCAGAGTGGCAGGAGGGTCCCAGGAGAGCAGAACACAGCATCCCATTGGAGAAAATTTAGTGACTTCCCCCAACTAAGGGTTAACACATTTAAGAGATCACTTCTCAGCACTGAGCTGGCTTGCTAGCTCAATTCAGCTCTTGGCCCAGGAAGAGGTCCTGGGAAGGGTTCCAGTGTTAGCGAGAGCAGGGCTGCAGGGAGTTCTCTGGAGCAAGAAGGAAAATGTGGCAACAGCTACTCAGCCACAGTGAGCAGGGTGACTGAGGGAGGGGAGAGGGGCCCCAGGACTGTGCTGCCAGCAGGCTGGTCCCAGAGACACCCACCCGACAGCAGGCCTGCCCTGTGAAGGGCTCACACTGCGGGACCCGGGTGCGAACCTGCAAAGGCTGAGGGCTGAATGTGCCAGCGGGGTAGGGTTGCAGCCAGGAGGAACTGATGCTCACAGCACTGGTTTGTTAGCACCTCACCGCAGCAACGTGGCACGTGGACTGTGGAGGTATGGGAAAACCAAGAGACTTCTTCAACCACTGCATGGAGAAGAGGAATCCCACCTCAGGTTCTCAGAAGTCTTCTGAGCAGGCTCTGGTAGAGCCTGTTGCCACAACTTAGTTGTCACTGCAAGCTGCTCCACAATCACTCATAGGATGGGAGGAGGAGAATAAAGGGAAGGATGCACCATAGGAAAGAAAGGTTACAGGGAAAAGAAAAGGCACAGCCACTCCGATACCTGCTGTCTGCTGTGGCGGGGGATGCGGACAATCCTCTGAAGCAGCCAGGGCTTCCAGCGCCTGCAGGGTGGACACCAGGGCATCGTCCAGCTCTTGGGCATGGTCCCGGACTGTCCGCGTTTGCACGCTGTCTATCAGCGTGACAGGGATCTCGTCGTAGAGGATGCCGCAGAGGTGCCGGCCCTGCTCCTGGCCCTGGGCGGCCGCCCGGCGCTTGGGGTCGTCCTCGTCTGAGCTGTTGTCGCGGAAGCCAGGAGGGGGGGCGGCGATGGCGGGGAGCAGGGACGTCGTCTCGTCCTCTTCCTCGTCGCTGCCGGGAGGGGGAAGTGACATCAGGTCCACCATGTTGTCGCGGGTGCTGCCGGGCTTGCCCGCCTTGCGCAAGGCCAGCCGGCCCTTGATTTTGGCCTTGCAGGACTCGCAGTAGAAGTGGGCGGCATCGCCCCGCGGGTGGGTGTCGATGGTGTGGGCCCGGGCCCGGCTGGCGTGCCGCTCTCGGTCCAGGCCATCCGGGTCGCGCTCATTGGCAGCCCCGTCATAGCCTTGGCCGGAGCTCTTGGAAGTGGGGTCAGATTTGGTCCTGGGACGAGTTTCCTCAAAAAAAATCAGGTTTTCGTTGATATCCGTCCTGCTCTCCCTCTCCTTTCTCTGCTCTCGCATGTGCAGGTAGCAAAAGCTGACGAGCTCCGAGTCCGAAGCCCTGGCTGCTCGAGCCCGGGCCTCGCCGGGGCTGGCGGCAGGGCCACCCACGAACCCGCTCTCCTTCTTTCCCGTGTGCCCCGCTGCCGCGGGCCGGTGGAGGTTGTGTGCGCTGATGTAATCTAAACCGAAACCACAACAGAGCGTCACGAGCAGCACCGGGGAGAGGGGAAAAGAGGATGGGAAAGCCGCTGCCCACCCTGGAGGAGCATCCACATGCTCTCTGCCCCCAGTTCTGCATAAACATGGGGGTGATGGAGGCTTTGCATGTCTGGCACCTGCCTTGGCCTCCCCACTGAGTGTGTGGGTCTCCCTGGAGGAAAGGGCCCTGAGGGATACCGTGCAGAAGTCTCCTGGGGCTGCTCCTAGCCTCAGGGCTGAACAGAGCTTGCACCCGGCTGAGCTCGCACTGTGCGGCCCCAGGATCACTCCTTGCTCTGCAGCCCAAGCAGAGCCCGTGCGGGGTGAAGGAACTGACATGCCTTTCTTTCTAAATCAATAAAATCTGGGTTCCCATTAACAAAGAGCTATTGCAAGTGTTTTAGTAAGGCCTTTACGAGCAGCTGGGGCATAGTGATGGTTGAGGCCAGAAGAGCCTGTGGGATGGCTCGATGCGATGAGCAGCTGAGCAGTTGAGCTTCAGCCAGCAAAAGCCCCACAGCACACTGATGGAGCACACCACCTCCCTCGTCTTCAAAATGATTGTGTTACAGAGTGTAATCTTATAAATTTTATAAAGTTAAATATTATGACATTTATGATAAGAAAGTATTGACCCTAAAGGTTTTTTTTCTTTTTGCTAGGAATTAGATCAATGACATCCTGGACCTGCAGCACTGCCCTTTTATAAACAGCTTTTAGACACCAGCAAGATCATGTTCCTCCCTCTCCATCTCCCCACCCGTCTCTGTTTTAGACCAGACACAGCAAATTCCTTTAACCTTTCCTGACAGGTCTGTTTCCTAACTGCATCGGCTTGCTTTCTGCTCCCAGCTGGACTCCATCCAGGTTGGCTACCTGAGCAAACATCTTGTTTCTGTGCTGCACAACAGCAACAGAGAGAGGGAGCAAGATCTCTTGCTGGGAGGCAGGAGGAGGACTGCCCAGCACAGCCAGTACCGAAACCTGGGGATGCGGCTGCTGCTTTACCAAGCCACTGGTGAGACTCAGAGAGTAACAGGAGCAGCATGTCTGCACACACATACGAGGACCTTCAGCCTCAGCCTGCCATTTCATGAGTTATATGTCAAGAAGGAATTACTGTCGCCGTTTTTGCACAATATTGGCCATACCAAGCCATTTTACTCAGCCATTTCTGCAGTGAGCCCAGCAGAAGGCTGCTAAACGTGGTGCGATAATGCTCTGCTCCTTATTAAGCATTTGCCTGTGATAGCCTCCTCTTGCCCCTCCCTGTGCAAGGCAAGCAGCTGAAATATTGCCTGAGCTTCTGGCCAGTGGTCCAGCCCTCCAGAGGGGCGTCTGTCTGCATTACAGGCTGAATTGTGCAGCTGTGCTGAGAACGGGTGCCAGGGGGATGCAGGCTCCTTCTTACAAAGTGTAAATTAAATCAAATAAATCCTAATTAAATTCATTAGCTCAACAAATTGGACAATTTGTCTCCCCAAACACACGTTTGTATTATACTGTTCATCACCTGCAATGCTAAAAACCTAATCAAAACAATCTCTCTCTCATTTACGGATGTACTGGTGCTCAGGAACACAAGCTGGGTGACTGAACGCAAGGCTGCCGCCGCCAGGGAGACACCTTCGGCAATGGGCTGCACGGACCAAGGCAGAGAAGAAGGGCTCATCCATGCAGACCTGCAGCTGGCCAGAGCTCATGTACGCCAGCCTCTGCCAAGGCTGAGCCAGGGCTTTTGCTGGCTGCCCATGCCGAGTGAGGGCCCACTCCTGAATGAGGCCAAACCCTTAAAATCTGTAATCCAGCTGCTTTCTCTGGAAGAGAAAGTCCTGGCAAAGAGCTGAGATAGCAACCCGGGTGCTGCTCTGCTAATGATGCTTGCTGGTGGGATGCGGGGGGAGGAAGGGGCAGGAAGGCAAATCGTCCGTGCAGCTATGGCAGGGGTCTGGTGTGAGGCTCTGCAGGGAAATGCCGAGAGAGGGATTTAACTGACAGTGTCTGAACAGAGCGTGCATTTCTAAACAGGACTGCAGTTCAGCAGGAGGGTTTAATGGGCCTCAGGAAAGATGGATGTGCTCCGCTTCTAGACAAAAAGCACAGGCCAGGGCTTGATGTCACGTTTAAGATTCTGGCACAGCCTGCCTGCAGCCTGGAAAGTCAAAGTCTGGGTGGACTTGATTCATCCCAGTGGGGCTTTCTTACTGTTCCTGCAGAGATGTGCTAATAACCGGCACTCCCAGCTCCTGGTGATTTGCTCAGCTCCTGACAGCCCTAGCAAGACCAGAACTGTTGGCAGACTTTGTTTTCTCAACACAAACAAAATTCACCCCTCCTGAATGATGCCTGAGTGGCTGGGCTGAGTGTACTGGGTCTGCTTCACTCTGCTGGCCAAAGAGGTTTTTACCATACCCCTGAGGACAGACCAGGCCACCCAGAGAGGGGCCAGCTCTTCAGTATGAAGAGCATGGATCCATTGCTCCATCACTGTGCTCCCACACTGTCACTCCCCTTCACACTCATTCCAGCTCCCACACAGAGTGACGCTGGTTTCTTGTGACTGTCAAGAAAAGGACAAGACCTACTACACCTTCTGCTTTGGGCCATGCCCTGTATTATGAAGCAAAATCTCACCGAGGAAAGATGCTGGCAGTTATCACTGTTGTTAGAGTGTGGAAAAGCACCTCCTGTACGTGCCAAGACATCCCCCAGGCGACCCATGACCATGGGAGCCCTTTGGCTTCCGGGATGCTCTTCACTTCCCACTGCATTCCCTGAATCCCCACATCCCTGTGCCCCTCTGCAGCCCACCTCTGGGTGATGTGAGCCAGGGAGGGAGTGCTCTGGCGACAGTTAATTTGGAAGCACCCTTCGCTCATACCAAATGGGACTGGGTTTATGTGGGACACCCAGAGCAGAGAGCACAGTGCCAGCTGTTAGTAAGAGGCGCAGGTGAAGACACAGAGGAAACCATGCTCATATACTCACGCCAACATCACCTGCCAGGTCTTTCCCTGGATGCGCTGAGGTTGCTGGAGGTGCCTTCCTCATTCCTCCCGAGCGCGTCCTCCCGCTGGTGCCAGCTCCGCGTCCCGCTGCCCTCCTCACACCTCAGAGGCACCAGGTCCTTTCCCCAGCGACCCTGCTAGCTCTTGGCACCTTCCCCGACTATGCCCATCTCCAGGATACAGTTTTGGCACCCCACCGGCTAAACTGAAGGCCTGTCACTGCCCTTGGCTAAGCAGGGAGGGAGGGGATCTCCAGCCTCCACACACACCACAGTGGGAAGGAACTCCAGCCACTGAGCCTGTATTTTATATTTCCCTATACAAAATGTACTTGATGCGCACACCTGCATGGAGTAATGGCACGTAACTCAGGTTTGGCTCCTCTTTGAAATCCCTCTTGGCAATAATTGATCATTTTGAGGGTGACTGACAGCTGAAATCTGTCCTCAAGGAACAGACCATCAGTGCCTGGTAGGACACGACCTGCCTTTAGGTGCTGTGCCCAGACCAGCGCTCTGCTCCCTGCAGCAGGCTGGGCACCTGAAAAGCCCAGACACCCAAATTTCCCTCCTGATGTAGGAAATCAGCACAGTAGCCACACTTTCAGAGCTGCCTGTGCACCAGTGTCCAAAGGCAGGAGGGGGAGCGCGGTCTCTGGCTGCGTGCGGATGCTCACCATGGTCTCTGGAGCTGGCAAACTCACGCTGGGTGTGGGACCCCGGGCAGGGAGCGTGGGCTGCCTCCCTGCACAGGCTGTTCTGCAAGGACCCAGTGTTCCCCTGGCGGCATGACAGGGCTGCCTGGATCTGCTCTAGGAGCCACCAGAATGATGCTCACAGTGCTTCGCGTTTGCTAGGCGGCAGAAACAGCTATTGCATAGCCAGGGACTCTGACTGCAAGCTCACGCTTGTTTAAGTGAGGGCTTATGCAAAGTGAGGACTTGTTTTGCTGCCGAGAGGGGGCTGCTGGTGTGGCAGGGGGACCAGGAGCAGAGGGGAGATGCCGGAGGAACCCATCTCCTTCCTACCACGGCAGGGCCCTGGGCGGAAGGAGGGAGGAGGTGGCTGGGAAGGGGCTCGCACAGAAAGCAGAGGCCGAACCGTACCTGCCTTGATAATCTGAGGCGGCGGGGGCTGGCTGGGGGGCCTGGAGAATATCATCTTCTTGGAGTCCACCAGGAGACGGCAGTAGCCTGCGATCAGGCAGGCGAAGTTGGTGGCTTCAGGCCACTCCATCAGCAACACCAGCGGCTGGAAGGAAAGAGAGGCACAGCGCGTGAGGGCAACGCGGCTCAGCTGGCACTGGACCAGCGCTCCAAAGAGCTCGTGCTGGGGCCTGGCACTGGTGTAACTGGTGAGCTGGCTGGCAGCCCTAGCACTGCACAGGAAGAAACAGCCAGGTGCACGGCCCTGCTCCAGATCACCCAACAAATCTCCGTGCGTGACAGAATCTCCGCTGCAGCTGTGACTCCCCGCTTGCTGACTCCTCTAAGGAAGATGAAAGAGGGGAAAGCTGCCGCGCGCTCCCTGCAGGGCCCAGGCATGAGCATGGCAGGGCCCTGATAATTTGTGTGCATGCCAATGTTCTAAGCCTACGTACAAGCACCAGGATTAACTACCAGGCCCTGGGGAGCTCGGGGAGTCTGTGTGGTCTCCAGCTGCCAGAGCCCCTGTTTCATTGCAGGCACCGTGTCGCCCTCCCATACACCAAGGCATCTGCTTCCAGCAAGCTGCAGAAGGGGCAAAAACCCATTACAGGCTCCCCCAGCCACCGCTCCGAGCCCATGGATCTTATTTAAACCTAACCCTTCAGAAAATTCAATTTGTGCCTAGAAGCAGATGGCGTCTTCTGTTTTAGGAGAGCATTTATTCGCACGCTAAAAAAGGTCTTTGCTTTAAAGAGAGAAAAAAAAAAAACAGACACGATGTGAGCACCACATACAACCTCATCGCACAGCCCAGTGACACCAAAACTGCCCCATGCCTGGCTTCTCCCGAGGAAGCTGTCGGCTTCCTACCCCAGGCCCCTGGTGGGAAGGACGAGCCCAGCAGCACAAACTCCGGTGCCCGCATCCCTATGGCCACGCTCCAGGAGCGCCCGGCCCTGGGGGAAGAGGCAGCCTTGTCCATGCAGAGGGCACTTGTCCCCTTCCCCAGTGCCACTGTGCCCGCTGGTGGCACAGGCAGGGCTCTGCTATTCCTGCAATGGCCCCTCCAGGGCTCACAACTCGTTTACCACATCCAGGGCCAACCAAGCCCATTTTAAAACCACTTCAGCCTACACAGTGTGAAAAGCATTAAAGCCATTTTCATTTGCTTGTTTTACAACCGCAGGAGGTTCCTGGTACCCGCTGGTTGGCTCTGTGCTCTGCTCAACGCTTGCTTTTAGAAGTCACTGAGCAAACTCTGCCCCATCCCGGCAAAGGCAGACCCGGCCTTGCAGCACATCACGCTCTGTCCAACCCAGTGCAATAAACCCGGGTGCGAAGCCACCAGCCCCGAGCCACGCCAGCCCCTGCCAGGGGCTGCTTCCTCCTCAGGCAGGCGCAAAGACGTTCCCTCCCCGGCTGCCGCATGGCACACGGATGAGAAATAACCTGACACGTAAATGAGCTCTGCTGAGAGGCTCTTTCTGCATCACGGAAAACAAACTCGAGGTGACACGGATCAGAGGAAAAGCATCAAGATGGAGAGAAGGGATGGAGGAGGCTCTTCACGCAGCTCGCAGGAGGCAAGCATCCAGCGGTGGGGAGGGGGATGCCAGCTCTTAGCCCAGCTTCAAGCTTGACATAAGTGATGAAAGGTAACCATGTGTTCCAGTTCTGCCATATGAAGCATCCTTAAAACAAGTGCTTTCTACCCAGGGCTAAGCCTTCTTGGTTTTTTTCAAGCCATCTGTTGAATAAAGAGACATTTGCACATTTTTCCCCCTCTGTTATGCAGCAGTGAGGGTTTGAGTGTGAGCAACAAGAAATGAAGCAAACACCGAGGTGAGAGAGGCAATGACTGATGATTATCCACTACTGAGTAATTAAATGATCCTTGAGTTTCAGGATGCTCCTGCTCACCCAGCAATGGGACCGTCGGGTCCTGCTGGCCAGCACCAGCCCATCGATCAGCCTGCCCGCAGGGAGACCGGACCCAGGCGGTACAGCCCCGACCGGCACTTCCTGCCCACAAATAAAACACAAAGCACACCAAGACGCTGCGAGGTCCCTGCCAGGTCTCCGAGCAAGCCCAGCCTCCAGACTAGCCCCAGCAATCAGCGCCTTGCATGCCAGAGTTAATTGTAGCATGCTGCTCTGAAAAGGATAAATCTTAATGCTGATTAACATTACAGCTTAGTGAGGGGTCCTAGACAAGATTACTCTCACTTCCTGGCAAGCGAGTGGTGTGAGAGTTCCTCGGGAATTGTCAAGCATTAAAATATTGTTCTTAGGGATGAAGCTGCTCATCGGCTGGGCAGTGCCAGCTTGAAGCCTTCCACCCTCGCTGCCCAAACCGCTCCCAAGCTGTGCCCCAAGCCCAGCCGCCTGCTCCGCAGGGGCTCTGCATCCTGCAGCAGGATTATTCACTGCTTAAAAAGCCATAAAGAGCGAGCAAAGCTGCACGGTCGGGCCATGAGACCATCCCTGGCCCACGGTGGCTTCAGTGCCAAATGCCAGAGGTCAGCACTGCACCCCTCGCCTCCACCCGCCCGCCGTGCCACAGCCACGGCAGCAGCTCCGCTGTCTTTGGGACTTCTGCCCTGGCAACAAACCGCACTGAAAGTGGCCAACAGATCTGGAAGCGATTTGTGGGGTAGAGAGGCGAAGAGGCGAGGCGATCGCAGAAGCCTTGTTTCCTTTGGAAATCAGGCTACAACGAGGAGGTGCGATGAGCGGCAGCTAACAGAGACGTTATTTTAAGGCTTCAGCAATCGTGGTCACCCTGTTCCAAGCAGGCAAGGAAAATGAGATCTTAGAGACAGCCAGGCACAAGCAAGCTAAGCAAACATTTACATTCCAAACAGTTGCCTGAAAAATTTCCAGCTAATGTTGCTAAGGGTTTTATATGGTAAATTCAGGGCAGCTTTGCAGGGAGCTGCTCTAAGAAATAATAACGTGGGGCTGTATTCTGTGCCTTGGGCTTTATTGGAATACAAGTGTCTTGTGGCAGACGGGATTGACCTTTCCTTTGGAAACCTCCTGCAAGGAAGAGTGGACACTGGTGTGTGTGGTCACTGGTGGGCATCTCCCCGGGGCTGGGGCTCACACAGCATCCCTGCCTCCCACAGCGATGTTTAACTGACCGGCCGAGCTCCAGCAGATCTGACAGCAAGGCAGCAACCTGCACGAGCGTGGCTCTTCACAAGGTTTCTATACGCGGTGGTGCGGTAGAGCAGAGAGGCTTCTGAGAGCAGCCTTGACGCAGCGATGGATACGGTGAGAGCAAAACCGGCGCTGTTCCCTTGAGACCCGCTCCTGGCCCCGTCAGTGCCCGGTTTTTGGAAGCAGCCACAAAATGCAGTTGCCTCTGTCCCAGCTGCTTATCAGGAGCTAGGAACACTGCTGGGAAGAGGGGAGAGAGCCGAGGCCATGCAGGTGGGGAACCAGCGGGTTGTGCAGGTAGGGCTGAAATCGAGCAGAAAATGAGAGGAAGGGTGAGCACTATTGGGATGCTGAACGGAGCTGTGGGAGTCAGCAGTCCCACTGTTGACAAAGCAATGTGCTTTGCCATGAATTCTGTGTGTTTTTTTTTTTTTAAACAAACAAACAAACAAAACAAAACAGCTTTTCCTACATGATCACAAAGTTTTGGACCACTTAAGCTACACATTTGCAGCCCTCCTGCTCCTTCCCGCGGGCAGGTCTGTGCTGCAGCAGCCCCGGGGGTCTGCTCCCGCTGGGGGGCAGAGATTTTTGTCAGGGCAGCAGCGCCTTCAGGATGAAAGCTGGCTTTACACAGAAACAAACTCACTGGGATAATTCTGCTTTTTAAAAATGCCAAACATCGGATCCACAGTGGGATGCACACGCTCATCTCAGACCTATAATATGCCAATGTGAAAAGAAGCAAATTTTAAAAAGAAAGCTTTTTCTACCTCTAAATCCATAACACCAGCCTGAAATTATTCATGTTTTGATCTTTCACTCATACTGGTTTTCTGGATTTTCTAGTCTTAATGAGCAAAGGACATTTTTTCACTTAAAGTTTCCTGCTTAGCAACCAATCTCTCTGGAAAGTAAAACAAAATAAATTCATACTGGATAGGAGAGACGAGTTTTGCATTAGCTTATTAAGGATATAGTGCTTTTTCTATTATGCACTGCCTTTAAATCAAACCTCGATGTCCTTCTGAAGGATATTCTCTTGTTCAGACAAAGGTGAAGGTTTCATAGAAGAACATCTGGATGAAATTTTATGGCCAGGGTTATGTTAGAGGATCTTAACAGTCCTGATATTTAAATTAATTTATGACCTGATCTATGCATGCTATAACCCTTAAGCTTATGTGTATTTCCCTTTAATCTCCTCCCTTTATCATGCACTTTGGGTTTTATGCTGCTTCCCTTAATGCAGTGCAGGAGAAAGTTGGGACATGGATTTACATAATTTATGTTCTCTGGCTTACCTGAGGTGTTCTGCCAAGTTTGTATGTAATAATATAGGCACCCGGGCCTAACAAGACAGCAGTCAATTTTTCACTTGGACACGACCTTTCCTTCTCTCCCTTTAAGCATTATTAACTCAGCTCTATCAATACCGGCCTTGTTGTGATTAGGACCATTATTTCTCATTTGTTGATCAATAAAACTCCTGGCTTCGTTTGCACCACACCCGCAGGTTTCGCAGCAGCGCTCTCGTTTGTCGGGATTTCAGCAGCCGCCCCCTCTGCGGGATGACTGACCTGCGTGCTCCAGCAAAACGGCGGGGCTTTTGGAATCCTCCGCATCTCCCATTTGTTGAAACCAGCCCTTGGGGCTCCCAAGCTTGCAGCACCGTTGCGCTGTGCTCACCCCCACAGCCCCGGATGCCTGAGGTCTGTTTGTTTGTTCTTTTTTCTTTTTAATAAACAAATCAAATTTGGCTTTGCAGGCTTGGTAAGTCATCCCCTCCGCATGCCGTCTGCATCTCGTGCTTCTGGCCGGCTCCCAGCCCCTCACAAGGGTGCCCGGGGGCTGACGCTGCACGCTGCTGCGTGCTCTGCATTAAATCACGCTCGAAAGGCTCCGCGTGCGGAAACCATTGCATCCGCACCTCCCCGCCCCTGACACCGAGACAAAGAAAATCTCAGTCTCTCACAGTGTTCCGGACTGGCTTAGTGCAAAGAAAACTAATAAGATTAATTCAGCTTCAGGAACCAGAGCTTTTAGGTCTGGCATCCTTCTAAAGCCTTGCACTTTGCATGGAAGAAATCTGACGGCTTCAGTCACTGCTTGCATGAGTGGGGATGGTGCTGGCCTTGCCTGCCCAGCATGATGGGACTCCCCTTGGTTTTCACATCATCGCTGCACATCAGCAAATGCCTGTACACCACCAGCCCCGGCACCCACTGTACATCCTCCCCGTGCCCCCTTTTTTTGGCGAGGAGAGAGGGGGCCGGGAGGAGGGCAGGAGCTGCCTTGCTCCATGGGAAAACAAGCAGGCTGCAGCCTGGACATGCGCGATGGTCTTTTATCTCTATCACAGCCTGGAAGCGTGCCTGGGGCCCCTGAGACGCTGAAATCAATAGCCAGATTCCAGGCGCGGCAGCAGCCGGGGACCTTTCTGAATTAATTCTTCCTTTGTTTTCCTGTGCCGAGCCTTGATCTCGGCTAAACTGCCGGCTGGCGGCGGGTCCTGCTGGGACACACGAAGCCAATTACCCTCGTGCCCATGATTAAATGGTGTGGGCCGGCAGCCAGCTGCTGCGCAGCTCCGGCTCTGCAGCCCAGGATGGCTGCTCCCTGCGGACACGGGGATGCTTCCCATTGCAGGCGCTCCTCGGGGCTTGGCTGGGAGGTTTGGCTGCCCCCGAGCTCCTCTTCCAGTCCCTTTTTGAGGGCTTCAGCAGCTTCTCACCAATATTAATACTGTTCATAATGAAAAGCCTAGCAGCATGTAGCTGTGTAAAACAGAAAGGAGAGATGCTTCGTTTGAAAAGGGTTTTTAGCGAGAACATAACCTTCGCATCTGCAGGAACTGCTGGAGCCGCTCGGGCTGGGATGCAGCTGGTAGGAGCCATGGGGCTGGATAAGTCTCCGTGTCCCATCACGGAAGAGCTGGGAGGAATGTGGGGAGCCTGATGCCTCAGCTGGAGGTGCCAACGTCCCTGCCCTTCCCAGGGCAGGAGAAGGAGAAGAGGACTCATGGTCCTGCGGCGGGGAGATGCACTCCTGGAGGCAGAGCAGCCCACATCTGAGCTGGCTCGGCCACTCTCAGAGCCTGGCCCCAGCACTGCCAGGCAGCTGGAGCGGGGAGCCCTGGGAAATGCAAGCCCCCAGACCACCAAGGCAAGCTGCCTTTAGCGCATAAAGATCACAGTAAGCCTCCTGTGCCACTGCCCTGCTCCCAACAAACCTACAAGCTCCAGAACCAAGGCTCAACCCCAGCAAGTCCGAACAAAACCCTTCCTGCACCCAGCAGCAGGGACCTCGAGGCATTCGTTCCCCCCACCAGCACCTCCGCGAGGCTCCTGCCAGCACCTGCTGCCCCGCAACTCCCCTGCCACTGTCACAGCAGCAAGCGGCGAGAGAGCAAAGCAGAGGCACTGCCTGGGTTTGGTACCCAGAAGGGGCTGTCTGAAACACCAACTGAAGCCCGGGATGGAAAAGCTCCAAAACAAAGCTATTACTACCCAGTGAATAATTTATAAGACAAACACCACTTCTTTTCCTCCTGAACTAAACACAAATGGTTTGTGATCTCCTCAAGCTCGCCTGTTAGCTGGAAATCTTCCCCAGCTCATTCCTGGCAGGCAGGTCTGGGCTGCAGAGGCAGGCAAGGGCATTCGGGTGGCGCTGGCTGAGGGCTACTCCTCGTCCCGATCCCTTTTTTAACCCTTAGGATCAGCAATGCGACGCCAAACAAACCTGGTGTGTAGAAATCCAGCACAGCCTTTCCGCTCGGATCCCATACCCATCACTCACCATCTGCCATTTCCACAGTAACCCAGCAAGCAGCTGCGGTGGACATGGCACTGATTTGGGCTGGCCCACCTTTATCCCGGCCATCGGAGGTGCCCCCAGGCTGGCGCCCACGATACAGCCCCAGGGGACCCTCACACCCAGCCCGGGGACCCTCACAGCCTCTCCCTGCTCCGACAGGCTCAGGGACGTCATGCGGATTCAACCGCAGGTCCCCAGAGGAGCAAGTCACGACTCACAGCACAACCCTCTAATGGTCTGCAAACCACGGAGGAAACAGGTTTGTTTGCAACCCCGTGTTTTAGCCAGCGACAGGTTCAGTACAATAGAGTAATTGCAGAAAGCAGATTAGCGCTTCAAGGTAATGATCTCGTTGCCAGCTTTTCTTAGCCAGCCTCATCCATCGCTGTCCTGTGTGGGATTAGCATATGCCTCATTTTGGAGCAGACATTCTGGCTTTAAAACCCAGCCCTTCGGATAACGGTTAAATGAAGACAGATAGCAGCAGCCTGTGCACTGGCAGGGTGCTGCTGAGCCTCACCCATGGGATGTTCTCCCTTCTCCAGATGCGCAGGGGGGATTTCGGTGGCTGGAGGCAGCCGTCTGCAGTTTCTCAGGGAGATAAAGCCACTGGGCATGTGTGCCCATGAGAAGGTGCAAAGGAGAACTGCCTTTTCTCAAGCAATTGGGAGGTGGATGGAGGGGACACAGAGAAAGGCTGCTCCTCCAGCAGGCAAGGCCCTCCCAGTCCAGTGCTAAAATCCACCAGGAGAGGAGGCAGCAGGAGAATCTTAAACAAATCCTCCATCATTACCTCTGTGAGGCTGCAGCTGAAACAGGGACCACAAGGAAAGGGCTGCAGAGAGGCTGAGAGACCCCACAGGAGATGTGGAAATGCAGAGGCAGCCAGCGAAGGAGCTCATCACCCTGGGCGGGGGGTGGGGGGTGATAACACACAGACCCCAGGAGGGCATTTACGCCATGGAGTGCAAAGATGGCTCCATGGGCTGAAGGGGGGGACAACAGAGCAGCTGGGAAGGCAGCCGGGGGTGGCTTCCTGGAGCCAGGGACACCCATGCCCAGGGGTGCTCGTGGATCTCTTCTCGCACTCTCAGCCCAACACCCTGGTCCCATCATCTCCATTTCACTCAACAACCCCGCATGGCTTGGCGAGCTCCACCTTGTGCTAATGTGCAAAACCTCACCAATGCCCTCCAGTGCCTGCATCCACCCAGGCTACAGCCAGGGCCTGCTCCTCTCCACTGCCGCGCAGAGGCGAGATGCTGCCCTGCCACCTGCCCAGCCTGGGTCACCTCGTCTGGCCCAAGGACCCTGCTTGTACCATTGGGTCACAGCCAGAATGTCACTGTGCTGGTGCTGGGCCCCCTCAGCATCAGGCCCTGTCCCTACAGCATAAGCAGGCAGGGGAGATGCCGCAGACCAGGTGCCCTCTTTGTCACCGCGATGCAAAAGGGGCCTTTTGAGTCCCCAGCAACCTCCAAGCAGACGCCGCAGCAAACCAACCCACACTTGTGTCCCCAGACCCCTCTCCCCAGCAGCCCCTGGACCCGGTGCTGTCCCTTGGGGTGCCCGTTGCCTACCTTGGCATCCAGGATGCTTGTCTCCACCCGGGCCACCCCCTGGTTCTCCCTGAACAGCTGGATCTTGCTGACCTTGCTGAACTCCGACAGCACCGTGGTCAGGTTGGTCTTCAGGTCGATGACGTGGCTGATGCCATGCCGGGGGCCCACCAGCAGCGTGGTGGCTGGCTGCTTCTCGTCCTGGGCGCACGGCCGCACGGAGAAAGGGAGACAGACGGGCAGACGTGAATAAATGCACCCCTGGACAAGGGCTCGATGCCGGGAGCTCAGACAGGTGCCGGTGCGGGCAGGAGCTGGGGCTTGGGGGCAGAGGTGGCTCGCGGGGAGCAGCAGGTGAAGCTGGTGCCAGGACCCCCTCGCCGAGCCTCTCTGCAGAGCCGGCAGTGGCGTGCAGGACGCCGAGGCTATTTAAATCTCAAGCACCGAACTGACCGTCCGCATGAAATATTCAGGCCTGCTGGTGTCACTACAGCAAAGTAAGAGCATGTTACAAATCTGCCTGATCTGACAGCGCCGCTGAGGGAGGGAAGCAGAGGAGGGAGCAAGGGAGGGAATGCATTTTAGAAGAGAAGAAAGACTGAAGCCTTGACTGGAAATAGAGATCTTTCTTGTCCTGGTCTGCCCGGCGTGGATGCTCTAAGCCAGACCTGGAGGTGAAGAGGAGCTGGGCAGGCCGGCGCAGAAAAGAATAAGGGATTGTTTTTTACTGCTCAAGTTTGTGGTTCATGGGGTTGAATATGTGGTTTAGCTCCTAGCCTGGCTCGCTCCGCTGGCTCAGAGGCACAGCTCTGGTGTCAGAGATGAAACAAAAAGCCGGGCACCCTCACCAGAGATGATTTTCCCAATGCTACACAGCCAGGCAGGTTGGAGGCACAGCTCCAACCACCCAGCCACAGCACCTATGAGATACAGCACGGTTCTGCATCCACTTATTTCTTAGGAGCTCCGAGGCACAGTGGGAGCAAAATCCATCAAAGGCTGCAAGAAATCAAACCCAGGGGCGAAGCTAGGGAAGCCAGGAAGCTGCCGAGCCCTTGGGTGTGGGTGGAAGGGGAGGATGGCAGAGGTGACACTTACATGGAGTCCCCTGGATGAGAGGTGGAGCGAGAGGGATGGAGATGGAGAGGTGAGGCAGGCAGCGGGGAGCCTTAGCAGGTCCTCCGTTCTCCTGTTTGGCTTGGTGGCTTTCCTCCTGCCATGGAGAAAGTGAGGTGGCTTGGGTGAGGGGTGGAGATGCCTCTGATGGAGATGAGGGAGGAGCGAGGTGGCAGCTTCGAGAGCCACCAAGCAGCGGTGGGGCTGGTAAGGCCAGCTGAGCTACTCCCTGCGTGGACAAGCAAGGGCTGGGTGGTCTTTGCCAAGGGTCGCCCTCCTCCGAGAGGGACGGCAGGATGCAGCCAGCCTCCCCGGTGCCGGAGGAGGAGAGCAGAGCACTGTGAAGAGCGTCCCAGCCGTAAGGGTGCGGATGGGGAGCCCAGGGGATGCGAGCACACGCCTGGCACTACCGCAGCTTCACCGCACAGATCACCTCATTGCCCAAAAGGCTGCCAAGAAAGGAGCAGAGCCCTGGCCCTGCAGATCCAACCCGCTGTCGGCAGAGGCTCTGAAGGCTTTTCTGGAGGGGCTTGCATTCCGGCCGGGAGGACAGAACAGATCAGGGGAAGCGCACATGGAGCTGTCACCTCTGCGGGAGCCACGGACACATCTCCCCCAGCTCTCCCCCCAGCCGCGCGCTCAGGACTGGTGCCAAACACCTCCCAGCCCGAGCTACCGTACCAGTCCCACGGTGCTGAAGAGGACCCCGGCGAAGGTGGGCAGCTCGTTCAGGATCCTCAGGTACTGCAGCTTTGCCTGGGCAGTGGAGACCTGACCAAACACATCACACGGGCCATCACCACCAGCACAACCTCCACGATGTCACCCCACCAGTGCTGAGGCGGGGCCGGGCTCACCTTGGTGCCGCCGGGCTGGTTCTGGTGGGCTTTGAGCTGCTGCGAGAGGGATTTGCGGAGGCTCTTCTCCTTGACGAGCTGCAGCAGCGAGGGAGGCAGGAAGGGCTCGAGGCCCCACTCCTTCCTGCGGGAGGGAGCAGCCTGAGACGGAGGATGGAGACCCAGGGCACCATGGGGCTCCCCAGGCTGGGGCACCCCAAGCGCTCAGCACCGCTGCTGGGGAGCCCTGCCTGGGGCTGGGGGGGCAAGCATGGGGACAGGAGGACAGAGAGGGCCAGCAGGCAGGGCTGCTGCCGGGAAGCATACTCTTGCCATGAGAGGGAGCCAGAGCCGCAGCTCGGTGGCACCACCGCAGCAGTGACAGCCCCAGCTTGGGTCCCCAAGGGGACGGGGCATGCTGCGGTGGGAAGGACTCGCCACCCCGCAAGGTTTTGCTGTGCAAATCCCCAAAGCTCTTTTTTGAGGTCCCCCCTGCGTGCCATCTCCCTCCCTCCCTGTGCACCCTGGGCAAGGCCACCCTGCGCTTTGCATGGGTTCAAGACCACTGAGGAGCCGCGGCAGGGCTGAGCCACGGCTGCAGGGCTTGGTCGGGGATGGGGTCGCATGGCCATGGTGGCTTCTCCTTGCCTGGGCCACCAAGTGGAAAATCAACCCGGGTTCCCCTGGGGACACTCCTGGGCTCCTGGCACACATCTCCCAGCCCTGGCAAGGCTGCTGCACATGGGCCTCGCGCGCTGCGGGGAGGGGGAGCGGGACTCACTCCACGTTCTTGAGGGAGACCTTCTGGCTGGGCCGCGTGGCCGCGACGGTGATGTAGATGTGGAGGGCAGCCAGCCCCAGCAGCATCTCTGGCTTGGGGTCCATGCCGAAGCGCTCTCTGATCACATCGTTGCGGCTCTGCAGGGGAAGAAGAGAGGTGTCCCCAGGGACCCAGGGGGACGGGGCACCCACCACCCTCCCCTCAGGGGGAAGGAGCGCGCCGGGAGGAAGCACCGCGCTGTGGGCATCCCGTCCCGGCCCTACCTGGATGTAGAGGTACTCGAAGGCCGCGGGGTCCCGGCGCAGCAGCTCCACCGGGTCTTTGGGGAAGAAGCTGACGCGGAAGAGGCACCTCATGCCGTGGTAGTGCGTCCTCTGCACGACCTGGGGCCGGAGCAGATGGGGGCAGTGAGCCCACGGCACCAGCCCCGCGCTTCTGCTTTTGGCAGAGGAGCCCCCCCGCACCCCAGCCGGCTGTGCCGCCCCCACGCCCTCCGGCACACGGGGGCTTACGTGGGCCAGCGGCTGCTTGTCCTGGAGCAGCAGGAAGCGGTGGCTCTGCTCGGGGCTCGAGTACTCCAGGACCAGGGCGAAGTGCTCGATGTGCCTCAGGGACAGGCGGTCCTGCAACGTCACCATCACGTCCTGCAAACGCCACAGACGGGCTTGGGTGCAAGGCAGCGGCTCCCTCATTGTGGGGTTGGGGGGGACAGCGCCCAACCGAGAGCTGCCTCGCCCCAGCAGCCAGGGCCCCCCCGGCGCAGGATGTGGCCCTGTGGGATGGCACCCAGCCACCGGCGGGTGGAGCAACCCTGCTGCAGGCGGTGCTGGCTGTAGCACGCATTGCCTGGGGATGCCGGGGGGCTCGCTGTTACGTGGTGGCTCACAGGCAGCCAAGTACCGCCGCGGTGCTCAGGCAAGGAAGCGAGAGATGGAGGAAAATGGAGAAGAGAGGCACTGCTGTGGTGCCAGGGGGGAGCGGGAAGGGCCCACCTTCACGGTGGTTCGGCCATCGAACGTGAAGGACTTGATCTGCCCGTTCTCCAGGAAAACCTTCAGCACGTTGGGGATGAGGAGGAGAGCTTCCTTCTTCAGCATGTCCTGGAGGGGAAGCGGGAGGGTGGGGATGGAGGGGAGGAGGCAGAGAGAACGACTGTCTGTGGTGGAGTGCTGACGGCATCCCCCGCTTCCCTGGGTCTGTGCGCTCAGAGGCACGTTTCCCTTGAAAACCCGGCGTCTCCGCGGAGCGTTTAGAAGTACAGAGCCCAAGTGATTCAGAGCTGCCTGATGGAGCCACCTGCCCAGCCGCCAGCAGCGGGAACCGAGCATCCCACTCGGCCAGGCGCATCCCAGCGGGGTGCCCGGAGCCAGCCCGGCACAGGGGAGCTGCTGGGGGGCGGCTCAGAGCTGACCCCCCCCATCCCAACCCCCATCCCAAGCGTAGCCCACTTCAGCCTTGCATGAGCCCTGCACAGGCAGTGGGGTGACAGCTGATTTTATTTAGTGAGAAGCGCTTCGATCAGATAATTACTTAATTGATTTTGCTTAAAAATAGAAATTGCTAGAAGCACCTTTTTTTTTTTTTTTGTACTAGTGCTGCTTAATAAAACTCTCCTGCAATTAACAAATGATGCCACTGGGCTGGAACATCACTGCAGCACAGCAGCTTCCCGCAGAAATGCCCCGGCCAGCCCACCCCTCCCATGGGCGTTCCTTCGGAGCCTTTTGCCCTGGGCTTGAAGCCACAGCCCCTCCCCTGGGTGAGTGCTGGCACGGCCTGGTGTCACTGGTGGGTGCCGGGGGGATCTCGGGTGGGACCAGCTTCCCAGGGCAGTCTCTGGGGCCCCATCCAGCTGGAGGGGTGGGGGAGGACCGTGACATATCCCCATGGCCTTGGATGTGCCCATGGGCATCCTGGAGCGGAGGCTGCTCTACCTGCAGAGCCTGGAATCAGGGGAGGGATGAGCCCTGCATCCCCGGCCACCCCCCGCCCAGTGGCTGAGGGGACACCTCGGAGGGTGACCCACACGGGGACACAGTGGGGCGCTATGGGAGGACAGCAGGCAGGACTTACTGGGTCTGTCTCGCCGACCGTCACCTGCTCTGAAAAGCGGACCTTCGCCGGGTTGGACCTCAGCTTCGCCTTCTTGGCTGCGCTGATGAAAGCAGATTTGGGGGACTGGAAAGAGAGCACCGGGTAAATCGCCTGCTGCCCGCGGAGCTGCAGCGCGGGGAAAGCCCCACACAGAGGAAGCCTGGGGAGCCAGCACACCGCGGGGAGTGGGCAGCAAACCCCGTCACCGCGCTGTGTCACAACCTGGTGCCGGCACCAGCCGTGCCGCACACCCGGAGCCCGGCACCCCCATCTCGCCAGGGACTGCCACCCGGCGCACTGGGTGGCTTCACCAGGCACACCTGGTGCCCTCCGCAAAGCAGGCAGGGATATTTTTCCTCTTCCTGTCCTATGAGGAGGTGGTTTCATGAGCCAGAGGAGGCAGCAATGAGGACAGGGAGATGCACCCGTGCATCTGTGGCAGCTCTGAGAGCCAAGAGCTTGGAAGAGCAGTGGGGCGGTGGGAAGCCAGTCTGACACTCCGGCTGAGCCTGAGTGGTCTCCTGAGGCCACCGGGAACCCCACCTTGGTCTCCCAAAGGGCTGCCAACCCCCTTCCTGGCTCCCCAGGGGCTGGCCGCGGCACCCGCTGCCCGCTCTCACCTGGTGGGTGTGTAGGACCGTGAGGATGATGAAGTCTTTGGCCTTCCTACGACAGAAAGGAGAAGTGAAGGAGGACGGGCTTGCTCAACACATGCATGTGGCCATTGTGCGCACTCAGCCAGCACAGTCCTGCACCCCTCGCGGGGAGGACGATGGACAAGTTGCTGCCCTCACCTGATGAGCTCGATGAACCTCTCTCTGGGGGCTTCACTCACATCCTCATCATTGATGGCCAAAATCTGGTCCCCTGGCAGGAGTTTGTCCTCGGAGGGGCCGCCTGCCGGGACAGAGGGTCAGTGCTAGGCTGGCCCGGGGGGGGCATTCCCAGCCAGGAATGAGGGTCTGAGGGTCCCAACCACCCCCAAAGGGTTTACCCACATATGTGGCCACAGAGGGGACCCCATGGGCCCACCGGAGGGGACAGGCAGGGACAGGAGGCCAGGGAGGGGCTGCCATCGGGGAAGGTGTTCCTGGAGCCGTGCGGCCGTGCCCCGGGACCCCCCCGCGCTCCCTACCTGCTGCCACTGAGCGCACCACCACGGGCTTCTCACTGCCAGCCACGAAGCCGAATCCGTAGCGGGGGTGGCGCTGGACCGTCACCTGTCGGAGCGTGTCCGAAGGCAGCTGCCCACATTCCATATCATCGCCGCGCTCCTCCGGCATCACATGGCTGCGCCGCACAGTGGGGGGGGGGCAGGATGTAGCGCACCCCCGCTGCAAAGGCNCAGGCGGGTGGCACCCCAAGGGTAAATCACACCGTCCCGTCCCAGCATCTCACCGTCCCATCCCTGTCCCAGCAACTCACTCCGCCCCTACCCTTGACTGCCTCCACGCAGACCCTTGGCACCCTTGGCCCAGGTGGAATCAAATTCAGCCTAAAAAAATCGGGATTAGGGCAGGCTCAGCTGTGGCTGCTCAATGTGACCGAGTCCCCACCGCCAGCCCAGGGGCCTCTTCCAGCTGGGGAGAGCCAGCCCGGGGCGAGGCGATGCTGAACCTGCCCGCGGCACCCCGGAGCGATGCCAGCCGCAGCGCTGGGGCCAGCATGGCCGGGCTGCCGGCCTGCTAGCAGGGCGCAAGGCCAGCGACGTGGGGACGGATGCGCAGCGCAGCCGGGGCAGATGGCAACGCGCACAGCCGCCGCCAGAAAAACAAAGCGATGAACATGCCGTTGTTTCTGTGCTGCTCATTGCTTGTTCCTGTCCAGACTATTTAGCCTGCTTAAAAAAGATCCTTCCCGGCCTTTTTGGCAACACATCAATTGTTCTGTCTCTTATCAGTTTAGGGTTTGACGCATCACCCATCTAATCCAATCTGTCCGCATTTCCGATGCCTCCCTCCCAGTGCCAGCGCCGCATGCGGGCACCCGATGCAGGGTGGCGAGGAACGACCATGGGACAAGATGGGACGGAGCCCCTGGTAGCTTGGTGCCAGCACATGTACCAGGGGCTACCCGTCCCAAAAGGCTTTAAGGGAGCTGGGTCTGGCTTCCTCCAGGGGCAGGAACCGACCAGGGGCAGAAGGGAGCGGGCATTTCCCAGGGGGACACAGCACTCCTGTGGGAGGTCCCATTGGGGTGCAGCACCCACGGACGTGCGGTGCTCCATCTCCCGCGGGGTGCAGCTGCAGGGAGCGCCTGCGGTGCTGGCTCCCCTGCTGCTGGCTCTGCGCTGCCTCATTATCTGCTCTGTTGCTCCCATGAGCATTTAAAAAAACAACAACAACAGAAAAAAATCACACAATTCAAGCAATTTTCTTAAATGGACATTATCCAAGGACATTGTCTGCTGCTGAAAAGGCGACTGAACGTAACGCTGCATCTCCGGCACGCCTGGCACAGCCAGGGAGAATGCCTGCTGTTTGCAGAGAGGGAGCTGGCTGCAAGAGACAGCAGAGCCGCCGAGCAAAACCCTCCCCATGCAGCCCCCCAGATCGCCCCCAGCAGCTGCAGCCCCCAGCCTCTCCCACCTGGCGAGCCCCAGCAGCGTGAGGACGATGGTACAACTGGAGGCTGGAAACACCAGGGTGCTCAGCGCGATCGCTCTGGGGAAACCGAGGCAGGGGTTTGCAAAGTCACTGACAAGTCCTGGAGCCACAGCTGCCCCATTAAAGCTGCTGGGCCCCCAGATCTGTCCTGCAGCATGCTCCCTGTCTGCAAAATGGGAACTCTGCAGTGACCGTGGGAGCCGTGAGCAGCCCCACAGCCGCAGTGCCAGCGTCAGCCCCACCAAGCCCGCGGCCCCTGGCAGAACAGCAGCCGCTCACGCTGCTGAATTACCATCAGAAAAAGGTTTGCAGGGAAACCTTTGCATCTTAAAAGGACAAAAGGAGAAAAGTGCACCTCATTTCAGCCATAACCAGGTCTGTCGTCCAACGTTAAAGGGAAGAGGGGAATAAAGCGCTGGATACTGACAATAAAACTCCTTTACCAGGCTCTTAAGCTGCTCCTCTCCTGATAAGACTTTGATGCTACAGAAGCATTACCAGGAAATTAAATAAAAGAGGACCAGTGTCCCCGTAAGCATGACTTATCCACTCCTGGAGGAGCAGTAACGTGCTCACCAGCGGGTGCGATGTGCCCTTCTGGGACTGAGGCTCTGAGCATCCTTCCCGTGGGGGAAACCAGCTGGGTGCAGAGCCCTCATTTCCCCCACATGGATACAGGCAGAGCAAGGATGGCTCCAAAAGGTGATGCGTGCGTTTTTAATTTCCTACTACAATAAATCTCCGCTCCCTGTAAGGACTGGGTTTCTACCTCTGCTTTTAGTGCTGACTGACCATCTTTACCAGCAGGAAAAGCTACAAGAACAAACCAGTGCCGGGTCCAAACCAGGAGCGATGGTTTGCACCTACACCTGCACTGCCTTCAGACAGGATGGCACCATGCGGAAACACCTCTCAGGATGGGTTTAGTTTGAATTAGTTCCTACTCACCACCACTGAGGAAAATAAAAATCTCTTAAAACAGGCTGGGGGCATTCAGATAGACGTTCACAGTGCTTTGGTTCAAGTATTCTCATGGAAGGTTAAATTGAACAAATGCTAAAGCGTTCGGCTGGCTCCAGGCCAAAGCACGGAGCAGGAGGAGCAGTTTCTCCTCCCGTGCCCAGCCGTGCCGGCAGGACCGCGGCCATGCTGGCAGCCACCCTTGCCACGGCTGGAGGTGACAGGGGAGTGCCACAGCACACCAGGACGAGCCAGCACAGCCCTGGGGAGTGCTGCTGTGCCCTGAAATGGGGAGCGAGAGAAGGGTGGACGCAGAAAGGTTTTGTAGCCCCTTGCTAGCAGGCTGGGTGGGTGCACTGCACGCAGACGGAGCTCTGGGACTGGGTGCCAGCTCCCCTCCCGCTTCCTCTGCTGCCACACACACCCGAGAACAAACAGAGCCCTTGGATCCCTGTCCCTCCTGCTGCTGAGCTCTGCCCGGCTCCTCCATCTGCTGGGCTGCAGTTGGTGAACGGCTTGCGAGGCATGTGGGATCCTGAGCACGTGTGGCAGAGGCAGGAAACGCCGGGGAACAGGCCAAGAGCTGCTTTATGGGGAGCACATGGCAGCTGCAGCCCCGCGTGCTGGTCTCCCTCCCAGAGGAAGCCTGCAGGGCTCCCGTGGCCGGGCACCAGCAGCGGGGACAGGAGCAGACCGGGCAGGGCTGGATGGGAGCACTGGGACGCGCAACTGCTCCGTCAGCCTGGCACGGCTGCGCCCAGCCTGGTCACGATGGAAGATGCCGCTTGGAGCACCTAATGATGTGGGCCATGTTTGCAAGGGCAGACAGATGCTGTGCTTCCAGAGCGCTGCAGAGCTGCTCGGACACGCGGTGCGCGTTTGGTGGCCCCGTAACGGCTGCCTGGCTTTGGCAGCAGCAGTTAATGGCTGGCTCAGGCGGGCAGGGTTGGACCACGGGCTGCCAGCCTGGCCGGGGCTGAAGAGACAGCTAAAGAAGGCAGAACGACCCGGGCTGTCACGTCTGAAGTCCTACACGGACCCAGCCTGGAGAACTGCGTGTGGCCCTGCCACATGGCCCAGGACTTCATTATTCCCTGTGCTCCGGCTAGGACTGCGCTGTCAGCATCAGGCAGTGATTTAAAAACCCGCAGAGCTCTTCACAAGGGCTGGCCAGGGGCAGCTCCACCGCTGGAGCCCGGTCTGTCCTGAGCGGGCCGGTACGCCGGGCAGGCAGAGCTGTGCAAGGTCAGGTGCCAGATGGCGACCGTTCGAGGGCAGAAACGCCCGGGGCTCTCAGTGCGGGAACAGGCAGACGGCGAGCAGCATCCCCGGGAGTTGCTGGAGGAGCCAGCGAGGCGGCCAAACGCAGCTGTAAATAATGAAGCAGCAGACGCAGCCTGGCTGCGGGCAGCAGACGCGGCTCTCTGCTGCTCAGCCTGCAGCTCTTTAAATGGTCCCGGCATCTGGGCGAGAGGCAGAGGGCAGGAGGGAGGTTTGCCAGGACCTGTGAAAGCATGGGGGTGGTGGAGGGGGACGGAGGCGGGTTCAGCCCCCCTGGAAGGGAGGTTTTGCCTGCCGCCGCCTGGGTGCGGAAGGGGAGGGGGGGAGGAGGCATTCCCAGAGGAACGCTGGTAATTAACAGAAAATACAGCGTGAATGTGACTAACGAAGATAGCTGCACCCAGCCTCCTGAGAGGCACAGGTCAACAGAAAAAAACAGCTTCTGTGCAGGGAGAGGCTGTACCAAAACAAGCCCTGTGAAGTCCTTTGAGACATGTACGGAAACATCACTGAAAATCTGGAGTGCAGCCCCCCTGGCACCTTGCAAAGGCTCACAATCCCAGACGGCATTTTCCCCATCTAAGACTAGGGCTGCGAAAGGACATGAGGGAGAGGGAACAGGAGAGAGTCTGTGAAACCAGGCTGACACAGGGGAAGGGAGCTGGGACCACATGAGAACTGGAAGGCATCGGCGCAGTAAGGTTTAAAACATGCAAAAGGAAGGACTTTGCCACCCAGCAGCCAATTAATGCCTGGAACTCGCTGCCACGGGATGCTGGGGAGGCTGTAAATTCAAGTGGGTGTGAAAAGCAATTTCCAGCTACTAAAGCCAGAGGCTCAACATCTGTCTTTGGAATCGCTGCGCTATCGCTTGCCAAAACCTTGGGGAATTTCCATCGGGATGAGCCCGACACGGACGAGCCCCCTCCCTGAGCCTGCCCACGGGGCGCGTACCCACCTGCGCGTGTCCGGCCGCTGCCGTGGGCTCCCCGAGGCGCGTGTGAGCGTGGCAGGGATGCGACCCCGCGCGCACGTGTACCAGCGCTGTCACCGGCTGGCCGGGCTCCAGGGCAGCACTGTGGGGCGTCCGATCCCTGCAGGGGCGAAGGACGTGCGTGTGAGATGATGAAGATCCCCCTGCGACAGCCCCGCGCAGCAGGACGAGCCGGCATCCCGTGCAACCTGTCTGAATGCCTCCCATAGACAGCGGGCTGCCTCATCTGTGTGGGTTTCCACACTGCTGCAGACATCATTTTCCTATAAATGCAAATTGTTTTTACCTGGGGGCTCCCAGCATTTTCTCCTCCAATTTTCCCTGCGATTTTTGGCCATTTAAGGAATTTTGTTCTCCCCAGCTGCAGACATACAGAAGCGCCTTGCCGAGAAGAGGATCAAAGCAAAATCCTGCAGAAACACTGTCAGAAGGCAGGGGAGCTGCTGCCAGCATGAGGCTGCCGGCAAAACCCCGCCAAGCAGACCCAGGGCAGGGCTGACCCCAGCTGGGGGCGAGATGCCGTGGTGGCCCCAGCGATGAAGGCAGCACTCCTCTTCTCCCTGCCAGGCGCGGGCAGAGGCTCTGCCCTCACTGTCCCCATTGCTGCCCCAATTTCCAGGCTTCCACCTGCAGGCTAGGTGCCCAAGGGGCTGCCCTGTGTGTCACCTTGTCGGTTTTCCTCCTCCCTTTCCCCCCACGTCCCTGTCCAGACATCTCACCCACTTACAGGCTGGTGGTGGGCACGGCACTCGGCGCCTGCTCCGGGGGCTGCAGCGGTCGGCGGTCGGCCCCTCTCCCAGCGCCTCGGGCGGCAGCGTCTGCAGGGAAGGGAAATGGCCCCAGTGCCGCAAGCAGCGCTGCCGGCGGCCCGTCTCCAAGCGGTGGTGGCTGGCCGCTCTCCGTTGGACCCGCGGGCTGCCTGGTGCAAGCCACCGCCACGCGCAGCTCTGCAGGGGCACGAAACACCCGAAGGAACAACGTGGGGCAAGTTTTTAAGAGTAATTTCCTTTTCCTTCCAAAGACAGAAGGGAGAAGCTGGTTCCCAGCCCCTCCTCTGCTGTTGCCCGCTGCGGTGGCCACGAGCACCTCGCTTGTTCCTCTCCTCCACGATCCTCCACCGGCATCAACGGCAGGAGCATCCCTCGCCCAGCCAGGGCTGGGGAAGGCGCTACAGGCACTGCTATCTCTGCGAGGGCTACAGGAACACAGTAAACAGGCAACACCAGGCTAAATGAGTTGAATATATAAGAGGATTAATCAGAGATAAGAAGCAATGAAATAAAATTTGCATCACTTTTCTCCCTTACTCCCTTGACACTTCAGCTGTGTAATGTGTGCTTTGGGTGAAATATATTCCATTCGGCGCCTGGCCGCTCAGTGCCGCTCAGTTAATGTTGCTGATTGAGCCTCTCAGCTCCGCTGTCTCCCAACTCCACTGATTTTAACCTGGGCGACCTTCATGTTGTATTAACTTTGCTTTCTGGCACTGCTGGAAACAAACACCCCGCCTGCGGCCTGGGGCAGGGCAGCCGGCCCCGCACGCGGCCCCGCGAGCATATTTCAGTCCGCGCCTGTTTTCTCCCCCTTGTGCTCATTTCCAGCTGGACGTGAGGTGAGGGATCTGCAGAGGAGCTGGCCTGGGGAAGGATTTGCGAGAGGAGGAATTTATTACTGCGTATGAAGTCCAGAGGGGAGTTAAATAAAGGGTGGAGAGTTATAGATCGCTTATATCCCATTATCGAGAGGGCGCAATCTGTCTGAACCCGCTCCCCAATGGCAGCCGGGAAGATTCAGGGAGGCTGTCAGCCTGTCTCTCCTGGCACGGCAGAAAGCAGCTTGAAAATCCAATCAAACGCTTTCCTTTGGGCCCTCCCGAATCCCAGGACTTTCACTCGGGATTTACAGAGAGCAATTTGCTCGGCTGATGGCTTGCCAGGGGTTTTGGGGACCGCAATTTCCATCCAGCGCAGCGCCGAGCGGGGATGAAGGGCTGCAGGACTGCCAAACGAGCAGCGTCCCCAGGCGAGATGGCAGCGTGACGGCCCCCGGGGAGAGAGGGAGGCAGCGCGTCACGTCCTGGCGTCAGCGCGGGTCGGACCCCAGAGCTCACCCAGCCTCGACCAGCGCTACACAGCAACCGGATTTGGGAGGTGACAAACACAGCATCGCAAGGTCCCCTGTCCAATCCTGCCCTTCCTGGGAGCCCTTCTGGTGCTCTGAGGCTCAGTAAAGCGCTTGAGCTGACACCAGATAAAGGCAATATCACTGAAAAGAAAAAAAAAAGAAAGAAAAGGGGCAGGGGGAGCTTTGAGCATGAAGTTTTCCGCCTGGGGCTGCTGGCATTTCTAGCAGAGAGGCTTAATGTATCCTCGGCTATAATCTCTTTACAACCTGCACTGAAGCTGTCCTCAGAGTGGGCTTGCGAGCGCAGCGCACGTCCCAGGTAGCCAGGTCTATATTTAGAGGCACACCCACCCACGCGCGCTCTGTTTTCTACACGTGTGTGTACAAATGTTGCGCCGAACCGACAGCCTCGGGAGACGATGTCTCTCTGTTTGTCGACAGGAGACACGCACGTCTCACCAGCTGCACGCCTCCTCGCCCACGAGTCACCTGAAGGTACTCGCCTGGGAAAACGGTGCAGGCATGGGGACACGGAGCTGCTCCTGCGGCGGCACGACGCGGCACATGTGCCCGGGGTCCCCAAGGGATGCACGCACATGTGGTCCCCCAGCGGGATGCAGGCAGCCAGGGTCCCCAAGGGATGCACGCACACATGGTGCCCCATGGGATGCAGGAACTGGGCTCCCCAAGGGATGCAGACGCACACAGCCTGCACGTGGGACACGTGCCTGCGGTACCCGTGGGATGCAGGTCCCCCCTGGGACACACCCGCCCACGGCTGTGTAACGCCCTTTCCCAGCACAGTCTGCTCCCCTCCAGACAGCACATCTGCTCCGACACCGGGCGGGGAGACCTGGAGGCAAATGCAGGGGATGGGAAACGCAGCCCTACTTCCAAAACCACAGCGGTGCTGGGAACCCCCAGGGGCTGCCCGGCCACCCAGGAGCCACCGCCTGCCCGCAGCACACCTCCCCGACCGCGTGGCCAGAAAGAGCCAAGACCCGTCACTGTGCGCTGCATGGGTGGCCCCCGGCGGTGGCTCGGCTCCGCCTGTGCCATCGCACGGCTCCCTCTCCGCCCGGAGCTCGCGAGGCAGGTGGGAACGTGGCTCCTGCTGAACGCACGGTGCTGCTCGCTCGCGGCTGCTTACGCATCCGGCTCCGTAGCGGCAGATCGCAGCCTTCCTGCTGCACAGGAATCGGATGATTTTCTGAGTTCCTGCAGACACTGTAGTAATTAGCTTGATCAGCCCATGCAAATCAGTTTCTATTCGAAACCAGCCTTATTTAATCTGACACGCGCGGTATTTGCCTCGTGAAGTTTTCACACAGATCAATCTCCCCGATTTCGGGTGCCAAAGGCAACCAGGACGGGGATCGGGTTCCCCTGCACGCACTCTGAGCACCTCGGCTGCGCCAGCGGGGCAGCGGGCTGCCGCGGGCAATGGCAATTCCTCATCGCCGCTTCTCCTCTGCGAGGTGACGTAGTTTCCAGAAACAAAGGGGCTCAGGCTCTGAAAAACCATCTCCCGTGGCAATGGATTATGTAATTAGATCATTCCAGTCATTTAGAGGAGTGTTTGGATAACTGAATTTACACAATTTAGCCCTTGGTATCACCCAGTTCAAAAGGAGAGCCCCTCCGAGGCAGCCTGTTTTGAATATGCAAATCAACCGTGCACAAGCATATTCATTTTGTAAAGTGCAAGCTGTAAAAGCAATGCCAGTTTTCATCCATTTCTGGCTGACATTTTATTTAATAGGCGATTAATTTGCCCCAGCGTCCCCAGCAGCGGTAACAACCGCCTCTTTGACCTCCTGTAACGCAGTGCAAGCATTTTTCCGCAGAGCCTCGGTGGGATGGAACCCAAATCCACGTAATCCGTCCTGCAGCTAACGAGCTCCCCGGGGCAGGGACTCTGCTGGTCGCTGTGCTCTGGAGGAGGCTGATGGCACTACCGGTGGTGACCACGGTACAACACCCACCTGCCCCAGCCATTCAAAGCCGTATCCCAGCGCTGGCACCAGGAACAGGTCCCTACGGCACCTGAAGGATGCTCGTGCCCTGGGATGGCCACGTCCTCCAGCACTGACCGATAGCCCCAGATGGACGGATAACCCCCAAACCTCAACCCTCAGGCCTGATCCTTCCAGGGACAGCATCAGGGATGCCTGAACCCTCCTGAGCACCCTGGAGAGCCTGGGCAGAGGGAGAGGGTGCCCAAAGCACCCAGCTGCCCTGGGAGAGCCCAGCCTGCACTGCTCTCCCCTCCAACCGCACCGCTTGCTTCAGTTTTTTTCCTCTCCTTCTCTCTAATTTATCTTTTTGACACGTTCAATGATGCTCCTGCAGACTGCAAACAATAGAGACAGAGTTTCAGCCAAGGCAATTTCTGAGCTGAATCAAAGCTAAAATCACCTGGGCACAGAGCAGCCGAGGACAGGCAGCTCAGCGAGGGGGGGAGCGGCGAGGTGCCCCGGCCCCCCCGGCAGCCTATCCGGCACAGGGAGGAGATCAGTGCCTCCAAACCTCCCCTGCTCACCCCACGATGCAATCCCAACCCTGGTGGCATCATTTCCCCCCGGGTGCAGACCCCTGCCCTGCTGCAAGGCAGGGTGCTGTGGTGCAGCAGCCCCTCGCAGCTGCAGCTCTAAGTCCCTGCCCACCGGCTCCGTGCTCCGCATACCAAGCACCAGCTTTTTGCTTCCCCAACCTTACAGCCCCAAGGAGCAACCCAGATCTTCCAGGCAGAGATATTTTTTTTTTCCTACAGACGCTACGCAAAGGAGCTGGGACGCATGGACAGACAGGTGGGGAGAGGCGGATGATGAGCTGATTTCTGCTGAGCGAATGTTGTATCTGGACTCTTAACAACAGGCACAGCCCTCAGCATGACTCAGCCTGGGCACACGTGCTGCTTCCCCTCCCCACGTCCCCATCGCTTGGCCACCGTCCCACGAGGAGCAGACAACGGCTGCCGCCCCGGCGCCCACCCCAACGCGTTGCACGGCCAGGGCAGGTAGAGGCGGGACACGCGCGTGCCAAAAAGCAGCGCGCAAAGCAGAGGGTTGGAGCTGTGCAGGAGGAGCCACGCGTGCCGACACCTCACTCGCCTCGCGGCCCTCGTGGCAGCAGCTGTCAGAGTCCGTCTCGTTCCAGCTCCCTGCCCCGGTAACGCCGCTTACCGCTCGTGGTGCTGGTTTGGGTCTGTCCAGCGCCGATGGGGTTTGAGCAGCGGGAGCCTCGCTGCTGCAGGAAAGCAGCGCCCAGCTGGGCAGAGCAGCAGGAGGTGCGGGTCCGAAAGCATCAGTGGCCCCTCGTGTCCCCCCCCTCCTGCTGGGGGTCCACACAGGACGCTGCTCACATCCCGGGTCAGGTTCTGTCCATCTCTGTCTCTCTCAAGAACACGGACACGGGGCTGAGCACCTCCCTGGGAGCGTGCCCACAAAACCACAGCCCTTCCTGCTCCCGGGAACAAGTTACCCACGCCGCCTGTTTACGCTAAACGCTGTGGTGCGGGAGCCAGAACTGACAGCTCTGAAGATGGCATGTCAGCTCCGGCTGTGCCGGGAGGACCCGTCAAGCTGTCACACAGCATTAGCTGCAACACGTCCCTGTACCTCGCACTGCAACCTGCACCGCGGGGCTGCCCTGTCCCAGCCCCGGCAGTGCTAGCCGAGTCCCCTGGGACGTCCCCGTCTCCATCACGCCATCTGCTGCCATTTGTGCCCCCGAGCCCTACAGCGCGAAGTACACAGATCTGCTTACGGCACCGCTAACATGATTTCACCGAGGGCGATTGAAGGAAACCCGTTTTGCTGCACACGGCTGGCGGCTGCAGTGGCAGTGCCTTGGAGGAGCGGCGGTGCAGCCTGGCGCGGCATGGCATGGCATGGCATGGCACGGCACGGCGGCTCCCCAAGCACAGTGCCTGTTCACAGCACCCGCGTTAGCACCCTGGGAGCATCAGAGCCTTGCCTCGCTCCTCATCTGCAAGCAAAACCACTGCCTGTGGTCTTCACAGCTGTCACCTTGGCACTTTTGGTGAATGACAATTCACGCCCGCTCGTAAAATCGTATCAGATGACTTTGTATGTCCTGAGTCGTACACGGGAGCAAGAGATGAAGCGTGGCCTCGGGAGCTTGCCGGCCCTCTGCCTGCCTGCTCACATCAGTTCTTTGAGGCAGGCACCGGCTCTGGGCAGCTGTGAGAGCGTGGTTAAGCATCGCCAGCTGCGTGGGCACCAGCTGGGCTGGGGACAGCACGGGGACAGCAGCAGCCCCGTGAGGCCAGGCATGCCTCTCCCCAGTGCTCCCAGTTTGGCTGAGAGCATTAAAATCACCCCCCAGAGATTCAGGCCCACAGAGGCACCAGCCCCTGCCAGCTCCATGAGAGGAGCCGTGGGCACAGCAAGATGTGTGCGAAGCCTCTCCCGATTATCACCTCGCTGCCCAGATTAAAATCCTTCTGCTAGCCTATAAAAAAGGGAATCAAAACAACAACAAAAATTGAGCGCTCTCAGCAGAGAGTTGGTCCTTAATGCCTCCTGGCTGTCAGTAACATTGTCACGGGGAGCTGGGAGCTGTGAATCCTGTCACAGCCTGAGGACAGGGTCTGGATCCATCCCAGGAGGCTGAGGGCCTCTCGGGCTGGTGGCCAGGGAAGGAGAGGAGCAGGATGAGAGGTGACACCCCTCTGCCATGGGGCTCTGCGGTCACAGTGTCCCCCAGCACAGGCACAGGCTGAAAGCTCATCGCATGGCATTGGGATGAGCTCTGTGCAAGGAGGATCCAAGCCAGGCGGGACAGCTTAGGCAGGGCTTGGTCTGGGGTGGGGTAAAGCACAAACCCCGGTGGGCACACAGAGAAGCCTTACCACCAGCTAGAGAAACTCAGAAGCGCTCAGCCTTGCTGGGGACCCATCCTCACGTACCCCTGCCGGGCCAGGCTGTGGGCTCAGCAATGACTGAAGTGGTGGCCAAACCCTCATGAGAAGGGAATAAATATGCTAAATCCATACAAAGCAGCCTTTCTGTTAAACAGTGATGGTACCAGGAGCTTTGCCAGCCGGGGCAGGAGGCTGCCACAAGGCTGAGGGGCAGCAGGCAGCCCCCTGGCTCCGGAGGAAGGTGCCGGTCACGGATCTCCTCGCTGGGCACGTGGGGGTGCTCCTGGCACCCCCTCAGGCACTCGGTAGCCAGCCTCTCCACCTCGTGTGGGGACAGGAGCCTCAGGTCACAGCTGAGTGCTGCGGGGGAACAGCACCGGTGCCTGGGAGGACAAACAGCTCACCTGAGTCACGGGCTTTCATTCTCGTGCTCACCACAAAACCAATTATCCTCCTTGCAATTAAAAAGGAGGAGAGACAGAACTCTCTGGCCCGGAGCATCTGCAAATCCTGGAGCCACCGCCCACGGCAGAGGAAGGAGCAGACCCACCGCCGGGCACGGCTCCCTGCCAGCCCGCCGGGGACAGATTACGTGGCAGTGCTTTCTAGCACGCGGGGCGGCACTGGCGGGTGGTGCAACAAATCTGCAGGACAGAGATGAGATGCTCCCGGCTCCTAATCCCGACTCTACCGCTGATTCCAACAACAGAAGCTGACGCACAAGCGGGGTGGTAGGGTTAGGCAGCCAGCATGCCAAAGAAGACCATGAAAACTGTCGTTGTTCACACCTAGCAGGTCTCAGAGCATTTCTGTGGGCAAGGAGAGCGCGCTGAAGTCCGGGCAAGCACATCTGCCCTGCCACTGTGCTGCAGGCTGGATCGTGCTGGCACACGCCGTGGCCGATGCCTGGACTGCGGAGCAGAGGGACACGGTCAGCACGCAGGCTTAGCTAGCTTCTGCACGAGGTTTTGGCTCCGTACAGCACGGCGTTGGGTCGAGGAGTGTCAGAGAGTAGGGGCAATACGAGAGGCTGAGGGTGTAGGGGCAGTTTCCCGTTAATGCCTAGGAGAACCGAGGGAGAGAAGACACGATGTTACCGACAGAGATGCTGCCACATCTCCTTGGAGCTGTGGCTGAGGACATCTCTTACACCCTGTACAGGACTGGGAGATCAGAGACTTGTCTGGATTAGATCCTTCACAGCCATGAACTGTTGACATGCGTGGACTGAGAGACACCAAGCCCACGGTGTTACACAAGTGCCTCCTCGGGAAGCAGCCTGTGCTGAAACTCAGGTAACAGACTGGCTTTTCCGTAGCAGAAGAGCCAGCAGAAGCACGTGAGCCATTCAAGGCGTTTCCACCAGCATCCTCTGTAAACAAGAGCGAGGTGAAGGAGCAAGCGATGAGATGCTGTCATCCCAAACAGACCTCTGAGACAGACCTTCCTCACAAGCCATCAGGGCTCCGACTGGATGCCAGCATAATGCCTGCTAATCACACGTCCCAACGTCACTTTATTGGTTTTATAAAATCCACGCACAGCGCCTCACGTTCGCCAGCATCCCTGCTGACACTTCATTTGCAAGAATATTGCTGGGGGCAGGTAAACACAGCCGAGTTATTAGTATCAGCGTTATCAGCGAGTATCAAACTGGGACCTCATCCTGCGTGAACAGGTAGTAAAAGAAGGTACTGCCATAAAGAGATTGTCCCCTAAAGAGCTGAGACAAAGCGAATGCCGGCATCCTCCTCTGACAAGAGCCTGGCGCTGGAGGCGACACCAAAGCACCCGGCTCCTGCCCCACACTGCGAGGTCTGCCTCCCTCCCCGCCTGCGCAGACCCCAAGCCCACGACTGCAGCCTACAGGGTGGGGGTGCTGGGCAAGGTCTCCTCTCCACGTCCCCACCCCAGACACAGCCAGGCACCTAATGGCTTCCCGGAGATGTTTGTCTCGCCAGTTTGGTTACACCAGGAGCAGAGCCAAGGCTTTTCTGCTGGAGTTCTCTGTACCAGTGAAGATGGGAACCTAATGAGGACAGCTTGGAGGGGACATGGCTGCAGCCAGAAGGAGCGTCACCAGCTGCTCCAAGCCTGGCGTGCAATTTCCATTAAGCAAAAAAAGAAAAGCAAAAAAAATAATAATAACCAAGCACCAAAGCACTTCTCTTCAACGTGCCTTGGCACCTGCGCAACCAGAGCGCTTCTGCGGGGAGACGGAGCGGAGTGGCAGGGGAGGAGCCGCGGGGTCATTAGTAGCACATCCTGCTAACGGGAAAGGGAATTAAGTGCTTCCCAGGGAGCTTGGCACTGGGATCTGGATTTAGCAGCAGCATCCCTTGGGGATTGCAAAAACAATGTAAACTCCAGGGGGATTAAATCTGAAGAGGATATCAGGTAGAGAGGAGAGGCCAGCACCACAGGAGGGACCACGATTACAGAATTACCTGACAGGATTTAGGAAGATAAATGACTTGAGATTTTGTACAGATAAACCGAGACTTAATACAGCCGGGGAGATGACCGGTGCCGACACAGGCACAGCCTCCGCTCTCTGGCGATGGTAGCACAGGAGCAAGGCTGGAGATTAGAGCAGGCAGTGAACGGGTGCCGAGTTTGCTTCCGTTTCGCTGCCTGTCCCCTGCGTGCAGGCATCCCAGGACCTGCTGGCAGCATGCATGGGCTTCACGGGAGCAAGCAGCAGAAATAATTCAGGGCCAGAACAAGCTCCTCGCTTAATGGGCAGCAAACCCGAGAGAGGGCTCGCGAGCCTGCAGAGAGCTGGCTGCCCCCTGCTCCGCGGCCTTGTCTGGCCGAGCCCCAGGCCGGGTACCCCCCGGTACTGCCAGGCCCCGTGCTCGCTGCTGCGGGGATGCTGCCGTTCTCCTGGAAACACGGCCGTGTGGGAGCTGCCTCTGGGTGAGTCACGCTGCGGGCGGCACGCAGGCACACCGGGCAGCCACCGCCGTGCTGGGGCCACCCTGCTGGTGAGCCCGGGTGCCACAGAGGGGAAACTGAGGCACAGGCGAGGAAGGGACTTGGTTCAGGAGGTCGCTGGTGGTGCAGAAGCCTGTGTCCCGTGCTCGGCTGGGATGGAAACGCTGTGCAGAGGCTTAAAGGCTGCCCTGAGCCCCCTCGCCCCATGGGAGGCATCCCCTGAGGCACCAGACAGCCACCCCCCCTTGGGGACCACCTCCTAACCCAGCCTCAAAGGTAGAATAAGCCCCCCAAACCGATGGGATGATAAGCACCTCTTCAGAAAGGGAGCAATTACCACAAAACACAGATTATGCAAATACCTTGGTTACCAAAACGATGCTCCCTGAATGCTGAGTAGGAAAGAAAAGAGCCAGAGCGAACGACAATTTGTTTAGCCAAGAGCTGTATGACGTCTCTTCAAAGCACTGAGATGGGAGACGGGCCCTCCTTGGGCAGAAGGGATTTAAGAGGACATCCCAACGCACCTGACATGATAACAGGGAGAGGAGACTGCGCTTGGCACTTGATTTTCCTCCCAAAGCACTTCAGAGAAGTGAGCATTGCTCCTGTTTGAAGACCGAGGAAACTGAGGCACAGCAGGACAGACACTTGTCCAGGAGACCCAGACGTGCAGAGATGGAGGAGAGGTTAAAGCACTACTCCCTTGATGCCCAGACTAGAGCTCGAACCCCTGCAGCACGCTGCTTCCTACTCACACAAACCATTCCCAGACCGGCGGGTGTTACTGACACAACGTGAAGAGATGGAGATGCTGGGGTCAGCTTTGCGTGGAGAGGAGCTGTTAAGAGAGGCGAGACCAAGGAGCAGCAGCCAACGGAGGTCAGGCAGTGCCGGGGTGGGCTCAGGGACCCCCCCGGCCATGCCCCTCTGCTCTGCGTTTCTTCCAGCCTCATCCACTGCCACGATGGTTCAGCCTCGCTGCCTGGCTGGAGCCGCCAGACCCCAGGCCAGCCTGCACTCCCGCACGCGGGTCCTCGCCCTGCCTGCTGGGAGGCACTCACCCAGTCCCGCTGACGCTGCGCGGCGAGGAAGGGCAGCTTGTGATGCAGCACATGCCGGCACAGCCAGCCGCTCACTGCTGTTTCCTACCCCCATCGAGCAGAGAAGCCATAAGTCAGCGGGAATGCTCTTCACATCATCCCCATGCTGCTGCTGCACGCACCGATGCCAGGCAGATTTATGAGAGCAGCACAGGCGCTGCCGAGCCGGCCCGGCAGCCCGGCATCACCTCCTGCAGCAAACGGCGGGTCGCAGGCAGGAGCGATTTCCCCGAGCGAACGCCTCTGCAGACAATACCGGCAGCCCCTTCCCACCGGAGATCATGAAGCACTTGGTGGATTTTGCAAAATCTGGGTTCCCACCCACTCTAGAACAACAGGGAAGGTGCTGAACTGCAGAAAACAGCGAGCAGCCTGCCTGGCCATTTTTGCTATCAGAGGTGTGCTGGTACACGGTACCAGTGACCCATGAGGCAGCCCGGTGTGCTCCTGGTCCTGCAGGAAAACACTGCCCACCCCTCGCTCCCCGCTCCTGCCACCTCCCCTCTTCCAGCACCTTCCCAGCACAGCCCCTCTGTGAGCAGTGCAAGCGTTGCACGCGCAGGCTCCGTGCACGCGCAGGCTCCGTGCACGCGCAGGCACGTGGCCCCGGTGCCCGCACCGAAGGCAGCGCCCTGGGACAGGGACTCACCCAGCACAACCGCCGCCGTCGTTGGGCAGAGCTGAAAAGCCAGCAGAGCCTTTTCCAAGCCAGAGCTCTGCTGCGGAAAATGAGAGGGTAAAAGCCCGCCCCAGAAGCAGGGCTTTGCCCACTTGGACCGCGACGGCGGCTGCCTCCACAAATCCGTCTCTGGCTTTGAAGTGCCCCAACAATATTTCCAGAATAAAAATGCTTCTCCCTACCTCCCGGGCGGGCTGGTGCTGGGGAGAGAGGGCTCTCAGCCCTGGCTGTGCAGCACGGGGTGCTCAGGTGAGGCCCAAGCCCCCTCCCCAGCAAGCCTCGTTTGGCCCCCAGGCACTCCTGCAATGCCAGTGCTTGCTCACAACACCACATGTGTTGGCTTTCCCTCACATCAGCAAAGAACAACCTCTTCCTCACCCCCCCACCCCATCCTGAGCTCACACTAACTCAGGGGAGACAAAGTTAAATTCATGGACAAGGTGAAAAAAGCAAGATGCCTCCTGCTAGACATAAACACAGCAAAGAGCGCAAGCACTTACAGGTCCCCCGTGACACCAGCAACCCCATCTGCTACTGATACAGCTCCTGTTCCCTTTAACTGCCCTGGAGGACTTCTCTCCATTACCTCCAACTCTCTTATCCCCGCCTTTCCCAAAACCAAGCGCACCCTGCTCTGCTGGTGGAGCAAGCGGCTTGCTGGAGGTGCCGGCCACCCCGCAGCCCTAACCTGGGCTCGCACCACCGTGGCTGGAGCCAGCCTGGCCCCGACCATGCAGCTCAGGTCTGCCCGGCACCGTGACGGCCCTCCGGAGGTATTTGGAGATGTTCCGCTGCCAGCCCACCTAGGGCATTGTCACTGATGTGACAAGGAGACCACTCCATGGTCCCTGGCCGGAGCATGGAGCTGGGACCTCTGGTTGTCCCTAGGACGAGGGCAGCTTGCCTAGGGCTGGAGAACTGCACTTACAGCACGAGTGACGGCAGGAGGATATCGGCTCCACCGCGCCAGCCGCCCTTCCTGCATCCTTTCTAGCGCTGCTCCTTTTAATAACTCCACTTAATATTAACGTGCCTTTACCAAGAGGCCTTTCAGACCAGCAGCCTCAGAGTTGCTTGGAAACTGCTCGCTGCAGCGACTGCAGCCCTCCGGCAGGAGGGCTGGGAGCCAGCCCGCGTCCCAGAACCTGGCTGAACAACCGTTCTCCCCCTCCTGGCGGGTGCCGACAGCCGGGGGGAGTGGCGGCGAGGGGGGAGCAGCTGCAGGACGGCTCCGTCGCACCCCAAGCAGCTCGTGCACCCCGGGACCTGGAGAACCCAAGGCTGCATTTCAAAGCACATCCAGCCCCAGGGAAGGGCAAGGTTCTGGAGCAGCGCCCAAGCGAAACCTGCTTGGCCTCACCAGATCTATTTGACCAAATCTGGAAACCGAATTCAGTCATTAGGAGAGAGGGTTTTGCTGCACACGCAAGTCTAAGGGCGGCCTTAATGGTGAAGTCATTTACCGACACCTCCATACTACCCTATGAATAATTAGGCATCTCTTCCAATTTACATCTCACCATAAAACGCTGCTACAGTTTTGGAGACAGTACATTTTTAATACTGTAGCAACGACAAAAAGCATATTTTATTGCAGGAATGGCAGTGTTAGTATATTTATCTGTTGGCCAAGATTCTTTGGTGTACTTCCCTCTCTAATGGCTGTACAAACATACATACATCCCATACTTATACCGTAGGATTTTCTATGCTTTGCTTTTTAATTTACATAATATGTGAAATTTTCTATATAAAATGGAGAAAGCACCGAGCTGTTCCCACCAACCCACCCGCATGAATTGAGAGCTCCCCCGTCTTGCACCGCTCCCACTTCCCAGCGGTGCTGACGCTCCAGGGATCCCGTAGCCGCGCTTGGTACCCGGCCTTTGGGTCCAGCGCCGCCAGCGTGGCTGCAGACAGACACACGGAAAGAAGGAAGGGCTCTCCATCCTGTTCCCCGAGTCCCTGTCCATTGCGTTTCAGGACCTTGGCCTCCCAGAGGCTGCGGTGCCCAGCTCAGCCTCCTTGGAGGCCCTCCAGACCTCAGCTCAGCCAGGACCAGACATCCCCTGCATCCCGTTGGATGCTGGGGCCAAGGCAAAGGTCTGCCCGCAACCTGCTGGGGCAGCACCGCTGCACCTTGCGCAGGAGCACCAATGGAGAGCTGGGCTCATTTTGGCTGCTTCTGGTGAAACGGAGCAAAGAAAAAGCTTCCCAGATGCCAGGATGCAAAAGGTGCCAGAGGAGCACACAGAGAGCTCAGGGCAGGAATCCCAAAGGGCAGAAATGTGAGCAGAGCAGGTTCTGTCAACGCTGGCGAAATGCACGTCAAACACCAACCTGCCTGACACCTTCCTCCATCGCCCCTATGAAACACTGCCTTTTTTTTTTTTTTTTAAATATTGTGGAATTAGAAGTCTGATTGATATGAATATGTAACAACACTGCTTTATTAATAGCAGCTGCATTATCAGTTAGCTCCCTGCTATTGGCAGGAGATCTGGGACAATCTGTGGTTTGAAAACTAAAGAGAAACGCAACCCGCAAAGGCAGCAGCAGTGAGATAATTTCATTCCTTTTCACGGTGAGCTGGCCAGGACATCGCAAGCACGATGTTCCCCGAGACATTGCAATAGCTCTCCCTGCCCAGCTGCGGGAGCAGGCACTGGAGCCGCTCCACGGCACGCGCCCCGAGCACCCCGCAGCAGGGTTGTGGCCCCAGCACCGGCACGAGGGGCCCCTTGGTGCCGGGGAGCCCCACAGCCAGCTGCAACCTCTGCAAATTGAGGTCACTCAGTACGGAGCACCACGCAAATCTCACTGACACGGGTAATAAACTCCCTTTGCAGTTTGCTTTCCTTACTCCCCCCTCCACCAGCCTGGAGGCTTAAATGAAAACAAGATTACAAAGGAGATTGGATTGGACATATTTCTGGTGTGCTATTTTAGCTGTAAATTATGCCAGCTTCATAAAACCCCAACTGTTCTTTCCCAAGATCCCTGCATAGATTGGCTTGCTGAGATCAGGCGGACTGGGCGCTCGCTGCGGGCAGGCATTGTCTGGAAAAACGCTTAAGGGGTCCAAGCATTATCAAGATGCTGTAGTGCTGCATATATATATGTACATACACAAACACGTAGGCATGGCAGCACCCAAAAACTTCCCATGGCTGCGGATTAACTAACTAGTGACAAGCACACGCAGGTTTTCCAAGACCCAAGCCTTTGGTGATCCGACCCTACAGACACGCTGTGGCAGCTCAGCTAATGCTCGTCCCAGCCTCCGCTCCCAGCGGAGCATCGGGCAGCACGGTCCTCGGCGAGGCTGGACACGAGGTCTGGGGCAAGCAGCCCCGCGCCGTCAGCGTGCGCAGCTGCACGCACACGGCGAGGGGAGCCGGGCTCGCTGCGGGCAGGGCTCGGGAGCAGACTCTGCAGCACCAAGGCAAAACGGCCACGGCGTGAAGTTTGCTACAGCAAAACCGGCAAGAGCTTTTGCAATTAGTCTCATGAGCAGCACTGCACCTTGGCTGTGCTCCACGACCCTGGAGGACGGCGGCGCTGCCCGAGCACACAGCGCTGCTTCGGGGCGAGCCTAGCAGCACTGCCCAGAGCAAAAAGGACAGCGGCTTGGGTCACGAGGCGGCCCCAGCCCCCGGCCCCGCTCCTGCCAGCACCAGCCTGCCCAGGCTGCTGCAGCCATATCCGCCAGGAGCAGGAGATGCCGATGTCCCAGACCCACCTCAGCTGCTGAACCGGTGAAGCAGGGCTCCCAGGTGGGGCCGTAGGGATGCCCACGGGGCCAGGAGCACACAAACCACCACCCCGCGCTGGGACTCCCCGTGGCCAGTCCCTCCCAACGCCAAGCCTGGCCGGGGGCAGCCCAGCTCTGCACCCCCAGCTCCTGCCCCTTCTCCTCCGCTGCTGCTCCTGTGGCACAGCCAGGGCTGCCCCTGTGCTGCGCTGCCACAGCACCCGATGCAGGCAGCTAGGCAGCGGGACCCCGAGGAGACTGCCACCGCTCCGCGGCTGCAAGCACCCTGCCACCCCCCAGGGACAGGGGACGCTGAAGCCCAGGGAGGTGCCGCCGGTGTAGCCCCCGCAGCCCGTGGGAGCCCTCCTCTGCCCAGTTCCCATTACCTGGAGGAGGGCGGCTTGGGAGCCCCAGTGCACTTTGCCTTTCCCACCAGCAGACAAGCAGCGAGCTGTCTCCCCGTAACACTCCCACGGCTCCACCTGCTCGGAGCCCAGCCAGGTCCCACCACACTTCCCACACGCATCGGCTCACAGCCCCAGCCAACGGCCCTGGGAGCGGCGCAAATTAAGACCCTCTCTGGTAGGTCAGGCGCACCCCCCCTCATTCATCCTCCTCTAACCGGCCGCTCCGGGTGATGCTACAGCACAGACTTAGCTTTGCATATCTACCCCAGCTTCCCCACATGAAGAATCCCTGCAGGGTCAGTGAGCTATTAGGAGACCACGCAATTTGCGGGAAGACCCCTGTGTATCTTTCGCTAAGGAAGGATACAGCACCCTACCTCGGCAGTGCATGCTGGCAGCATCATTAGCACCACATCACCTATTGGGAAGAACGAGGTGGAAGCTCAAGACTGGGTGAGACAGTGGATGGATGCGGAAGGGTTTGTACCCAAAGACCCCCGGGTGCCCCACCCTGCTCGCCGGCAGGGAGCTGCATCTCCATCACGCGGGCACATGCGTGTCCCCAGCTGCGACAAGCAGTCTCCGCATGGTACACTCCGTGCCTTTCACCACCAGGACCTGGCACGGGGCTTGTCTGCACGTGTACATATCTATCAATACAAAACCAGGCTTCCCAGGCAATCAATAACGCTATTTAAGAGATAAATCTCGCTATTGACTGGCTGCTGAGGCCAGCTCCTGATTAATTTAAAAGAGAGACAGAGAGAACAGCGAGGCGCTCAGAAGTGTTCCCAACGTCACTGGGCATCAATCCTGCATGCTGAGGCTGTGCTGGGGCGAGCAGGGGGGATGGACTGGGCTGCCCATCTCCGGAGCTGGTTACAACAGGACAGGGTAGTGCATGTGCGCAGCTGTGAATGCATGCGAGCAGTCACTGTGTACAAATTAAATGCATTCCCTCAGTCCAGCTGGGGCTGTGCGGGATTTGGGGCTCTGGTGCCGTCCCCCAGTGCCCTTGGTGTTACCACCACAACAGCTGTCAAGGTGCTGCTGGCTGCCCAGCCTTCAGAGCTGTGTGACGTGGGGATAGACGGGGCTACATCCTTTCCCATCCCCTGAGGTGGACTCTGTCCCCTAATTTTGAAGCCGGAGGAACCCCATGGCACTGGCACTGTGGATCGGTGAAGCCACAGCCACCCTGCAGGCAGGGTCCTGGCAGCACTGCACCACCACCGCTCCAACCATTTCAGGGAGTGAAAGGGAGTGCTATGGCAGCTCGTCTGCCCTCCTCCTGCTGCAGGCTCCGAGACATCACCAGCACGAGCTACTCCTGGGGTGCCCCGTCCCTTCAGTCCCAGTCCCCCTGTCCCATCCCCACTGCCAGCTGCTGCGCCCCCGGGGACCCGTGCCCTGCTCCATCCAGGCTGGAGGCTCTGCAAGGCAGCAGCCTACTTTGTTCTTACAGAAATGTGTTTTCACTACAGAAATGCGGTGCCTGTGGGTTGGAGCTGCCCTGGCGAATGACACTTAACTCACAGGTACGAATCAAGAGAGAGTTTTGCCACTGATTTCAGCGGGCGTGGGGAAGGACCGGTGTTGGCGGGGCTCTGGAAGCACCAGGCAGAGCTGAGGACCTGAGGCTTTGTCCTTCAGTGCCAGCGAGCAGCTGCTGCGCAAACAGCAAAAGCATCCTCCAGGTACCATGGGGCTGTGATTTGAGGCAGGATCTGATCTCTGCAGACCCGTGAACAAGTCCCCCAGCCCAGCTCACCCCTCCCCAGCACGCAGGTCAGCTGGCAGCATGGTAGGGGATAAAGCAACACACTGAAAGTGCCTGTGCAAATGGTGCCTTACCTCTACACTGCTTTCTGCTCTGGGATTTCTCCCACGCTAGGCTGGACCTGATGCTTTTAGGCTTCAGTTCGAAGCTAGGACTAGCTTACCTCAACACAGAGCTCGCTGCAAGCACACCGCTGTTCACTGCAAGCACAAAGCCTCCCTCCTGCCCTGGGAAGCTTGAGGCCAATGGGCCATCGTCCAGGCTAATCTGGAGGGGGGCACCTCTCCCCTCCCCAGCCTTATCTCTAGCAAGAGGGAGACAGGGACCAAGTCTGAGCCCGTTCCAGCTTCACCCCCGCTGGGTCCTCCCTCATCCGCCAGCATACAAAAAGGATGTGTTTTTGCATCTGCTCCACAGCCCCTTCCCTCACAAATTATCCCAATTCCCCCTCGCAGGCAGCCGCCTGCTCATCTCAAAGTTGCAGCCCGCAGGCAGAGCTCCCAGCGAGGCAGAGCCAGCTGCTGGCAGCCAGCGGCACCTGCCCACGGCAACCAGGGGGACCGGGTAGCTCGTCCCTGGTGCCAGCGGTGCCGATACCCCGGGCAGAGGCAGACCCGCGCCAAGCAGGGTCTGGACCTGCAAGCGGCTCCGTGCTCTTGTGCTGGAGCAGCTCCACCAGCAGCACCCCATGCAAGTGGGCCCTGCAGCGGCTGCACACCGGGATGCTCAAATTTGGGCTCCTCTGCTGTGCTGCAGCGGTCAGGGCGCATTGCCACGCCAGTCAAGCGTGCACCCAGCATGTTTCACCGCCAGCCCACGAGAGCAGCTGAGCTACCCATCCCAGGGTGCCCTGGATGAGGGTGGAGGGAAAACCCCAAACCTCCTGGTGCTGGGGCAGGCGGGCGGGCTGCTTCCTCCCATGGCTTCTCAGCAGCTTCAGCACAGCCGAGGGGCCCCGCTGGCTGCCTCGGAGCGCTGCCAAGCACTGCTCCTTGCAAGCAGCCCGCAAAGCCGAGCTCCCCATCCCACCACAGCCCCGCGCACATGCACTCACACAGGCTCCTCTCCGCAACAAGCCTGTTGCTCCCTCGGTTGCGTGTAAATCGCAGCGCTGGAAGGAGGCAGACGGCGTGTCAACAAACACACGGAAACTTTGACACCAGGGAGGTGAGAGCAGCAGCAGAGCCCCAGCAAGCAGCGAGCGCGCGAGGCTGCGGGCTCAGCCGCACGCCGATGCTCAGAGGCAGCGGGGTGGCAGCGCTGCCTGGCAGGAGGTGGCCTGGGGCACAGCAGGGCTGCCCAACCCAGCCAGCATGGTGAGGGGGCTTATTCCTGCTCCCTTCTTTAAAAAAATAAAATTAAAAAATTCTTAAACACACACTTTTTTGGTTGCTGCTCAGGCGCAGTGTGGAACTCCTTGCCGCAGGATGGCAGCTTGCGTTCAGCATCCCTTGGGCCTGATCCAGAACTGCTCTTGGCCTCAAGGCAGCCTCGTGCCCAGTGAGGCTCTCGCGCACGACAAATCACATCTCAGCCTGCTCTGGTGCGAACCAGCTTTTCTCTCCTCCACCCTTCCCGTGCAGAGAGGGGGAAACTGAGGCACGGGGAGGTGAAAGGCGGCACAGGGCTCACTGCTTGTCATGTCAGGGGAGAAAGATGCAAATATTTTCACATTGCTCTTACCCTGCATCCCTGCTTTGGAGGGAGCCACATCTCTCCTCCAGTCCCTCTGCCGACAAAGAGGAAAACTCATCCCATCCCAATTGCTCTATAGCAGGGAAACAAGGAAAAAAGCACAAGCAAGCCCCAAGGCAGGAGCTGAGCGCTTTGCCATCCATTCCTTCAGCTCAGCCGGGTGCAATCTACAACAACGAATGCCACGACACCAGAATAACACGGAGGGCATCGCTGCCCAGGAGCATGCCAAGGTGACCCAGCGGCAGCAGCACAGCTTCTGCCCTGCAGCCCACTGCCTCCTTGCCCTGCCCGGCTAGGGAAAGCTGTCTCAGAGGGGCCAGGCAAGCGGTGCTCAGCAGCACGGATCCCATTCAGCCCCCCAGAGCCCCCCGGACCAGATTCCTCATCCCGTGCGCCTCGGCGAGGCGGGAGCCACCTGCAGAGGCACCATCCAGGGGCCACCGCGGCTGCGGCGGGGCGGCAGGAGAGGACGCACCCAGGCTGCTTCTCCCGGTGCCTGCAGAAGACCACACGGCTCCCGCTGCCCGGGCATTCACGGGGGTCGGTGTGTGTGTGTCGGGGGGGGCAGAGCCTTGCTTCAGCGTCTCGTCGCTGCTGGCGGCTTTCGGGCACCCAGAGCCGGGGGGCTCCGGGGTTCCCGTGTGCCGGGAGAGAGCCCGGCTGCCCGCAGCACGGCAGAAGGCAGGCAGGCCTCCTCCCGTAACCCCGGCGCGGGCAGCAGCGCACGGCTCGGGGGCAGAGTTAACTCCCGCGAACCGCTCGAGACGGCGGCGACCCGGGAGGAGCGGCGGGCGCAGCCCCCCCC
>VXAA01002405.1:64063-100241 GCA_013399115.1 Anseranas semipalmata
AAAAAAAAAAAAAGGGCTGACTGCTCCCAAATGGGGCACTGAGAAAAATCGACAACCTCAGGCCCCTGGGACTGTCACCGCAGACAGAAGGACTGTGGTCATGCAAGGGCAGTTTGAAGTGCTGAGGAGCGAGGAGCTGTGGCTGCATCAGTGTGCAAGTGAAGGAGCATCCCCCAGGCATCCCCCATCACGCACCTCCCCGGGGGAACAGAGCCCACCCCGGCCCCATCCCCTCCTCTTCCCACCCCGCTCCCCTCCTCGTTTCCCCTGCTCTTTCCCCTTTCTCCCTGCTGTTCAACTAGTTGTGGAGCAGAAGAGGCTGGAACTGGAGGAGAGAATAAATAAAGATTTGGCCACGAAAAGGAGATGGAGGCATTTGCTAGAGAGCATCTGACAGCTTGAGGAGAGCAGGCAGAGCTGGCTCTGGAGGAGCTATGGTAATTACAGTCTGTTTGCACTCACTCTCTCATTTAACACCAGAGGTTTCCATACTCGAAAGCAACCCTGCTACTGCTACCACCAGCTTGCGGGTCCCCGCAGCTCTCCCCCCGTCTTGCCACTACCCCGGCATCGCAGCGCCTGATGCAGCTCTGCCCCCTCCGCGCTGCACCCCAGCACGGCCCCAGGGTACCCGTGGGGCCGGGCAGTGCCCCCCCAGCACCCAGGGACCCCGCACCCGCCGCGGGTCCGGCCAGGAGCGAGGCAGCGCGGAGCTGACTTGAGCTGCGCACGCACCGCTCGCTCGGCAGCGATTTACCTCCGTGATGGCTGGCTTGATTCATTACCTTCTCCCGCGCCCTGCTGCTGGAGGAGCCGGCAGTGAAATCACACCTCCCGCTCCACACCCCCACGTTCCCGTACCATCTCCTGGCCAAACCCGCTGCCTGTTATTTTTAGCTTCTGGGAACTCTGATCTTTTTCTTAATGGCACACGTGCACTGTGAAACGTGCGCAGGCAGACCCGCCAGCCGCAGCCCCGCACAGGGAGCTGCTGAATGATCACCCTCCTTGGGGGTACTGGGGGGGCAGCAGGTCCTGCTGCAGCAAGCACCTCAGACAGGGACCCCATGGGCATCCTTTTGCCCCCCCTTTGCACAGGGCTACAGCCCAGGATGCAAACAGGCTGGGGTGCCTCCACCAGACCACCCCAGGGATGCCAGGCTGCTTCTTCGTAACGCTGGTTAAAGGGTGCTGCATGAGCAGAGGGCAGGAGGCAGCTCTGCAGCCCCCACCCTCAGCACCCCGCCTTCAACATCTGCTCAGCAGTGCCAGGGAGGAGAAGGGAAGAGGAAAAACAGCCTTTTTATTGAAGCACCTGAATTAGGAGGTGGGAGTCTAATTTTAGGCACCTGGCGTTGCCCTTCAGAGTGATGAATTAAGCTCTGCAAGGGCTTGGGTGCGTGTTGCTTCTGCCTTAATGCTATGGGGGAGAGCGAGTGTGTCTGGGGCTGGCTCCAGCACCCCTTGTGCTCCAGGACGTGTGCCCCGTGGGGATCAGCCCTCGCTGCCAGCCTGGCCGTTACAGGGGCACCAGAGCTGCTCACACGTGCCGTGAAGAACCACCAGCCCCAAGCACCACGTTTACAGCCTGTTTTGTGGCTGAGCACAGCTGTCACGCAGCTGAGGGCTGTGCCACCCTGTGCACGCAGCATGTCACCTCTGTCCGGCAGCAACCTGGGCTGGAGACACCTTCAGAGCTTGTCCCAGGGCTCGGAAGAGGCTGGGGTTCAGCTGTGACCCCCTAGGAGCAGCTTTGCTGCCCGTCATGCTAAAGCTCTGCTGCTGGAGGAGACCTCTGCCCTGTCCCATCCCATGGAGGACCCCAGTGTCACCCACGGCCACCCCAGACAGCACAAGGAGCTCGAAGCCATCCTGCGGCTCGGCAGAAAGATAAATCGAGAGCAAAGCACCAGGCTGGCGGATTGCTGCTGGGCAATTGCCCCTTGGAGGACACCTCTGCAGCTCTGCCGGCCCGCTGGTCTCGTTTGAGATTCTTCAGTCATCGTAATAAAGTGAAACCTTATTTACCGCCCTCAGCCCAGGTTTCTAAAGTGGCCGTGGGCACACAGCAGAGCGCTTTCCTTCTGTACTAACAAGAGCGGCGTAATGGCTTTTCTGCCACAGCACGAATGAACCCCACATCAGCGCGGGTGCCGGGGGAAGGCTGGAGCAGGGGCAGAGCTGCGGTGGGGGGGCCGGGGCTTAGCCTGGAGAAGGGCTGGCCCTGGGCAAGGGACACTCGGCAGGGTGGCTGCGGGTGCCAGCTGCTGCTGGGGGGCTCTGGCGCACGTAGCTGTGCTTTAAATGGTCCCATGGCCCCAGGAACACGGGCTGAAGGGCAATGCTGGCAGCTGCCGGCCAAGAGGTGCGGGTCTGGATGTGGCAAAGCCCCGGCTGGGTGCTGTGCAGCCAGGTGCTGGGCTCTGGCAGGGGGGCAGGGCTCCATAAAAATGAAATACGTACTGTGGAGGGATATAGTATTGACTAGGAGGCGCTGAAGCAGAGCAAGAACAACAAACTTTAATTTTCCTCCCCTGGGCTCTGCCCTGGGCTCCCGGGGCTGGAGCTGGGGCAGGAGGTGGGAGCTGCCAACGCAGGGCACCCATCCTGCTGGAGCTGTCCTGCGGCTCTGGGGCAGGAACCCTGCATTCCGCAACAGCACCTTGAGGTTGGTTTCCTCAGGGGATCCCATCCTCTATTTCATGGGTGCTTTAGATGCTGTCCATTCCCCCATCCCTGCAGCTGTAGTGATGCCGTGCACCACCAGGGCCGCGGGCAGGGGGACACTGGCCTCGTGGGGTGATGAATGATTCAGCTTGGCCACTGCCTCACTGTGTGTGAGCCGCAGTGCACGCAGCACATTAGCACAAGGGAAAAGGGAAAAGTGCTCGGATGGATGGGTGGATGGATGGACGGGTGGATGGAGCCGCTATGGATCACCCTGCAGCAGTGGTGGAGCAGATGCTGACGGTGCACGTCTGTTTAACCCTCAGTGCCCAGGTGTGCAAGCAGACCGGGAGGCAAGGAAAAGCTACTTGGACATGTGTGTGGGTATGCTCCCCACCTTTGGACACGTTTTTGCCCTCACGGTGGACATTGATGTTTCTGTGTGGGGTTTCTGGCTTGGCTCCTGCCCACAAGGCTCGCGGGGCATATTGCTGCTGGGCGCTTACACCAAGGCATCTGCGAAGGTGCTGTGTGAATGGCCAGGGTGCCATCGCCCTGCAGAACTATACAGCAGTGCTGTCTTTAAAAGAAAAATGGGCAAAAAAAGTTTAGGATCTGAAGAATGCTCCCAGACTGCTCTGGAAACACTTTTATGATAGTTGGAGATTCAATGCAAACTGGGCCCCAGAGGCCAAGGGCTTTTGTAGCGCAGAAGAGAATTGTTCCGAAAGCAAGAGTTGATTCATAGCAGCAGAGATGGCCATTTGGTTAGGAAAGCTTAAAACCTCAGAAAATTCCAACTCCTGTTGCATCTAACAAGGTTACAAGCTCTGCTGTAACCTGCCTGTCCAGGAGAAATAATGTATTTATGACACCTTCTCTCCAGTACTGCTGTCCAAACAACCACAAATCCACAGCCAGAGGAAGCGGAGTGGTTAAATGAAATATGATTTAGCCAGACCCCAGCTTCACAACTGGCTTGGAGGGGAGGAGGAGCCGGCACAGTCCAGCTCCTGATGCGGGCAGTGCAGCAACCAGATTCTCCCAGAACGAGCCTAGGGTCTGTCTGTGGCCTTCCTTATTTTAATCTATGTTGCAATGAATTAAACATGTTTTAATATCAAAAATGAAAGATCAAGGATCAGCAGTAATAAATCCTCCACACTCATTTTCCGTATTAAGCCGGTGTGTACCAAGGGCAAGCGCAATAATTAGAGTCACGCAGTGATTTATTTGGAGGAAGGAACTGAAGGCATTCAGATATTGAATTCTCATTCTTGGCGTGTGTTCGCGCTCCGGTTCCCTGCCTATGCTGTAAATCCCTCCATGGTGGGGACGCTGTAGGAGTGGAAGTGCTGGTGGCAGCTGGATGTGTGGGACACAGCTGGGGCCAGAAGTGGCCTTTGCCCGTCCCAGGAGGACTGCTTCCGTGTTCCGTAGCAGGAACAGCATCACCCAGGAGAGGCTCCGTCCGGTGCGTGCAGCTCAGGGCTGGGGGTCACTCATGCCCCCCTGCTTTCAGAAGGAGCACCTCCATCCCCACTTTTGGCACAGGGACTGTCCCCCTGGGCTGAGGACACCGGCTGGGCCCCGCCAGCTGCTGTCCCCAGCCTCAGCACCACCTCTGGCCTCAGCACCGGAGCAGTTTCCTGGGCTGTTTCGCAGGCTCCAGCCCAGCAGAGCCAGCGGCAGGCATCTGCATTTCAGGCATGTACTGCAGAGCCGAAGCCATGGTTACACACCTATTTCTATTCTAAGCAGTCATTTTCAGAGTTGTTTATAACTTTTCCCTGTCTTTTCACCTTTTTGGCTAAGAGGTGGCGTTTTTTTTCTCAGCATGGTTGTGAATTTTTGCGGGCGGTTGGAGCCAATTTGCAAGCTGGAGAGGCTGGCTCTGGCCGGGGCAGCAGGTGTGCCTTTGGGCAGGCTGCTGAAAAACGGCTGATTCCCCAGCACGGATGAGGCTGTGGACTTGAAAACGTACAGAAGGGAAGGGACCTTCAGCTACGCCTTCAAACGTCCGGGGGCTTCGTGCCGTGATGCTGTGGCTCGGGGGCTGCCCCATCCCTTGGCAGCCAGAGCTGCACACGAGAGGATTTGTAGATGCCTTTGAACTTTCCCCAGGAGGAACAAGCCCCTCCAGAAATTCACCCCACGCATGTACAGGCTTTCGACATGTTGTCTTTTCCTTACCCCAAGCAGTAATCCATGGATGCTCCGATTCTGTGCATCACAAACAGAACTCCTCACCCTGAAGGATTGCTCTCTTTTTAACAGAGGAAAAAGGGGAAAATGAGCAGCTATTCAAAGGCCGTGAAAGCACAAGGGCAGTTGCTTTCCCAAATGGATCAGTACTGGGCTCCTGCCGCAACGATCCCACCTGTGTGAAATGCTGCTGGTTTTCTCTCTCTCACCATGTGTCTTATGATGTTTGTTTTTTCCTTCAGACCTCAGTCCCTGAAATCAGAGAACTACATGAAGAACTGAATTTTTAATATATTCTTTAAGGATTAAATTTCAAGATCTCATAAATACCCGGAGAGGCTTGGGGATACACACCTAGAAGTGGAGGATAAGAATCCAAGAGCTGGTATTTAAAAATGAATGAGTCGTGGTTTTCAAATCAGTCCTGTGATATTTAAAAGCCTGATTCCTGAAGTACGGCCGCCTGCCGCGGGAACGGGCAGCGCCTGGCACCGTGGGTGCACCGGCACCCGGTGCCAAACCTCCTGTGGTTGTCCAGGGAAAGAATCAAAGTTTCTTCAAGGATTAAAAATTCTCAATAATTCCCATGACTCTGGGAGCTGGGGCTTATTCCAGCTGCTTGACACCAGAAGATGCCTCCAGTGCTGGCAGAGGTGTGCATAACTCTTAACTGTCCTGCCATTAAACCAGTCTCCTTCATTTTGTCTTGGTAGAGCCAGGGCACCTGGCACTGCTAGGAGCCCAAAGCAGCACTACAGCAGCATGGAGAGAGAAGAGGAATACGTTATTTTTAGCTGCAACACATTTGTGTTTTCCTCTTTCATGGAGATGGGCTGAAAAGAGTGAGAACAGATTATGGCATTGAATTCCTCATCTAACACTTCAAATGATTGCCATCAAAATAGCAGCTTACTTGAGACCTTACAAAAACCCGTGTGTCTGGGTCTCTCTCGCACAGAGGAGGTGAAGTCAGGGAATGTAGTGATAGGATAAGGAGTAAGGGTTTTAAACTAAAAAAAATGTAGATTTACATTAGATATTGGGAAGAAATTATTTACTATGAGGGTGGTGAGGCACTGGCACAGGTTGCCCAGAGACACTGTGGATGCCCCATCCCTGGAGGTGTTCAAGGCCGGGTTGGATGGGGTTTTGAGCAACCTGATGTAGTGGGAGGTGTCCCTGCCCATGGCAGGGGGGTTGGAATTAGGTGATCTCTAAGGTCCCTTCCAACCCAAACCATTCTGTGGTTCTATGAAGTCCTGGCCAGGAGCTGGCCGGGCAGCGCTGTCCCGGGGCTGCTGCGCTCAGAGCAGCTGCCGTGTTGGGCTGGGAGCAGCTCTCTGTGCCTGGTGCTTTCCGTGCTAAAAGGGATGGAAATGCCTTTTGATGTTCCCTTTGAATCACTCCTCTCTCTTCCTTCTTGTCCCCAGGGTATTTTATTGGACTTCTTAATAAAGCTGGAGGGGAGTGTAGGGGGAAAACTTCTTTGAGCTTATTGTAACTGAGCAGAATCTTATCATCTGTCTGCTTCCTTTTTAGATTTACACTGTAATCTTATTTACAAGCTGAATACCGAGTGCTAATCACTAGGTGATCGATAGCTGAGAGAGGCTCCTTCCCGATCTGACACCATTTCAAGTCAATCTGCTCATGGGCACGTAGGCACGGAAGCTGCTTTTTGGGTGGAAAGTTGCTGTGGCGAGAGCCCAGCACGGCCCCTCCATGCCCCTGGAATCAGCTGGGGGTGGGACGCAGCCAAAGCATCCCCACAGGGTCGCATTCCCCATCTCAAAGCAGGGTGGGGGGACCAGGTCACCACCTCTCCTCCTGCTCAGCCCAGCGTAAATCAGGAGCAACGCTCCCCAAACACCACCTTCTTCTGCGGAGGTGAAGCAGTCACCGGATCAGTGCGGAGCAAATTCCCGTTCCAGCCTGGGCTTGCGTGCTCGGGAAGGTACCAGCCCCTGCCTGCTGCTAATTAGCGCGGCTGCTCTCCTGGGACTGCCAATCTGATTGTTTCTTGCTGCTCTCTCTTTTACATTCAGCTTTGCCTTTTAATTACCTGAAGATGATGGCAGCCCCCAGAGCACTTCTAATTTCAAAACAAAAGAACCCCCCAAAACTAATTTTTAAGAAGGGCTGTGGGAGGGGTGGGGAGCAGGCTTGTCATCTCTCTGCTGATCTCTAGTCCAGACCTGGTAAAATCAGGTGGCAAAATCCTGACGTTCCCCCTCATGGCAGTGCCTGCTTGGTCCCAGCCCACAGCGCACACGGAGGTATCCTGCTGCCTGTGGAAAGGGTGCTCTGGGCTGCCCCTGCCCGCTCCCCTCTTCCTGCAGGCAGGCTGGGGCTGCTTGCTTTATCCCCAGATTACTGCAGCCTTAAAACCTGCAAAGCTCCTCTAATTTCCCGCATGGCACAAAGGCAGCCAGGCTGCCCCCAGCCGATAGGGCTCTGTGCGCTCCCCACTGCAGGTCTGCGAGTCTCTGGGGGTGCTGCCGTGTGACCTGCAGCCGCGCACCCCACGCACGGCTCCGGGGGCCGGAGCCCAGCGGCACAGCCGGGGGGAGTGCAGCCCTTCCCCTCTCCCTCCCGCCTGCTGCCTTCTCCTTACTCAGCACTAGCATCCCCCCGGCCCATCCATCATCCCGGATTAGCCATTAGTAAAGCCACCCATTTGCGGGGCTGCAGCTCAAATGAATTGTGTTAGTATTCCAGCTACCGCAATGAATGGCCTGACATCGAAACCATTTTGGATCACAGGGAAAAAGCAATCAATTATTTCCTTCCACTGCCAGCTGCCAGCACCCAGCCACTGGAGCACACTCTGCTCCCTTAACGGCGTTTTGAAACCCCAGTCAGGAGAATGGTGCATTTCATTTCACTCCGTGCATGGCAAGCACCAAAGGCTGTTGTTATAACCCCCATCCTACCCTCCTCCATAGCCCCGTGGCTTTGCCGTGGATGGGGCTAACAGCACACAGGCACAGGTTCCCTGGCTGGGTTGTCCCTGCACCCTCCTGCAGCAGCCCATCAGCACCCTCCTGTTCCTTGCAGCCGCCTCCTGCCCGGGCGCTGCGGGCAGCGCCAGCCCCAGCAGGCAGGGGAAGGACAGTAATTACATGCAATTAAGGTTTTTCCTTCTGGAGAGCCCTGTCTCACCATTCTGCTCCCTGAGGCCATCGACTTCCCAGCACCAGTGGCATCTCTCCCTCACTCCCCCCATTTTGTATATAAATACAGCAACAATAATTGGACAAGTGGGCTGAAAGGGGTTCCAGCACCAACTCAGTGCAGCGTGGCTGGGCTTGCCTAGGGGGAAAGCAGCCTCTCCGCTGGGTGCGGGACACCCAAGGTCAAAAGAAAGACAGTGGGCGAAGGTGCTGTGTCCTTTACTAGGGCACTACTTCCTCCTAACAGTGTCCCACGAGGCCTCCATGGTCACCAGGAGCGAGCAGAACCATTTCCCTGCCTGCTCCCCCGGTTTCTGCAGTGCTGGTGAGAGCACAGCTCTTGCTGGCAGAGCCGGTGTTTGCTGAAGACAACTTGTTGCTGAGCTTTCTGCTCCCGAGGCTGTGTGTAAATAGAAACAACAGGCTGGGCATGCCAGGGCTGCTCCTGCTCCCTTCAGCTGGTGTTACATCCAAGGAGTGACGATTTCACTGCAAACAAGCCTCTTTCCTGGCTTACATTTCCAGAAGTTTCCTGCTCCCTGGGCATCCCGAGAAGACATTTCCCCCTTGCTGAGCTCCCGTGGAAGAGGGACCAGGGCTCATTTCACACATGCGGAAGGAAGGTGACCCTCAGCCGCGCTCCCTCTGCCGCTGGCTGCCTGTGCCTTTGTGACTTCCACTTCCCTCCAGAGGTGCCTCACGCACCCTGGCTAACACAGCAGTGGAGCTGCACAAGTGCTGTTATTTCACTGATGCCCCCCCCTGGGATTTAAGCTGCAGCCATGCTGCCTTACAGCAGGGCCAGGAACACCAGCCCCAGCTCCGTTTGCCTCACCTGAGTGAGCTGCACCCCTCTTCCAAACCCAGCTCTTCTGGGAGCTGCTCCCTACCAGGTGCCTCACAGCCTCTGCCAGCACTGGGGTGCAAGCTGGCTCTCCCATGCCCATGGACGTTACGTGCATGAGGACATTTCAACTCTGTAAGGAAGACATTTTTGCTCTGTAATGATGCACAAAGTGAAGGAAGTCTCATAACTGAGCACAACAGCAAGACAATGCCACCAGATGCGATGTTCTCCTTGATGCCACGTCCCCAGTCAGCGAGCGGTGGCACTGCTGGAGAACAGCTTTCAAACCCTTCTGTGAATGACATGATTGCATGGCTTTTCTCTGTGCAGTCGTGGAGAAGCAGGCTGAATGGAAGGTGCCAGCTAAATATTAGCTCCGATTTAAAAGATAAGTGACAGTAAGTGCTTTCATTGTTTGGGAGCAAGGGCCTCCAAACTGTTCACTGAAAGAGGCACAACCAGCCCCAGCAGAGCCAGTAATTAAAGGTAACTGCAGCCCGAAGTAGTTACAGCACTAATAAAGCAATGAATGGAGATTACGCTCCCCCTGCCGCGACTGTAAAACCAGCGCTCTTCGGTGGCTGGGCATCCGAGGGAGCACCCGGCTGTAATTGCACGAACAGCGCTAATTGGAGAGGAAGATTTCTTCCCATCATCGCTCAGCGGACAGTGAGCCGGCAGGAGGAGCGGCAGCACGGCACAAGGGGAGAAACAGAGCTGCTGCTGCCAGGAAGGGACCAGAAATCCTGTGCCGGCAGCCTCGCCTGCGGGTTTCTCCCCCAGGTACCAGCTGGGGAGACATTTGTGCCCCAGAGGGTGAGAAGGGCTCCTGTTGGAGCTAGCTGAGCAGCTCAGCAGCCTGCTAAGCACCCTCATAGCCTGAGAGGTCGTTGCGGGCTGTCCCTGTGCCCTCGGCTGATGGGGAGCAGTGGGCACCAGCTGCCCCCCAGCATCCCTGCACAGAGGGCAGCTCCCAGCACCTCCTGAGCGAGAATGAATGCGTTCCTTGGGGACGTCATCTTCATCACATTCTGCCTTATCAGGTTTCGGAGTGGGCTGCAATATTTAAATGAGAGGAAGTGAAAAGATTTAAGAGGCAACAGGAGACCTCTTGAAGGGAATGAAAGGAACAATGCACAGCGATGAAGAAAAGAGATAGTGCCTGAACCACAGCAGGGAAGAAAAGATCTGAGGAGGACCAAGCGGCGGTGCGGGTTAGGCACCGGCGAGCACAGGGGGATGTTGCGCGCTTCTGTCACGTGCCAGAGCTGTGCCGGCAGCGGTGGGGCTCCTGCAGCTTGATGTGAGCAGAACGTGTCCGTCTGAGATTTTAGCCTCCTCCAAAGATGATCTTACAACCCACCCACAGGTCAGGAGGCCACGCAGCTCATAAAGTACGTGAGTGAAGAGGAGTGGCAGGGGACAACCCTCCCGACAGCCCTCTGGTGCCCTTTGCTTGACAACTAGTCAGCTGCCACATAGGAATGGCTTCTTAATGTGGGGTGAGAAACAGCTCACGGGTTTTCGTGGTACATGTACCCGAGCATGACAGGAGCTCGGCAGCTCACGATCAGCATTTGCAGAAGGAAGATCTCTAGATCTCTGCTAGAATTCTTCCACAGGAGGCAGCGGTTCTATCTTGGCTCCACAGCTGGGGAACTGAGGCACAGAGCAGNACAGTGTAAAGGCAGTTAGGCTGCTGCAGCAGCTGCGGTGTGCAAGGGCTTGAAGGTGCTGCTGGGGTCTTCAGAGCCCTGGCTCTGGAGGACGGGAGCTAGCAGGGCCCTGGGAGCACTGCCTGGGCTGCGGCGTGCCTGGCTCCAGTCCCACCCGCCCCAGGGAAGCAGCGGCCTGGGACCACCAGCATCTTCTCATCCCAGCCCTGCTCCCTTCCCTCGGCTCCCCAGCCACACAAGGGCCAGGCTGCTGCCTTGGAGGACAGGAAGGACTGCTCGTTCCTGGCCCATGGGGGTTTTCAGGCACTAGCATCACCTCAGCCCCTCTGATCCCATGGGACATAAAGAGACTGAAGCAATTTGAAAGCCAGGGCATACACCGTGAAACCTGGTTGGCGGGTAGATACCTCCATAGACATCTAAATCCCCTTGAAAATTCGGAACCTGTATATGAGCGGGATTCAGGGTCCTAGAGCGCACAAGCAGTTTGAACAGAGTGGCTTGCCTGCGGGAAACACGCAGCCGAGGCAGGAACTGGAGGCAGATGCAGCTCATCCCAGGTGCAGGCATGAGCTCGAGCTAGCTTGTAGCCCCCCTCCCCGTGTTTTCAACCACAGCATGCCTCGCCTCGCCTCTCCTCCCCTGCATGCACGGAAGCTCTGCCCTGACATCAGCAAAAGTAAGTGCCTGTCCAGGAGAAGGGAGGATTGATTTGACTGCAGATGCTGCCAAATGCATGAAGTCAACACACTGGGAAAAATAAGGAAGGCAATTTTATCCTACTCGCTTTCAGTAACGGTGATGTTAGGTGGTATTTGATACAAAAGAAGAGCCAATATTTCCAAACTGAAAGGCAATTATTTAAACTGGTGTCTGTAGAGGATCTGGAAGTGCTTCAGAACAGGATCGTCTGACTCAGGATCACATTTATCGAGGGCCCACACATTTCTTGATGTTTTTACCCTAGTCCAGACTTCCATTTAAAGACAACCTCGGGCAAGGTTTCCAAAAGCAGGGCTGTCCTAACTCCGCTCTGAAATCTATAACCACCAGCTGGATTAGAGCTAAGAGCCAGTGCCGAAAGCTTTTGCAAATGCTGTATTTTCAGCTAGAGGGAAGGAACAGTCCTGTTCTCCTCGCCGAGCGTGAGCTCTGGAGCCCCATCGTAATAATGTAAATGTCAATTGCTGAACCTCCAGCCGGCCTCTGTGGGTGTCTCTGGCACAGCAGCGCATTGCCAAGATTGTGAAATATTAAATGAGGAGTCAGAGTCTAAAGAACAAAATTACGCATCTGAAGGCCACTTTCCAATACCCTTAGGGTTTGGCTCCGAACACCCGTGACGTAAATGGGTATGGATTTATGGCAAACCTGCCCCGGCGCAGGCGCCGGTGCTGGCAGGGGACAGGAGGCAGCTCCTCCTGGGTACCCGCGAGCCCCTGCCTCGCGCTTGCTGGCGGGGAGGACGCTTCCACAAACCCTCACAGCCAGCACGGGGCTGGCCGCGCTGCTGCTTGCTACAGCCAGGTCCCCAGCCATATTCAGAGCCCCCCAGCTCCCTCCAATTTCAAACAGGAGGCGGGGATTCAGGGCTACCCACAGAGCCTGCAGCAGAGGAGGGTGCTGGATGAAGGCTCCTCCATGCCAAGTTATTGATTTCCCTGTAGATCCATTCCATTTTGCCATGGGGACAGCCAGCAAGCTGCAGTGCAGAGATGCTGTAGGTGCTTGTGAAAAGCCCCATCTGATGCCCTGGTGCACCTGCTGGCACTGAAGTGACTTCGAAAGATGGAGCTTCACAGACCCAATCAGCCCAAAATGAAATATGGAGGCACTGCCAGAATGGCAGAGACATCCTGGAGAGCGGGCAGGAAAACAGAGGGTGCAGAGAGGAGAGATGCCGAGATACTGCGGGCTGCAGAAATCCAATTCCCTGTTAAATTGGAAGTAGGCAGTGCTTTGAAGATAGCGCTGATAGGGTAACATCTCAAACAGACACAAGGCTGCAGGTTGGAGATGCAGAAAGGCACTCGTGTGTATACACATGGGCATGGAGATGGAGATGATTGAGAGAGCCCATAAGAGTAATGTTGGAGAATATGGAAATTAACACAAAAATCAGCCTGGGAAATTCACAATGTGCGACGCAATGGACTGAATACGTCTTGAGCAGCAAGCCACTGAGTGCTCTGCAGCTACATAAGGGAGATGTGAAGTCTGAGACATCAGGAGCAGCCGTTAGGATCGCTCATCTTTGGAGGCTTTTTAGGAGCTATTTTTGCAATTCCGCGCAGTTATTCTGCAGGATGTTCAGCCCCCCCTCTCCCGGTGACGTTCATCCTTCTCTCTTGGCATAACCTCTCCCTGTCACTGGAAGCAGGGGACAGGCTGGGACTTCAAGCTCCAGCTGCTCCGCTGACTTCTCCCAGGATGGAAGCGCCAGCAGACCCCACAGATCTGCACAGCGCTGGCAGCGCCGGCCCAGCAGGACAGGCCCGCCTGACGCATGGCGCAGAGAAACCCATTTCTCCACCTTGCAGTCCTCTGCCCCGCATCCCATCGTCTCTCGGAAGGGCAATACTCAAACTGCGAATCTCAGGAGCCACTGCTCTCCCAGCTGCAGGGGCAGCGGCTTTGGCACAGCACAGATACTAACCACATTTACAAAGTGCAATGCAGACATTAAGTACCAAGCCCAGAGCTGCCTACAGTAGCCAGAGTCCTGGGCTGCTGCAGAGCACAAGTGCTAGTGGAGCTCAATCCATAACAGGGCGAGGAGCTCCTGCAGCGATGGACACGGTATCTCCACTCCTGTCAGAGCTCTAAACTGGTGCTGCAGATCTTACAAGGAGCCAAGCAAGTTTTTATGGTTGAAGGGAGGATAAGGAGATTTAAGTATCCTTCTTAATCATAATGTGAACCACAAGTCAAGGGCTCCTGATGATCTTGAGAAGGAGGGAAAAGCAAAGATAGCAACAGGACTGCAGGGTATTGGGATATGAGATCAGTGCTTCCCTGGACAGAGGCAGCGGTTGCCCTTGCCTCAAGGAGGCAGGAAAGCAGCTTCCAGTGCATTGTGTGCATATGGCTTGGGGACATCGAAGTGGGTTAAGGACTTACAGGTCCCCATCTTGCTAATCTTAACTCTTCTCACACTACTTCTCCGGGGAACAGTTCAGGAACAAACCCCAGTCCAAATCCGTTTGCTACAGGAGCTTGTTCGCTTTGGTCTGCAGCCCTGCCTCAGCCCGTACGCGGCCTGTGGGCAGCCCTTAGTAACTGCATTGCTGAACACACGCGGGCTGCGCTACACGCTCGTGTTGTGCGGCTAGCCCTTCTGGCTCCTGCCACGTAGCTCTCCTTAGGACGGACTGCTTCACTCACAAAACCTTTGCAAGTCTTTTTGACACTAGTTCTCTGGCAAATTACTTCTGCATAAACAGTCACCATTCTCTGCTTGCAAATATTTTTGTGCCTGGAAACTCACTGAGCCAAGAGGGTCCCTGCAGCCTCGACACCTGTCCTTGAACTTGAGAGCATCATTTCTGAGCAGTGCCAGACCTTCCCCAGCCTAATTAGGGCTGTCTGAATCCAAGTAGAAGCAGCCCTTCCCTGCATGGCCAGATGCTGCATTGTGCCGCTAGCCCAAAGAGAAAGTGAGCAACTTCGGCTGTACTGACAGAATTCCTAATGGAATAATTAAACTCAAATAATTCAATTAACATTGCAATTGAATAATTGTGTTTGGAGCATTGCTCTAATTGAGCAATATTTGTATTGTCCCAGCATTGAGGATAGGCACAGTAGCCTTTTAACAGGCAAAGGGAGACAGATGGTGCTAATGAAGGGCAGAAGATAAATGCGAGGTCACTAAATTAAGTGCTCTTTCTTATTTGGCCAGAGAAGAAAGTCAAGCCATTGTGATCCTGTTGCCTTTAGAAGCCTGACTTAGTAACAGAAATAGAAGAGACTCTGCAGGATTGCAGGAGTCTGCTCTACCATTAATTACTTTTTATTGAAAGCTCACAGCCCGCTTGGCATTGCATCAACAAGAAGGCAGCCATGGTCCCTGCCCAGCTAGTCGTTATCTCAATCCAGCGCCACTTCAGAGCTCAGACAGCAGCAGCGAATGGGGAGCTAAGACTTCTGGAGGAATTTCTGCCTCCCTTAGCAACCTGAATGAGCCTGCAGCAAGTGTCAGGCCACAAGTCGGGAGACCAGACCTCAGTAACATGAAACAGAGACAGAAGTAAAACACTCTGCTTTAGGATGCCTCATTTGTACTACTAGGTGTAGCTGCACCTTGAGAGTCTGCAGGACGGAGACCAGCGAGGGTCACTGCAGACAGCCGTTGAATTGCCATGCTGGCCCCCACTCGCTTTGCAGCCCAGTTCTGGGAAAGAGTCTCCAAGCAAGCTGCCTCACTGTCCGCTAGGTCTGAGCCAAGCACATCCACTAACCTCCCTCCCTAAAAAGAAGAGGTACTGCAGCGAATATAAAAGCCAGTGTCTCCTGTTACCACCAGGGCTTCAGTTGCTGGGTGTGTGTCTTTCCCTTGAGGCTCAAGCAGCCTTGGGAGTACAGGGAGTAACCAAACAAAAAATGCAGCTTACAGCTTCTCTGTATTTGCAGACAACTTAGAGATTTAGGTGCCCAGCTTCATCGTGTAGCCTAAGGTGCTGGGAACGGGAAGGTTAACAACATGGTTTTTTGTAACAGCGCCTTCAAGTCTGCTAAGTCATTGCAAGCATGATGTACATCACCTCCAGCTACTCTGATCTGGGTCCGCAGCTCTGTTATTGTACCACACATCTGCCCATCTCCTCCTCTCCCCAAGCAATTTCAGTCTTGTTTCCCTGCTCCCAGAACTCTCTAAGCAATTTAATTTGTTTTGGCAGAATTTCTCTTAAAAAAGCAGCTGATACAATTATACTGTTTGCAGCTCCTTTCCCCTCCCACTCTCAGTAACTTCTGAGCTTGGTGGTTAATTACTATGAGACCTCTACGCCTCTATCAGTGTTAGCTGGAATTATGTTTTTACACCGTGCATGTCAACAATGGAAAAGAAACCTAGTGATGCTCCTACAGTTGGCGAAAATGGAGCATGGGTTCAGGATCTATCAGAGATTGGAATCCACACGGACAACAGCCACAGCCTGCTTCTGCAGGAGAGCTCTGACCACCAAGGTCCGCGTTAGGTTCTCCTGTGTCTAAGTGTAAGACAAACCCATGGAAACTAGGCTTTGTGAGCTCAGATCACTGCTGGGGCTGAGCACTTCTCCCTCTGCTGCCCCTGCAGCCTTTCCTTTGTCACTGGATGGCACATCCCTAAACCCCACGTATGCGAGTTCCTGGAGGACAAGCAGCGTAGTGTATCTACAGAGTAAGTCACAGAACTGAGTTCAGGCTCCTCTTCCTTCAAGAGACACAACGATGCAAGTATGAGAGAGGACAAACACGTCCTTGTGACTGGAAAGCCACATGATGGTGACGAGTCTGCTTCTGACTCATAGCAGAAGCAGTGCTGTAATACACCACCACTGGCCTGCTCTGACCACCTGAGTGCCCAGGCAGAACTTTAGCATTCACTATAGGATTCCATTTTCCCACCATAAGAGCAACTCCAAATCTAGGGGCAAGTTGTCCTCGCTTACTGAAGAGCTTGTCTTCCAATTAAGATCTTGCACACAAACTCATTCCCAGCTCTTTCAGAGAAGTATTACCAGAGTTTCCTTGGTTGTGCTTGGGGTTTCTGTATGCTTTGGCTTAATCAAGTGTTGGGAAAGAACAACCAGCATTAGTGATGTGCAGCTCTGATAAGCCCAGACACGTGCACAGTGGCATCATCATAGAAGTCACCCTAGCAGCTCTTTTTGCATACGTCCTTTGAGAGGGAGGACTGCATTGACAAAAACAGCAGCATCCCTGTGGGGGCACTCATACACTGAGGCAGGTTGCCTGGGTTGACTGATACTTCCCATAAGCATTGGAAAAACCTCTGGCGGTTTTGAATTCAAACCCATTGCCTTCACAAACAAAGCCACAGAATCCACTGGGTCTGGATCAGGGTGTTCCTCAACTGAACTGGTCCACCTCCCTCCAGCAGCTCACACCTGGGTTCACTCCTTACAAAGAGACAGGGACAGGCCCCCACCCATCCACAAACTGTGCCTTTTCTGCCAGCTCCTGTTAAGCCAACCCAACCCTAGGTTTAGGGGTCACAAGGTCTCCCTGCCTTGGGAAGGTCCTGAGCAGACTCTCAAGAGCTGTATATTGCTATGGCCAATTCCTAAACTCACTAAATGCAAACAACCAAGAGTTGGGCTGTTCCAGCATGTAGTAGTTTGCTGGAAAGATACAGATTTGGGGGTTTCAAAGCTGCATTCCAGCTTATGTAGAAGGAGAAGGCAGTTGTCATCAGCCCCCCTTTCTGCCAGCAGTCTGTAGTTAATGCACTTGCTCACAAAGTCGTTAGGTAGTTACTGGCGAAGAATGGGTGGAAAGAGTGCTGTTGTCTGGGTGTGTGCGTACACACAAAATGTACAGCTCGACACCAGCAGGAGACAGCTCACAGACAGCTCCCGCCTCTGACTGCCCTGCTGCAGGGGGATAGGGCACGCTCTTGGGACATGCCAGACAGACATCCTCACCTCTTCAGCAAAGGCAGGAACCGAAAGCTTCCCTCCTGTATAAGCACGCTGGCTGGTGAGAAAGCAGTCACTACTGGTGTCAAGAATGCAGTCTTCAACTTCCCTTGTTTTTCTTGAAGAAACCCCAAACCAGCTGTTTTTGCCTCAGACTGGACGAAGGATTTCAAGTTGTGGGAAACAATAACAGAAAGTTTCTTTTGGCAAGGAAAGAAGGACCCAGTCTTTTTTCCCCCTCTCTGATCCAAGGTGAATTTTACAGTTGAGCTGCTGGTCTTGAAGGGGTGAAAAGAATCAATTATTTGCAAAGTCCAATTTACTATTGGATGGCTATTCACTGGCTGATATGAAACAAGCCCATTTGCACTTGGAAAGGATTTCACATCCCAGAAGCCACAACCACCGTCAGCTGTCAGACTCAGCAGCAGTGCCAGAAGCCAACTACAAGATGAGGAATAAGCTGCTTTCCATCTCCTCCGAGAGCCCCCAGGCCAGTGGGCTGCTGCCTGGCCTCCTGGGCCAGGTGCTGTGAGAGGAGGCAAAGGGCTGGCTTCAGCTGCTGGCTTTGTGGCCCGTCCTGTGGCCTCAGCTGTTTTGCAGCTTCCAACAGCCGTATCTCAGAAGAAAGTGATGCCTGCACGTCTGGCAGGAGCAGCGTGGGAGAGACGGAGCAGCATGGCTCTCTGGTGGCGTGATGCAGTACGCTGGCTTTTTGGGCATCACACCTGGGGCTCTGCCTGGAGAAGAAGCAGTCACCGAGCAGTGCTTGAATCCACTGCCACCTCTAAGTCAGGGAACTCACTTACAGAGATGGGTTGAATGTGGCATACCCTGTTCCCTCTCCTGTCCTCTGCAGAGATATCTCCTGCCCCTGTGCCCGCTAATCTGGAATCAATTTTCTCTGGCTCCTAGCAGCAATCAAGCTGATCACACGGGCTGCTTCAAGGCTCACGTGCAGGGAACAACTATCTCCTCGCCATACGTTCCACTGTTGTGGAAAAGTCTGACAGCACACCCTTCCTTCCCCTCCAGTTTGACCAACAACATTTATTTCATCAAGATCAAAACACCACTGCAGGGCTGCTTATCTATAGGGGCTGAACAGCCCAAAGTCTCACCAAATCAAGTGTCCACAGCATGTAATGTTGATTACAGAGGAGGTCTTGTCCACTAATCTCTCAGTAGCATCTCTCCTTGAAGGAGTACATTGCTGTCACCACTTCTATGCCTGCAGGTACAATGTACAATGAGTAACTGGTCAGCAAGGAGTCCTGCAAGTTAAGGTGTCCCCAGTGGAAAAATGCAGACACAGCATGGTTAAAGAGCACTGCCAAGGCCATAGTGACCAGAGAGGGACTGAATGAGAGCTTAAAATTGCCCCTCTTTGCAGCACTCCGCCCTGCTCCCCACCAGGAACCTACTTGCCTTTCAGTCAAGGAGTGAGGTCAGAGCCCACCAGGACTCCTCCAAACCAAGTACCGGGTGGAAAGAACGGCTCAGCCGATTGCTTTCTGCAGCCCAATGCCCCATCTGGCCCAGGAGTTCACCCCACGGGTGCTTTAATTTCAATCCCATGCAGATCACTGACACTTTCCTTCAAGTGGCTCTGGACATCGCATAGCAAACTCCAGTGCCTGAAAGACAGCGCACAGGTCCACCCCATCTCTAGCTAGGTTTTATCGCTCCAGTGAGAACCAACAGAGTGTTAGTCTACTACCATGTGACAAAATCTTCCATAAGAAAAAACCAACACCACTACCCATACGGTCTTTTTTTTTTTNACTAGCAAGTAGGTTCTCTTTTGAAAGCTTTCCTCCATTTTCACCATAATACTGGACACAGGCCTATTACACAGAGTACATCTTTGTTCCAAGGAAGACTATAATAAACTCATGTGTAAGTGGTATTTAAGCTGGTCCACAATGCTTTGAAGGAGAACAATACCAACAGAAAGAAATTCAACTTGGTAAATGCTGCCCAGGAACATCCCTGATCATCCTTCCGCTGCACTGCACAGCCTTCATTAACTTACAAATGAATTCCTCCCGCGTCTCATGGCTTTCTTTGGTTGTTATTATTCCAGCCTCCAAGGACATAAACAATTCTCTTGATTTAAGGAACTAGGCTGAGATGCTGCTCGACTATGGCTTGGGGAGGGGCAACAGCATTGGAGAAGATGTTTTATTCAAGAAAACAAAAAAACTACTTCCAAATAGAAGCAGAGGTCTTATTTAAACTCAGAGTATAAGCTGGGGAATTCACATTTAAAGAGAACAGCAGAGACAGGGTGTTCTCCTCACTCAGGACCCATATCACAGCAAACGTTTGATCATATTCATCTCTCTCTTATCTGAGCACTGGTCCAGGACAACCTTGCTAGATGATGAAACCCTTTCTCTTCATCCAAGACACATCCTGGCCTGGAGGTAGCACCTTGCTGCAGAATAACAGCAACTCTAGTCTTCTCATTTATCTTAGAAGTAGTATTTTTTATTTATTTATTTTAAATTAAACAAAAACAAACCAAAGCAAACACACAACAAGGTCTGCTCTGAATGGGGAAAAGAACAGAGGCAAGAAGGCACACATGCATGGTCCTAGAAGTAGATGCGACGTTCAGTGCTCCAGCACGGCAGTCTGACATCCATACAGTTCACACACTAACTCTGCTTACCCAGAAACAGCCGCAGCAAGGACGACACAAGGTCAGGCTGTTATGAGCATTTGAGAGGGTTCATGAACTGCAGCCATGTTTCCCACTCCTCCCACACCAATTCCCCTTTCTTCTAGTGTTGATGAAAGTAATTGCTGCATGCCACCTTGGGCTGACCCCTGGAGCCAGACGGGGTTCCCAGCTCAATAGATCTATGCCACCTTAGCACTCAGCTTCTCTTGGAGACCTCATAGCTATTCCAGGCACACTTCCACAGCTTCTTTTGGCCCAGGATTTCTAGTGCTGGTGACATTCTAACAGAGGTATTTGATCTGTTCTGAGCTTTGTCTGCTCTGACCCTTCCCTTTAGCACAGTGGTTTTAAAGGAACCTTGATAGTTTCCCTCCCCTCCCTATTGTGCTTTTGCCCAGCACACATCACTCCCCCACCATCCCTGTCTCTCCCCATCACCACACACGCAACTCAGTCTGTTGCTCGCTGCCTTACAGCACAGTTCCAGCTCTACACAGCCCCCATGCCCCCAGCCCTGACTTCCCATCGAGCTCTACCCACACCCTTCAAAGCCACCGGTGCTCTCTCCACCACAGCAGGCTCAGCAGCCTTGCCCAGCTCTCCACCACATATCCTTGGTGGTCTGCAACTCCTTCACCCACTTTACTCACTGGCCTCCAAGCTGCCCCACAGATACACCGTCAGCCAGGCCAGGAGGCGAGTTACTAAAGGCAAATCATGATGATGGTGGCACATTCAATGTTTTCTTGGGACCTCCCGTGGCTCCTCTCAGTGCCTCAGGTTCCCTCCAGAAGCTCATTACAATTCTGACAGTTGCTGCTGACCAAAAGCCATACGTCCTGCTAGATCACACTGACACTCAAGCCTTCTTGCAATACCCACAACTCAGAACAAAACCAGAAACATTTCTTACCTTGTCAGAGCTTCCCGTGTCCAGCCATCACCAATTACTTCTTGAATCACCCAGGCACTATGCAGACAGTCCCCAAACCAAGTTAAATCATGCATCTTCAACTACCTTACTGTTCTTTGTACAGCAGTTGTACCTTCTTTGTTTTTTTTTTTTTCTTCCTTGAACACAGCACGTGCTCTCACCACTTGCTCCCCTGCTTGCACAGCTTCTCTCAGTGCTAGTTCTGCATGTATTTAATCCCTGGGTGGAGCCCACTGACTCCCAGGTAGCTGGGATCAGCTCAGGTGAGACAAGGCAGAACTGACTATCCCAGGTGAAGACAACCCCTCACTCCCTTTTATGTATTTGCCAGCTTGCCACAGTGCCACCTGAGGGCTCGAGCTGCAGGAATCTGAGTCCTTGGGGAAGAAGGTTGTTGGTCAGGAGATCCCATCACCTGGTCCCCAGCCTGAGATAAAGGGTGGGGTGGCAGATTCTTGTTATTGGGCACATGTGAAGGATGGAACCCATCCAACACTCGGAGCATCGCTAAGATCAAGCATTACAGGTTACATCTGTTAGAGATCCCAGTCTGCCACTGTTTGGGAAATGTCTGGCTTGTCTACATCATCTCCCTAAAATTTAACAAAATCCACTGTATCCATCCCCATTCCTATCCCTCCCCTTTTTATGCAGCTTTCCAACAGGAAAAGAATTTTCCAGAAGAATTTTCTTCTGTGCGTTGCAGCTACAGGACATAGGCAGTGAAATGCAGCCTAGCTGCCTTAGCAACCTTTGCTGGGTTGTGATACCACCAAGTTAAAATAACTTGGATTAAAAAAAAATGCTGATCAGCATCAGAAGTGAGCTGACAGGCTGCTGGGATCCACAAAGGAGGCTAATAATTAAAGAGAGATGGTCTCCAAGGATTGTAGGTGGACAGCATCAGCTAGCGTACTGGTAAATTCCTATGATCTTCTCTTCAGAAATGAGTGCATGAAGACAGGAAAGAGATGAAAAGGAGACCTTGAGTTGAGAAAAGCCAAAGTGGTCAAAGATTTCGTTGGATTGAGAGAAATATTCCAAAACCAAAGGCGCTCCTGTGTTGTCTGTGTCACTGTTGCCCTGGGCTGGATCTCAAAAACTCCTTTAAGTCCCCTGCTGGGACACACAGAGACACATCAGGAAGTAGAAAGAAACTTTTCAGGCCTGCGGAAAGGCTGAAACGCTGAACAATTCTGACTTTTTCTGGATCTGCTCATCCCTTCATAACCTGCCCTTTTGGCACCAGGGAGGTGTGGGGCTGGCCATGTTTGAAGAATAGACCCAAGCTTGTCTCGCCTGTTTAGAGGGGCCCCCTTCCCATTTTGCCAATGCTCCTTGCACAGCCCTGCCTTGACCTGCAGCATCTGTTGTTGTTCTGCTGCTGTCCTTTGATATAACTGCCTAAATGCAATTCAGGTTCTGACCTGCAGTGCTGCGTGTGCTCCCTCCATGCACGCGGACCAGGCACAGAAGAGCAGAGCTTCAGCCCTGCAGTAAGCTGAGCGAGGAGAGATGAATCAGACACTTCACCAACAGCTGGCATATCCAGCCAGGGGCAGATGTGTCAAGTGCCACCCGTGAGGAGACTCTGGTGAGAAATGTCCTAATGTGAGAACAACTGGGGGAAGTGAAATGAAGCTCTTGGGGAACGAGAGATCAGAGTCCCCCGAAATGAGAACGGAACAAATAACTGGGAGGGAAAAGGAAAAATGGGGCTGCTCGGCATCACAATCTGAATGTAAAATCTACCTGCAGGAGAAGACAGAATGAGTGAAGAGAGACAAACAGAGAAGTTGTGCCCTGTTTGTGAAGATTAGCACAGAAATAAGCCACCCACAGCAGATTCCGGGCACCCTCCCTGAGACCAAGATGACAGGCAGACAGCAGACTGACTGTGCCTGGCAGCAGCTCCTGAAGGAGATCCCAGAGAACAGGGATAAATCCAAGCTGCAGGTGCTGCAGAGAAGAGGGTAAAGGTCCGCCAACACCAGGAGGCTCAAAGGTGCCCACTCCGGTGTGAGACGGTGCATGGGCTATGGTTGTGCGAGCGCTCAGTGAGCCTGCTGGGCATGCTCGAGCCACTGTCTGCATGGCTTGGTGCTGCTGTGTGCTCTCGCCCATCAGCCTGTCTTGCTGTATATCCAGTAGCCCAGGCTGCCAAATATCCAGAGTAGATAGTGCTAAAAGCAGTTGCCTGCTACCTGAATGAGAAAATCTGGGAGGCCTTGGGGACAGTACTTCACTGAGGGTTTCCTTTGTGTATTCCTGCTCCTCTGACTGCCAGTGCCGGCACTGCAGCCTGCAAGGGATGCTGGAAAGCTCCGTTCTGCCCACAGGAGCCCAGTCTCACACACACAGCATTGGGGTCCAAGGTTAGATGGGAAAGACAGAGGTGATACCAATCTTGTCTCCTTATTTTCTCCATACACTGCAGGGGAGCGAGAGATCTGTCTGTATACCAAGAGGTAGGTTAGATTCAGCTTAGTTATTTCAGATAAAGTTTATCTGGTGGGAAGCAGATACTGATAAAGCAGTGTTTCACACAATTAAAGAAGTACATAGACAATTTGGATACAAATTTTAAGCTGAACAGCAGAAACATGAAGTAGTCTTCCTTTCAAAACAAATACAAGGGCTATTGCATGCTGATACCAACAGACCTGGAGAAAGATGGGAATGGGAACAGCCCAGAAGCTAGACTGCACACTTAAGGGAAAAATCTAAATTTAAGTTCTTGTTCTGTCTCAGGCATTCATAAGGAGCAACTCTTCTAGTTTTTCTGTTTCTCAGACTGTAGAATGAAGAAAGTAGCTTTGCCTCAGAAGGTCAACATGTAGACAAAGGTGAATACGAGAAGTGAAACAGAGCAAGCTGGGTTGTGTACTTTAGCACAGCACCATGGTTCAGATGGAAGGCAGGAGCAAATCAAAATGGGAGAAGTGGCTCTGCCACCACAATTGGAGGACACAATGCATGAACGAGGCAATACAAAAACCTGCAGTTTATCAGAATACTACTGTAAACAGCCTCTATCTCATTTCCACAGCTACAGTACCCTCTACTTAACTGCAATACATTTAATCAAGATGTTTCTTAGGGAACCAAATAAAGCTTGATGATGCTTAATGGCTGGGGCTTAATGGCTGGGTTGTTTAACTGGGCTCATAATTTTGATTAATTAAGATGCCTGCAGGTGTTGGAGTGGTACTTAGGCAATAACTTTGATGTTCAGAGGCAAAGGGGGTTTTGTATCCCCTTCAAAAGGATTTCTGCTAGAGCTAGTTCAGCAAAGCAAAACTGCCTTCAAGCACTTGCAAGAAAGTTAACTCTCTTGTAGCCAGCTGTACCTCCCAGATTTCTGGGAAACTTAGCCTGCATGTCCCTCTGACCGTGTTCCTCTTGGAATGATCTGCAGAAAATAACCTTTTTTCTAGGACAGCCTCTGTCTCCTTGATGGGCAGAAAGTAAGAACATGAGAAGATCTCCAGGTGGTGATGGCAATGGACTTGATCAGAACAGCGGTCTGCACATCCCTGGGCAGACATTTCTACTGTATTGAAAACACAGCAATAGAGTTTATCCTTTTGAACATTGGAAAATATGATGCCTGGCTTCCCGTGAGTGTGTCCTGTTTTTGTATACCCTAACACTGCAGTTTCGGCCTTCCCCTCTAGCATCTCTCTCTCCTGCCCTGCAATATCTTCCCTATCCAGCTATGTCACCAACCTGCCAGCTTCCTCCCATGGACTGGTGAGGATGATCTATTGTAGCCTGGAGTATGGGTGTACAGAGCAACTGACCAGCAGGTAATTTAAAAAAAAAAAACAACACTAGAACTTCCCTTTAGGCAGAACCAATTTGTATTTCCCTCTTCTGTTCAGCAGCCAACTTTCTTACAAAACATACTTACCTTTGAGATTTGTCTCTTGAATGCAGATGAAATGTACCCAAGTTAAAAAAGATATGGGGAGAAAATAGGACATGAATACCAGTGTGGCACATTCTCTTTTTCTATAGAAATGAGAAATTTTTCCTAGAAGAAATTCCTATAGAAATAGAAAGAAGAATTTTCCTATAGAAATTTTCCTGTAGAAATGAGAATGAAGCACTAGAGAGAGGCACAATGAGCCAAACTTGCCTTTGTAGTCAGTATCAAACACTAACATTAAATTATGCAGAACTTGATGATTGAAGGCTTAGGAAATTACTACATCCAACTATAAAGGCAACATTACCTTGTAGATAGAGGACTGGAATAGGGCTCAGAAGAGCAGAGCTGTACTCTCTGCTTTGCCATGAACTTACTGAATGACCTTGGGCAAATGTTATGTTCACATGTGTATGAATACAGGGTCAACCTGCTGTTTTGTAATCTACATAAAAAATGCAACAGCACAGCAGCATATTGTCTAGGGACAAGGCAACCTTTTTTTTTTTCTTCCAAGAAACAGCCTTACTGTAACTTCTTGGCAACCACATGCAGTACAAACTGAGTCAGGAGGAATGATCTCAGCCTTTTCATACATCTGCATTGTTCCCCTCCACCATGGCTTTGTAGAGTATGAATAAGAGACATTCAAATGCAATTCATAGAAACTTCAGCAAATACAAATTGGAGTAGCCCCTTGGTGTTGTCAGCATATCCAATGGCTTGTAATGAATCATAACTGAGGTATGTTTTCCAGTGCATTACCACTAAAGATGAGGTTCAGCAGTATTATTCTGACCCAAGGAGTGGGTCCACTTTAAGGGAAGTGGTTGAAACATACAAACATCAGCTAAGTTTATCTGAGAGTTATATGGAAGTATATTACAAACAATACATTCTGAAAATGCCAATCAAAAACACATCTGAAAAAAATCACCATGCGTGTCTTCCATCCATCATGGAGAATTCATCTTCTCATTTGTCACAAATTTCCTGTTACAAATTTAACTGCATGGATGCTGTCCACAACCTAGTTGGCCAATTTTATTTTTATGCCAGACAAATGCAGGACCCAAGCCATTTTGTTTTTAAAGTGATCACAAGATTTTAGTTAAGCGTACTTAAAATCCATCAAAGTATAAGCCCTGCTTGTCCTCTCCTCTATGATCATTGAGCAGATATCTTTGCTTCCTGCATGATTAACAATGTTAAGTGAATGTATTTGCCTAGAAGCTGGTAAAAGATGCATCTTGGTTACCCATCCCTGTAGCTCTAGATTAGACCCAAAGGCCAAAAGAAAAGCTCCTGCTGTACTTCAGCCCTTTAAGAAAATGATACTTTGTTATACAAAGTTCCTCTCATTCTACTTTTAGGAAGTCTCACAGGACATAATACAGAGAAGGCAGAGTGAAAGGTAACAGAACAGTTCATTAGAGCACATTCTTTTATTAACAGAAATCAGAAGAATAGCTGGAGGGACAGCAGGTGAATAGATGACATCGAACCATACATTGTCAAAAATGTTCAAAAGAGCTGAGTTGTTCAACAATCCAGCTGTAGTTGGTTACCTTGTTCTGCCAGGGTAAAGAAGACTCAGAATATGGATCCCTGAAGAGCTTTGATCTTCTCACCAAACAGCTAAGAGTGGGTTCTGAACTGGTCCCAGTGCCAGTATTGGAGGCCAAACAAATGTCACTTGCAAGTCTTCCAACAGTAACTAAGAGCCTGTCATTGGCCAGAGCATCATTGTGCTACTTATCAGCCATGACCACAAAAAGACTTTCCCTGGCTTACAGAATTTGTAATCTCCTACCTTCTGATTCACAGAGCTTGTATCAGACTGAAGGAAACAGAACATTAACCAGATCAGTGCAAGAGCTGGACAGCCCCAGCTTACAGAATCTATGGGTGCTATAAATAAATCTTCTCTTTTCCTCCTGACTTACTGCATTTATCCAAGGATGCTCCCCCTGCACCGTTCAAGGGGAACAATCTCCTATTTCATGACCACTTAGATTTTTGAGAAGACTTCAAATTTACAGAGATTACTTTTTGAAAGCTTTCTCTACTTCTCTATCCATCAGGCAAAATTGATGAAATCAAACTCCCTTGTCATCCTCAAGGTGACTTCTAAGAGATTGTCTTCAGAGAGGAAACGAGCTTTACCATTCTTGCTGTCTACAGGGCAAGGGAGATGCAGCAGCAGCTTCCTATAAAAGAGGACACCGAGTTTTAATGTTCTGAACTATGTGAGCAATTAAGATAGCATTGAAAGTTATTCTTGCAATTCACCAATCAGCATATCAAGGAAAGTCCATTCAGTATATCCTTCTCATGACATATTGTGGAGTTCCTGCAATACTTGGTGCACAGCTATACAGGCCCTGGAATATTTCCAACACTTCCTTTCTTCTGCCTGTGGCTACGACAACAGCTTCCAATGATGGATTGTGAGCTCTCTCCACTGTTCTTACTTGTACACAATGCTGCATTTTAAATACAAAGGAAGAGGTGCATTGATAATGCTCTCCTGGTGGTAAAAATCTGAATAATGCCTAAAGCCTGAAAGTGTCTTCAGGAGCTTGTCTTTTTCTTCTTCTTGTAAGAAGAAATAACTAGCACAGCTGGATTAGAGATTCTGGACAGTCCAGCTTTACAAAAGATACATCTACAGTGCAAAACGCAGTTATGAGTGGACTTACAGTTATAAAGTTGCTGAATTTTTTTATGTAACCACTGAAGATTAATTCAGTGATCCCCTACGTGTGGCTCAGACCCATAAAACACAAAGAAAGGCTAGATCTTGGACTCTGGAGCTATTCCACGTTCCCTTGCTATGGCAGACATACAGCTCTTCCTGGAATGTCTGACGAGGCTTCTGTTTTATCTCTTCATGATGATGTCTAGGTCTGGACACCTTCACCTCTAATAACCGTTCAAGCTTACTTGCTCATGCAGAGTCCGGACTCTTTCCTCTCTTATCACAGGCTTTTAACTATATGAATGATAGGCCAGTCTTGGACCTCCACTGTAGTGACAATGCAAAGAGAACCAAGGAGGCTTCAGAATAAAGAAATCTGCCCAGCCAAACACTATAAAACCCTACAAGACAACATGGTAGCATGGATAGGGGTCACTTCAAACTGGGGTTTAAAAGCATGCTGCCTCTGCCAGACCTTTTCATCTGTGTAATAGGAGCCACAGGTGAAAGAGGTTCAGTCCAAACATCTTTGCACCCCACCTACTGAAGGCAGACAGTTGTTATAATTTGGAAAAATCCTTAAAGTCAGCTGGGCTTAGAATCAGCCTGAGGACTACAGAGTTGGAAACAATTCCTTTGAGCTCTCCCATACATCTGTGATAGCACAACATTTTTTGTTATGTAGAACTTGAAATCTTGTTTCTTTCATACTGAGAAGATTTGCACTTAAATTTGCAAAAGCAGCACTGGCTTAGGCTGTACCCAAGCAACCATTAGATTTACAGCAAACTTTTTATTTGCTAGACTTGTGACAGCTGGATATTAAGATAATGGCAGATCTAAGTCACAAAAAGACAGAATTGCAAAAGAAAAAGGAAGATGAAGTTTTCCTTCATCTGCAATATTGCATTAAGCTACCCCTTATTAACTACAGGTTATGCAAGTTATTAGCTGGACAATTGCTCCTCCTGGTTTACCTGTTTCAGAGCCAGCACTTTCAAACATGCTTTTAGTACTGTTGCATCTTTGGGTTAAATTCATGCAAGGGGTAGCCAATTCAGTCTGGTTTTGTCTGGGAGAAAGGTGACTTTTCTGCAGTTAGTCCACTAGGGAGAGAACTTTTTTTGGCCTTAATCTATGACATGCACCTTAAACTGATTTGCAGGAAGCTGTTCACATATGAATCTTCCCACATTCCATTCAGTGCAGAAAGTCAGTCCAGGGGGGACAGTTAAGCTTTCACATGAAAGCACTCTATTGTGAAGAATTTAGAGCAGAACAGACATGGGAATTACTTGTGAACCTCAGGCAGGGCAATTGCACACTGAAGGAAATATGGAGGAAAATTGTGAGAAGCCTGAGTATGTCAGTTCATTATCTTTGTAGTTTTGAAATAGCTAGCCCTATAAAAATCTCAAAGAAAACCTATTTAGGGAAACCTTGTACCATTTCCATGTCTGCATCCATGCTTGGTTATGTCCACAGTTTCAACATCTGAAATTGTCTGCACATTTGTGAACATCTTCAGTTGTTCATTTGTACAAATTAGTATTTAGACAGTTAACTCCCAAGAAGTCCTTCAAGACTGGGCAGTTTTTTTGCCAGACATTTTGGGCCCTTGAAGCCTTGCTGTTGAAATAACCAAAAATCTGTTTTAAAGCTATTTTTGCTTGAACAGTGTCACAGATTTAAAGCTAGCAAACTATAGATGTAAGGGTGGACTATAGTTGTTTATTTCTTCTGTATAATTAATAATCCCATCTTCATCTTTACCTTTGCTTTCCACACAGCATTCTCTTGAAGGCTTGGTTAAACTTCCTTTGAAATAATATATTACTTGTACTTCAATCAATTATGTTTCACTTACTTTTGAGGAGTTCGAAGGTCAAGAACCTTGTCCTGGATATCTAATGTGATATCTGAGACCTTTGTCTCTGGCAGCTTGATTTTAATCTGAAGTGACAGGTAGAGGTAAAGCTGTGATTAGATATGTAGACCTACAAGCCATAAAAGATCCCATCTTCATGAATATTTTGATGCTAGTGTCACAGCAACATTCTGAGTAGATAATTTGTATTAAAAAAATATGACAAAGTGATAATTGTTTTCAATTTCTTAGTGCTGTGTGTTGATACCCTAATTTTCTACAAAATCCTGAGCTAATGTGCTTGACAGGTATTCTTCACCCATCAAAAGCCCCTGGATTTGTGTATTCCAAGGACAGCTTGCTTCAGCTAGAAAAAATGCACAGCAGTTATACCAGTCATGAAGTTTAGAAAGCAGTGAGGTCTTTGATCATACAATAATGGGACAGGATCTGTTACCTGTAACTTTAAAAGCTGTCAGTACTGTAGCATTCTGCTAATTCACACACTGTAATAAATGCAGACAGATGAACTGTCTCTTTCCCAGCCCCTCTCCATCCCAAAATTGTGTCCAAGATGAAAACTCATTTTAGAGCTACTTTCATTTCCCTCTAGTCTGTGTGTGGCATACACATTAGCACAGATTCTCTCTTGGGTACACTAGGTCCTTGAGGAGATGCACATGAGTTCCTCAGGTTAGCAAGTGTAAATATCTACAAATGCTTAGATAACTACAGTAAAATCCTACAGGAGGCCAAAGGTGGCCGTACAGCTTGGTGTTTATATTCTGTCTCTTAAGATAGAAAGATTGAAGACAAGTCTGCAGAGAGAGTACAAGGAAAGTGTGGGAGATACAGATTCAGCTCACCACCATATCTTCACAGCAGGCTGTGGAAGGGTCTTTCCTGCTCATCCCAAAGAAGACATCCTCTGTTCCCACCTGCTGTTTGAATAAAATCTCATACCTGAAAGAGAAATAGTTGCCTAATACCAGAGAAGGGGCAGGAAACTAAAGGAGACTATTTCTCAGAGGACCATAAATATTTGTACGAGTGCTCACATCCTTATCACATTCTCTCCTACTTCTCAGTCTCCCTTCAAGTCTTCAAGCCAACTGTACTGGATTTCTGTCCAGAGCCATGACTGAGTTAGCTAGAAGACACATGAAGAACATTCACTGTCTTCCAAGGTACTCACTTGGCTCTCTCTACTTCACTAACCATCCTTTGCAGGATCATGGAACAGAAAATGCATTCTAAGCGAATATATTTATCAACTAGTCAGAAAACAAACTCTCGAGAAAAGGCTTTGAAAAGGATGCTGTCAAAATTGCATGTGTTCTGTTCTGTCATTCAGCCTATTCTCACAGCCTGAGAACACCACTGTTATCTTGTCTAATTTTAATTGCTTTGCATTTGGCCAACATCGATTTTCTTCCCCTCGAAATCAATTTGTTTAATTTAGAACCCTACAAAATCTAGAATCACATGTTCCCTTTCACTTGATATTTAATGAATGAGGAAATACAAACTAAAAGATTGTATTTAGAACATATTACTCCTGCTAAATTGAGCAAAATAAATGGAGACACTTCTGAAAGCTGTTGGAAAAAGTGTATGGAAAGTCTTTTTCACATTTCCAGTGTTCATGTGCAAATGTAATAATTCCTAAGTCAATGAGAAATCTGTCTAACAGCTCTGGATGCACCTCCAACCATCTGTTTTCCTTTTGGGCCTTTTCCCATGATTTAATTGATGAACTATTACAAAGATTTATATTCTCTTCTCATCTGTGCAACACAGGACACAATTGCTTGAGGATAGAGGAAGACCACACTTCACCCCACAGGGAGGGGAAGGGTCAAAAAACAGCATGAGAAAAGCCTCTGTTGTGCCCACAACAAAGAAAGCATGTTCTGTACCTCACAGGTGATAGTTTCAAGAACAGGCACACAACAGTATGTGAGGATGCAGCTGAATGCCAAATCATTTTTGGAAATGCTGAGCCTTAGTTCAGATGGGGCTCAGTCCAGTTTTTATATCAGGAAATTGAAAAAATAATGGTGTGACCTATGTCAGAAAAAAGTGACAATTCTGGACTACGATCTGGTGTACAATACTCAGCCTCATGGACTTCAGTCCATCTGTTTCAGCACCTAACGCTCCAGGATAGTGCATCAGAACACAATGATTATAAATTCAAAGGCTGCTTTGTGAATTACTTGACCCTGAAGGCTTTCTGACCTCTACAAACTACAACATAACTAATTTGGTTGACTGTATCTATTTCAAAAACATTGTATTTCTATGAGCAAGGGACAAGACTTTGTGTTCAGGCTGTCCCTTGACAGACTATGATTGAATAACAAGATTTAAAGTTGAAAACTCCCTGCATATAGCCTTCCTCCCTATCGTAGCATTTGTCTCTGAAGAGCTTAACTCTTTGAAATATAAACATAAGTCTGAGTACTTTATGAATCTGAGTATGAAAAATGAACATATTTCAGTTGCAGCAGGAAGAGCCAGGTATTTCACACAAACTTGGCATGTTTCAAAGCTAGTAAATCATTTTGCTGGTCTACTTCCCCTCCTAATCCCATTTGGTACAAGTATCTGACACTGCAAATAATCTTATAACAGGAAAAACCAACTCTGCATTTCTGTTATGAGATCAGAAGTCTTCCAAGGGAGAAGTTAAAACCCCTCCTCACTTGCTGCTTTAGTTGCAACACTGATATCATCCCTTTGCCTTTTCATGACCAGCTTTTCAGACTGCTATGTTTCACTCACATTGAAGTTGTTTAACTTATATTTCCAATAAAACTATGTAAAACCCATGCAGTAAGTCTCAGCTGACTTACTCTGGCTGTTCTCTAGGATCCCAGGTATCATCAAATTCAGATCCTTCTGGGACCTCCTCTGTATTCCAAATAGTTTTCTGGTTTTCAGATTTCACTTGAAAAGTACCTGTAAGTGATGAGAAAAATCACACTGTCATATTTTATAGAATGTCTGTTTCTATAGGTTTGCTGAAAACTTTAATTTTTCTAGACTTTAGAAAAATCTTTGTAATCATTAATTATGTTTTTTGATGCAATCTCCTTCCCCTCAGTATCATATGAATCAGAATTTGCAGAGGGAGGATGCTTTCTGTTCTATTCCTTTAAGTTTCCTTTACCCATCCTCTATGTCAAGGAAATTGTCCTTTCAGGCATGAAATATCTAGTCCTTCAAAATATGTAGAAGTATGAAATATTAATCTTTCCCCATGTCCCTGACATGAGATTTTAAGTGAGAAGAGATATTTACAAAAGGACCTCTTCCTCACATATAAATCCAGTTATTCCCTTTAATTATTGAGCACAAGCCAGGTACTGAAGACTCATGAATGTCCCTGAGCAGAATAACAGTTTATACCTATTCTACTAAATAGGTAGTAGAATAGCTACCTATTCTAATGTTTTTTCTAATGAAAAACATTTTCTAGTTAGCTGGTAAATCTGCAACTTGGAAGTTTTTATAGTAGAATCTGGTTATTTTTGGATTCCCAAGCAAAAATAGTCTATTTGTTACATTTACTACAGTTCCTTTCCTGCTAGACTCATCCTGGTCTTTCTTAACCTGTCTTACAGGTCTAACTAAGCTGTCCAACTATGTGACACTTAGCTCCGGGAAGAACTTTACATTAACTTTGCTAAAATTAGACTTGGCTTCCTTTTCTCCTGGGTACAATCCAAGGTGTTGACACAAATTTATGAACCCTCAAGGTATTTGCTCTCATTGTCTGAGAGTCCACCTTTCTATAGGATGCCAGAACACCTGGAGTCAGATAAAGAATTTAGTTGAACTGGGTTTCAAGGAAAAGAACAAGGTGCAGTAGGAAGAAAACTGAAAAACAGCTCTTGGTTTGTTGAGGGCAGCCCTGAACAAAGCTTATTTTTCATCCCATGTGTTGTCTAAATAGGGTTGTGAAACTTCTGGGGGTAATAGCATGTCTGTTTCATGTTATACTTCAGAACTCTTCAACATTATAAGCATAGACTCAGTTCCATGCAGTTTACTCCAGGAAGATCCTTTCAGATGAATACTTAAAGTCCATCTTCCTTGTTTGCTCTAAGCCATAACAATTTCATGAGAGTACTTAAGTGGAGCTTTTTGCTGCTCAGTTAGGACTCCCCCCAGCCCATGATCAGGCTGTGTTCTGTACTGTTTATCATCACCACTTGAGGCTGCTACCCTCTGGAGTTACACTTTCGGCTGCTCTTTGTATATTTTGCAGTTAATTTTTCAGGAAAATGAGAATTTTAGTGTAATCATAAGACAATTCTATTTTCGTCTCAAAGCTCCACCCACTTATTGAACCAAACTATTTGTGGTAACTTACTACAGCTGTTATAGTCTGCTAACATACAACTGAATGCTAAGACATAAACATTCTTCTTACCAGTGGTCTCTTTCTTTACTGGTCCAATACTACCAGGAGTCATGGCACTAACAGAACAGTGTGGCTGCAAAAAAGCCAAATGGAACTCCAATTAATTTTCATAGACTGCAGCTCAATAACAATGAGTATATAATGAGTATATATGTCAATAAATGTAACATTATCTGAGGTCAAATAAATCACTGCTAGAACAAAAAGAATTACCCCCAGTTTCATGTCTGAACCACTGAATATTCTCTTTTACTCTCACTTAGCAGAGTAACCTTGATAACTAACTGGGTTTAGATAAGACTTCCAGAAGCAGTGTTAGAGCCAGATGTGCTTCTTGAATATTAGTTTCCATGGCATTCTGACAAAATTGTCTTGCTTTGCCTGCCATGAAAATATTGCAAGAAACTGAGGGTGCTACATGCAAATCCCATCATAGCATTTAGATTCCTTTTAACAGCAGAGATCATATGAGGCAACAACATTTTCCTCTAACTATGAATCAATTTAGTGCTAATAGGCCACTATGAGGCATTTCTATATATAGACAGATTCCTTGGTTTGGTAAAAAGTGCCTCATATGCACAGAACATTAAATTAAATCAAAATAAAGATTTCAAATTACCCAGATTGACTCAGACTTAATTGACATCACTTGTGGCAATTTTCCATTTCTGTCTCTGAAGTGTCATTCATTTTATTAATAAGATGTAAACAAATTCCTTTAAAATCAGGATGTTTACTGCAAAGATGTACAGCAATAATACTAGCTTTAGAAAGCAGGCATTAAAGACCTGAAGGGTAGCTAGAGTGTGAAGGACCACATCTACCATCTACTGAAAGGAAGTTTCAAGAGATGCATCTCTTTTCCCCCCAGATATTCCCATTGCTACCACTAGTGCACAATGGCTGGGTCAGCCAGCTGGCTCTTCTTTGAAGAACTGATGCCACAGAGGAGAACTGAGACTTCTGCCATTTTTGTCATCCATGTCACAACACAAGTTGTTCAAAATCCTAAGAGACTTACTAAAGTTTTGAGCCTTCACTGAGGCCTTGTACATTGTGATTGTTGGTACCTGTGCCCCCCCCCGAGCATGACAGACCTAGGTACTTCTCCCCAGCGCAGATACATGCCTAGATAAAAGCAACAGCTGTATATTGCAGGAGCAACAGACATTTTTCCAAAAGAAGTGATTTTCTTCTAGTCCTGAGGAGAATTGATATAAAAGAATAGAGATTTCTCTCATTAATTATTTAGATTATTCATCTTAGAATGGTTACTCACCCTTCCGTATTTTACAATCTCCACCATATCTATTGTACTTCAGTGATCAATTATCTCTACAGTTTAATGTCTGATACAGAATTAATATATTCAGTTGCCTCTGGACATTTTAGTCTTTATTCAGAAGTTGAGCAGAAACTTGTTTTTTTCATATGAAATCCTTTGCACCTAGCTTTGCATCTCCTTAGCTAACAGAGTTAGGTTATGGTACAACATGGAGAAGAAGCAGCAGCATTTCTTATGGAAGACTCACCCCAAAGTCATCGTCGTCATCATCATCGTGTGCATCACTAAGTAGCTTGGCAAGGGACTGCAGAGAAGAGACTGAGGAAATACTGTCCATATCCATACCCACTGATCTCTTATGCAGAAAAAAACAGGTGCCAGATAGAGGAAGAACAAGACCTTTTTCTATACTGCTATTCTTCAAATGCTATATGTTCCAAAACAGTCAATTTTAATCAAAGCCTTACATGTATCAGTACATGTATAATGGAGCACAATCTTTTTTCCCTTTCTGTGTCCTAGTTGCAGGCTTTTGCTCTGCAAATGCTCATTGCAGACACAGCTCGAGTTTCACAGCGCTTACTAGCCCCAGTACGCACCACGCAAGCACGGGTTTGCGGCTACAGCAGCAAGCGGAGGCTGGGAGCGGCAGACCTCCGCAGCTGAGTCCTGGCACTACGGACCCCACGAGGCTCCCGAGGAAGGCAGGGGCCTTCACAGCAGCTCCTCTGCTCGTGCGGCGCTGAACCGCGGCCCCCGGAGCCCAACGCGGGCCTGCAGGGGTGCGCGGCCTGAGGGGGCAGCGGCAGCACCGCCACCAGCGACGGGACGGGAGCAGAGGCCCCGGCCCCGCGCCCAGCCGCCGCGTCCCCCGTTGCTGCAGCAACGGTGTGAGCGCTTCCCCTCCCCGCCTCTTCTAGGCCCCGCCAGCCAATCCGACGGGACGGCCGACGAGCGGCGGTAAAACTAGCCAGTAGTTGATGAGGGCGGTGAAAACGCGGACGGTGATTGGGAAGCTGGGGGGAGCGGGGCGGGAGCAGGGCGGTGGCGTCACGCGCCGTCCGCCGGGCGCCTGCGTAAAACGCGTCATTTGTGCGCGCGGCGCGGCGCGGACTGGCTGGTGC
>VXAA01002405.1:100424-146864 GCA_013399115.1 Anseranas semipalmata
GCTCTTCTCCTTCAGCACGCCGGCCACCACGGCGCAGCCGGCCGGCTTCACCTTCGGGACGCCAGCCGCCGCCGCGGCCCCGGCAGCGAGCGTGTTCCCGCTGGGGTGAGCGGCCTCGGGGGCGGCGGGCCCGGGGGGCTGGCCGCTGGGCTGAGCTGGGGGGCGACGGCCGCCTCGACGCTTTGGAAACGAACGCGCAGGGCAGCTAACCAGCAGCTTAGGCTTGAAGTTCTAATATAAAGCGCCTTTTCTTTTGTAATCCGACTCTGAAGCACTCAGAATGTTCCCTTGCCCAGGTGGGACTGTTCTGTCCTTGGAAACGACTGTTAAGCTTTGAAATGACTCTTCAGATTTATTGTTTTAGAAACTGGCTGCATCAGAGCAGTGGGAAGGGAACTCAAATGGGTGCTAGCAGAGAAACATGATTGAAGGAACAGTCTTATGTGGAGGAAGTGAAAAAGATGCTTAACAGCGGAGAGAATAAACAGCTTTATTACACAACTGTAAATGTTTATAGTGTATTGATGAGTGGAAGTAATTAAGGGGGTGTCAATATAAGGAGATCTAACAGTATTGCAGATGGCAGGACTTGTAATGCATTCTTTGTCAAAACAGAAGTACAATCCTGGTAAAGTGCCCGCTTTTTGAAAGATGCTTTCTGCTGTTTTGTCAGTAAATGGCCTGTAAGAAAGTTGACTCAGAATTTCCCTAGATGTATGTCTTAAACAGATTAGCTCACTACTTTTCCTTTTTTTTTTTTCTCCTTTTGTAGGGGAAATGCACCAAAATTAAACTTTGGAGGCAGTAGCACAACTCAAACTACTGGAATCACAGGGGGGTTTGGGTTTGGTAGTTCTGTACCAACCAGTGTGCCCTCGAGTCAAGCAGCAGCCCCCTCTGGCTTTGTGTTTGGAGCTGCTGCTACTACCACCACCACCACCGCTACCACCACCACCACTCAGTCTGGGACAACTGGAGGCTTTACTTTTTCTAGTGGTACCACAACTCAAGCAGGAACAACCAGCTTCAATATTGGTGCTGCAAGCACCGCAACTCTGCAAGCAGCGCCCACAGGACTGACCTTTGGAGCAGCACCTACTGCTGTGGCCACCACTGCTGCCGCCTTGGGAACTACAACGCAGCCGGCAGCCCCCTTCAGCCTTGGGGGACAGTCCTCTGGTGAGTGCCTGGGCTTGAAATAGCTGTCATCAGGAGGCCTGTCCGTATGGAAGGCAACTGGGGGTAGTGTGGAGTTTCTGAAGTCTCCCACTTCTGCTGGTGTGAAATAAAACCAGTGGCTGTAATCAGTATTTCTTATTACCTGCTTATCCAAGGTCTTCAACTATGAGTAACAATTGTTATTTAGTGTTTGGCACACTGTTTTCATGGGAAACAGATGTCTCTAACCTCATGTGTTATGGAACTCTGCCCATCATTTGTTTGTTTTCTTGAGGTCAGTCAGACACAAAACCACATCCAATAAGATCCAAGCAGGTGTGCCTGAATCCATTTGTTTCTTTACATTACAGTGATTGGCAGAGTTTGTATGTGTAAGTGAACTAATGAGTTTGTCACTTGGCTAGCCTAGTGTGGCTAGCAAAACGTCTGTATGGGGGAATTTTCTCAGAGCGGCACCTTGGTCTGCCTGATTTTTGTGACACTTGAATTTAATGCTGATATGGAGTAATCTGTAGTCTTATGTCCTGTCACTCTGAACAGCTAGTCTTGATTCTCTGATTTTTTTGTGTGTTTAGAAACGTGGAGGTGCTAAAGGCAGACAGGTGTATTTGTTACGTTAAATATTCATGTTTTGCTTATACTGCTAATTCTACTAACTTGAATGCTGTGATCAGTTTCTCTGTAGTAAAAGGTTCATATTTTCTTTTTTATTTATCCTATTTCTTGTTCCAGGTCTAAATTTTGGATCATTGACTTCAACAGCAGCCACTAGTGCACCCACGGCAACGCTGACTGCTAGTACCAGCCAGGGACCCACTCTGTCCTTTGGAAACAAACTGGGAGGTAGGAATAGATTTTAGGAAATGATTACTCAGACTTGGTGAATCTTTTGTCCGTCTGGGTATAGTTTTCTAAACTGGAGTCTGGAGATGGACTGAACTATTTGCTACTGTGAATTTGCAATGGCATCGGTAATCTGTGAAAGTTTATTGGATGTAGTCATAGAACTTGATTAGCATGCTGTGTTTTGCAGAGTGCAAAAGTGTTCTGCATATCCATGCAAAGTTCTGTTCTGCATATCTTTCTGGAGCGTAATGAAAGGGAACCACAGATTTAAAGGATACATTGAAAAAGAGACAATTGAAGTAGAATACAGGAAAAATAATTTAAAATTCTCTTGCACCCATGAAAAAGCTGGTGTAATTAGGCAAATTTGTATCCCATTCATAGTGTGGTTCTTCTGAAATGTGTACAAGCAGAACCCATCAGGCTTTCACGAAATATTCACTTCTTCTGTTTGTAGTAACATCCACAGCTTCTACAACGGCGGCTACCACCACAGCTTCCCTTCTTGGTTCAACGGGCCCTACTCTGTTCGCATCCATAGCAAGTTCTTCAGCACCGACCTCCTCTACCACCACAGGCCTCTCACGTAAGTCACAATATGAAGATTTGGTGTACTGGGGGAATAAATGAGTAGTTGGTGCTATCTGTCAGTAGTGGAGCATCAGGTGCTAAGGTAATATAGGACAACTAACAAGGTCAGCTGCTCTTGCTGTTTGTTACCTTCCCTCTAATTTATGGCAAAACTTCTTCAGTAGCAAGGCATGGAAAAAATTGTATAAAACAAAACATGCTTTAGATTCAGTGGGCAAAGCAGCGAGTGGGAATTTCATCTGTATGTGAATTTTTGTCTGCATAGTATCACTGCAGCTGAGCTTTCTGGTGATGTTTTAGCTGCTGTCTTCCCAAACCAGTGCCTTGAATCTAGTTACATCTGCCTTTGACTCTTGCGTTAGGTGTTCACAGTTTAAGAACAGAGTGGCCTCGGACAGTGTAGATGCAGTGTGGTAAAAAAACGCACTGTATTCATACAGCTGTATATGTAAAAGTTCCTCTGGTAATAATTGATATGCTTCATCTTGCAAAATTATTTTTGACAGGAAATAGTGTGTTTTCTGACAGCTTTAAGGCAGTAGCTAAAGTTTGAAGTGAGTCCTAACAGCTTTCTTTCTCAACCTGCAATGAAATGTTAACACTTCTATTTCCTTTGATTATGAAGGCTAGCTACAGTAAATGTTAATGGTTACCAGAGTTAATACAACTATTCCATATACACTCAACAATGTGCACCTAGTTCTGAAAACTTAGGTAGATGCTCCCAAGGAGCTTCAGAAGTTTTATGTTAGTCACATTATTTTTAGCTAATCAGCTGTAGTTTAACAGTTAAATGTTAGATAATTCAAAATAAGGGAAGTGATTGTAGCTTGGCACCCGAGTTAGTAGTCTTCTGGAAGTATCACAGAACCCTCTGGCTATTTTTTTTGGCTTCAGCCTACCTCTTTTCATGTAGTGTCTGGATGATCCTCGATGTAAACAGTGAGCATGGCTAATGCAAACAGAAAAGACACAGTGGAGATGGGTGGACAGGCAGGGTAGAGTTTTTCAAAGGGGAACTGTTTTAATGGGATATGCAAACTCTTCATGTTGTCTTCTGTTTACAGTTGGTGCACCTTCCACTGGTACAGCTGGTCTTGGAACTTCTGGATTTGGCTTAAAAGCTCCTGGAACAACAGCTGCAGCAACAAGCACTGCCGCTAGTAAGAACTAGATGCCGAAAACAAATGAAGAGAAGGAAGCCTTCCTTCTAGTAGTAAAGGGCCATGCTAGCGTAGCAGCACAGCAGTGCTAATTTCTAGTGTCCTCCGGTGACTGAAAATTTCTTTCTGTGATCCTCCTTTTCCATCTTCCCAAATCCACAGTTACTTATGACTTCAGAGAGTCTGTCCACAGCAAAGAGTCTTTGGGTGAAGGCCTTTAGGGCTTTGATGTTCTAGTCTGGAGTGAGTAAAGTAAATAGATTAGCTCTTCCTCTAGCCTGTGTAGGTGCAGAATTGCTTTAAGAGTCTAGGGAGAGATTTCTCTGTTGGGGATAGGAGGGAAGGGAAAGGCCAAAGATTTGCAGGGAGGGTTAGAGAGATATCTTATGTTTTGATTCTGCCCCATTAAGCTGTTTTTTCCATATTATAAGTTTAAAAGCGTAGGATTGCACTAGCTTTTCTTCCCAAAAATATGGCGCTAAGTGCTGTATTGGAGTGGCAACCCTCATGTGAAGACCTGCAGTGGAATTTGCTGCTGCACGGAGTTAGGATTCAGGACTGAGCATCCTCTTCTGGATGCAGTTACCTGTAAGTGTTCAGTGTAACAACCTGGATGCTACTCAGCTCAAGGTATTTCTAAAGCTTGTTTCTAGAGTGACTGAAGAATTTAGATCAATGGCTAAAGTGTTGTATGACTGGCTGATAGTATCATCTGATAGATGCTCCTTTTCTTTGTAAAAACAGAAATCTATCTTCTACAAAGTGCACTATAGCAGGAGTGGTTCAGGGCAGGAACTGGGTGTGCTTGACAGAGTTTTTAGGTCTAATATTAAAACATAAGGAGATTGAGAGGGGTGTTGTCTATGCTGTGTTTCTTTGAATAATGCACAGGTTAAGTGCAGACTGTCAGTTACTCATTTTACTAGATCTAGTAGTCAAGTATTTACAGTCCACTGCTGTTAATTGTGTCAAGATGTGCTTCGTTCCCTTCTTGACAGACACAGGCTTTGCTTTTTGTTAAAGGGAGATCTGAGCTCATAAAGCACTGTGGTTGGAATTGTGTATTGGATCTGTTCTCAATTTATTGCATAGCAGATATCCTCTTCTCTTGTTTGACCTGAATCTCTTCTTTCAGGCACTTCTGCTTCAAGCTTTGCTTTGAACCTTAAGCCATTAACTACCACTGGTGCTATTGGAGCTGTGACTTCTACAACTGCTATAACCACAACAACAACCAGGTGAGTTTTGTTACAACTATTTCCTGACTGGGGCAAGAGGCAATATTAGTGCTGGTATCTTGTGGAGGAAGGGGAAATGGGTGTTATTATGTTTATACTTTTCTGATCATGTATTCTCTACTGTCTCTCACTCCCTCTCAGTGCACCTCCAGTGATGACTTACGCCCAGCTTGAGAGTTTGATAAACAAGTGGAGTCTAGAACTGGAAGATCAAGAGAAACACTTTCTTCATCAAGCTACACAAGTTAATGCCTGGGATCGGACGCTGATAGAGAATGGAGAGAAGGTAAGGTGATATCCAGTGTAACCTCATTTTGCTTGCTCAGATTGTTAAAGGCATTGTGTTACAGATGCAGCAAGCTCTAGTAAGACTTTCTGCTTTTTAAAAAAAATAGATGTAAATTATATCTGGATGCTTTTCAAAAACTCACTGTCTATTCTAGCCTGTTTTTAAAGCCAAACCTCTGTTATTAAATTTTTCATCTGTAAACATTTATGCAACCGTTTCATGTTTCTCGTAGATATTTGTATGGTACTAGCTTTCTCAGTTCCACTCCTTTTCTTTTATGAGATTACTTTTTGAACTTTCCTAGTATAATTGTCTTCTGCTTCCAGATTACTTCATTGCACAGAGAAGTAGAGAAAGTGAAGCTTGATCAGAAGAGGTAGGAAAATATGAACACTTGAGATGTCTTTTTTTTTTTTTTGCATCATCTTGCAATGTATGGAAGTTCTAGAATATATATAGCATCTAAGCCTGTTGTAAGTTGTGTTGAGTAGTTTACTTTTTTTTCTTTTCAGACTGGATCAGGAACTAGACTTCATTCTGTCGCAGCAGAAAGAGCTTGAAGACTTGTTGACTCCTCTCGAGGAGTCTGTGAAGGAGCAGAGCGGGACTATCTATTTGCAGCATGCAGATGAAGAACGGGAGAGGACGTAAGACAAAAATCTGCTTTGAACATGTGATAAATAGAGTAATGTGGTGATGATCAATCAGAATTATAATCGGGATGCATGATAATACTTAACTAACAATGACCTTTTTCAAGTATGTAATCCAGTTTTATGCATGGCAACTTACATTTTACGCATTAGAAATATGAGAATTGCAACTGGAAGCCCCTTAATCAGCATGAAAAGAGCTTTGTTGGGTGTTCTAATCAGCTGTCTGGGAAAAGGTTTCTAATTTAGTCATAATCTCTAAAAATGAATGATTATTTAGTGATAAATGTGGTGAGAACAGAATGCACTATGTGCAGCTCAAGCATCCTTGTTAGCGTATGTGTTGAATTTTGGGAGGGTAATTAAAGAAGTGTTTGGTTCAAGAGATAAGAATCTTGAAGAATCTGGACCAGCTGGTTACTTCAATTCTGACCAAACCTTCCAGACACTCAACAATGTTGCTTGTCTATCTCTGTATATCTTCTAGACTGAAAGACATTAGGAGTTACCCCATCTGTGTAATAAAATGCCTCTTGTGGTGCTTTTCCCATATCTGCTGTGCCCTGGTTGAGAAGCATGAATGCTAGTTCTGATTGTCTGAGGTTAGTTTGATTGGTAGTAGGTCTGCTGAAGTTCACTTTAAATGTTCTGACCTTGGTTCCCATGCATTTTGTAGCTATAAGTTGGCTGAAAACATAGATGCTCAGTTGAAGCGTATGGCACAAGATCTCAAGGACATCATTGAGCACTTGAATACATCAGGAGGCCCAGCAGACACCAGTGACCCGGTAAATTCAAGCTTTATTTTTTGTATGTTGGAAAAGAGACAGGATATTTAAGCAGTGCTAACTCTTCATTTGTCTGTTCATGGATACTCTGCTTTTAGTTTCAACCTAGGAAAAGTATTTTGTTTCATCCTTCAGTTGGTTCACTTTTGGTAAGATTTGCATTATAGCGCAATGCAAGTCAGCCTGGCTTGCCTACTTAGTCTGCAATTATGTTATTAGTTTTCAGAGTATCTCATTCTGGCCTGAACTTTTTTTTTCCTTTTGATGTAATTCTTGCCTAGAGAACTTTCTTAACTTTGATCCTGCTACTGCTCCACTATTTTGCTCTACAAGATGCAGAAGCTGTTGATACTTTTTCTATACTACTTTTGTAGCCTCATGAAAACAAGATCTGAATTTCTAGCTTTCTTATATTGATCTTGTTATTCCTTGTGTATCTTTACGGAGAAGCTTTTTTCAGTAAAAAATTCCCTTCAATGTTTCAGATTGAATCCCCCCCTTTTTTTTACTTTTTCCACCTCAAGACTAAGATTATTGTTGTGGTGGATCTTAGGTCTGAATTTGACTAAAACTAAGCCATAGGCATATACTCTAAATCTATTTTCCTGAGAAGCAAAGCAGCACAGTTGCTGCACAGCAGAAATGACTGCTGTGTTGGTGGAGCTGTATATATGAGAAATTTGGCTTTTATATTCCAAAGGCAGGGACAGGAAGGCTGTCTTTTACTGCTGTTAGTTTTAATGTACTATAACAAATAACTCTCACCTTCTCTTTCTGTTCAGCTTCAGCAGATCTGTAAAATTTTGAATGCACACATGGATTCATTGCAGTGGATTGACCAGAACTCAGGTGAGAGTCCATCTTGCAGCTTTTGGGGAATGTAAATATGAAGCATGTAGTGTGTATGTAAGTGTACCTTGGGTATAGGTGATTTCCTGAAGGTAAAGTCACTGAGGAATCTTCTTCTTGAATCTTCTCCTCCTTATCTTCAATTATATTGTCCTTTCTGTGCTTGAATTCTCTTGATGTGCCTTAAAGGCCTCTGCTGAGAAGTGATTTATGATAACAGCTGATGTTTTATAAAAAGTGCTACTTGAAATGCATGAATGCAAAGCAGAGGACTTGAAAACCTTGTCCTTTGTTCTATCAAAATAAGGTTAAATATTTCAACTTCTGAAATGTCCCTGGGTTTCTCATATGAATATTGATAGTTTTTGGGGGGTGGGGTGGGGGGGTTAGTGTTATCAGCATCCCCCTGCAAACTGGAAAAGCCAGATCAAGGCAGGACTGATCAGCATGTGTTTATCTGCAAGCATAGTAACTGGAGTAATAGTGTGGAAATGTCACAGTTGCAATCGCCTGAGAAATAATGCAGAGCAGAAGATGCACTCTATAGTGAAAACTTGGTAGTGTAGTTACTGTTGTTTCTTGTTTTGGATTCACTATTAACTAATACAGCGTGGTGCTTTCAGGGCTTGACACTGAAAACAAAACAAACAAAAAGGAATTTTTCTAATAGGGAGTGTGTCCTTGTGAGGGATTCAAGAATTCTATGTGGTTTTGTTTTTAACAGATGTTAGCAGCCACAGGAGGGCATTGCAAAATAAAGCAATACAGCTCTCACCAGTACCAAATGGTGGCTGACTGCAGTGCTGTGAAACTGTTCACACCTGGTATAACTCCTGGGGGAAAGCAGGCACACTAATATGTTTTTTAATAGTATTATTGGCTTGCTTAGGTCAGGATTAAATTTGTTTTTTTTTTTTTCTTCTAGAAGATAAATGCTAACTTTCACATTCCCAACATGCCTTTATGATAAAATCTGGTATAGCTCCTCTGGCACCAGAGTGCTGACTTTACAGAATGTTTGAAAAAAGCAATCCATTTCATTTCAACTTACTAGAAAGGAGATAATTTTTTTCAGTCATTCTGTACTGAAGTAATTGTCTTGTCAGTTAATCATAATTCATTATCTTTACTGATAAATGTGCATCTTCGAAAGAAACAGTTCAGCTTCAGTATATCTTCAAATAAGAAGCAAAAAGCCTTAGAAACTGCAGTTAAAAAAATAATGTATCTGTTTCTGTGGGGTTCTTCGCAAGAGAAGAATTCCTGTTATTGTGTGCACCTAAATGGTACACTAAAAAAAAAGATCCAATTCTGAAGTAACCCTCCGAGCAGCCCTTGCCATTAGTAACTTAAGAGTAGGCCTGGGAAGGACCCATTTCTTAACATTCTTTTTTTAATCAAAACAAAACAAAAACAACCAAACAAAACTCCATTGAAGATAAGACATTTGTGCTGTAGGTAATGTTATCAATTTTATTTCCTATGAAACACCTCCAGGGCTGTTTCACAACAGCCAATGATCTTTGCTAGGCATATGTGTACACAGTGGCTATTAAGTTGTCTGACTTGCTTAAGAATTATGTAGAACTGGGGCACTTTAGTCAAGTTAATGTTAACTTGTTCAGTTTCTCTTACACTGACGTGGATGGACTTGCTGAACACAGATACAGGGTGATGTTCCTTCCGTAATGTGGCCTCAGTGAAAGGAGGATTTGGAAAAAACTTTGTTCTGAACTTTTTCCCTCTTCCTGAGAGAAACAGGAATTCTTTTCTTAACATTGTTAGTTGCAACTGAGTTCTCAGTTGAGATATGTGAGATTGTGAAGCAGACTGTCATTTTATGCCATAACATTTCTGCATAGTGAATTTTTGAAAACTGACAAACGGCAATGTGTTGCTTAATATATTACTGGAAGATTCTGGGTTTGGCACACTATAAAATTAAAACTTAAACTGGAATATCTCCAAGCCACAGACTGACATAATGCTGTAGCCCTGTAGAATAAATTCTGATAAGCTTTCATGAAATTAAATTAAACATTGCTCTAGCTTGTGCCAAGAATTTTTGTATATTGCAATGCCTACTGCATTTAAAGTTGATAGTCAATCAGTGGCTTATTTGCAGATCAGTGATTTGGAAATATATAACAGGTTATCTGTATTATGACTGCAAGTGATCTGCAGCTCTTCTGTGTGATTGCACTCTTTTCTATATTTACAGTTAAAAGCTTGTTATGGCTGTGTGATATCCTGCAGGAAAATATGTATATACTTCTAACAGATTGACTAACCTGTAATTTGCATAATTCAGAAGTAGTTTAGCATGAGGTGGGAGGGGAAGTGCCTTTATACAGCAATTGCTGTTTCTCAAGCTGCAGACCAGCTTGCAGTTCCTGCTCAGGAAGGGTTTGCTCTGCTCTCTGGTGTTGTGCCCTGAAACTACAACAAGCTGGCTCAGCAAGAAGTGTTGTCAACAAGTCAGAGTTTTTTCTGATTCTGCTTGCTAGTCCTCAAATGCCACAATACTTTTTGGACAATCTTCTTTAAAGGCCTTGGAGGGTTAGCAGTGCTTTGTGCTGGGTTTTCCTCTTTCACTGTGCACTGTCAAATCCGAGTGAATGTCAAAACTGAAAATGTTTTTCTTTCTGCAGGCTAAACTGTGAAGGGTTGTATTTTAGGATGATTGTGAGACTGATCACTTTTTTTTTTTTCCTCCCCCAGCCTTGTTGCAGAGGAAGGTGGAAGAGGTGACTAAGGTTTGTGAGAGCCGTCGCAAGGAGCAAGAGCGCAGTTTTCGGATCACATTTGATTGAAAGACTCAATTTATAATGTTAACCTAATATCCACATAGAAAAGAGGTTGGTGGGGACCTAAGTCTAAACTTGTGATCTGGTTTTCTTTTTATTGCAATAAAGTTTGTTGTTTTTATTCCAAAGCTACTCTTTGCAGAGTCTTACTGGAATTCGCAAACTCCAGTCTGAGAGACTGCATGAAGTTTTTGCTCTAAGTGTGCTTTTGTTCTCTGTTCTTTATAACTGCATGCAGACTGGTCAGACACACAAATGCTGCCCTGGAGGGATTTCAGCACTGTGTGACTTAACTGAGCTCTCCATCTCTGCACTTAATTGTAACTTGAATATTTTCGATGAGAACTTCATAAACTTTTATTCAGATCCTTACAGAGATGGTTTAATGAACGGCTGTAGAAGGCTGATAGACTGTTTCCCAATATCACAAACTGGAGTTTGCTTCCATTTCTGAAAGTGGGCCTCATTTCCTGTAGTTTTGGCATGAACTGTTTTTCTGTTTGTACCTTCAAGTGTTCCCAAAGTACCTGTAAGCACGATTTTTAATTGAAAAATGTTAGATGTGCAAGTGGAAAAATGGTATTTCAGTTGTGATTTGCTAGTGGAGTGTGTTCAGTTGCAAGGGTGCAGGAGAACATGTTGAACAAATCTGCTGTGAAGACTTAAGAAGCATAGTATAGTTGTCACTGCTTTTAATGACAATGCAATTATGCTGTACATTCCAATGTGTATTTACTAATACAGGTAAATGAATAATTGTGTATTTAGCAGAACTGCCCTACTATTCAATTCTCATTTGTCCCTTATGCTGAATGGATGCAATAGATGTGCTTTATATTTACCTTCTCTCCACACTCCATCTTCCTTACATAGTTGTTCCCTGGAAAAAAGAAAAAAGGAAAGGGCCAACTTACTATGTAATACTTTACCGATTTTAACGGAGTGGTGTTTTTTTCTTTTAACTCTTTTTTTTTTTCTCCTGGATGCAGATTCCAGGAGAGGGAGGAAAAGTCTTACTCTTGTTTGCCACAGAGGAGACTGCTGTTGAGGGATGTGAAGGAGCGGAAGGGGAAATAGGTGCGGGAAACTCGTGCAGAGGCTCCTGTGGCATCATGTGTGGCTCTGCATCGGGGAGTGGAGCAGTTTAATCGTTGAAAGTAACAGATTTTTGACGTGGAAGCTTGCAGTGAGCTGGGAGACGAGAACGTCAGGTTGCCCGGACGCTCGGAGGGATGGCTGCGTTACTTCGCTTTTGTCCTCGGGCCATCCCTCCCGGGCGGCAGGCGGCGCTCGGCCCTCCCGCACTACGCGTCCCAGCAGCCCCCGCGCGGCCCCGCCCTCCGCCGCCTGGGCCGGCTGCTCGCGGGGGCTGCTGGGAATTGGAGTCGCGGTCGGGAGGCGAGAGCCGGGAGGGCCGCGGCCATGCGGAGGTGAGCGGGCCGGGCTGGGCGGCGGGAGGGGACCGGGTCTGGCCCGGGGCCTCGGGAGGGCCTCGGGAGCGCCTGAGGAGCGCCGCGTCGTTCCGGGAGACGTGCTGGTGCGCTGCGACACGGAACCGCTCCCGCCGGTGTGCTGTGGGCCGGGTGGCAGCGGGGGCGGTGTCCGTCCGTCTGTCCGTCCGTGTGGGCTGGGTGACCCCTGGAAGCGCGACGGGAGCTTCGTGCCAGTGTCACCTCGTGCAGTGCTGCTAAAATTCGCAGCCTCCCCCCTCCCTAGCAGCTTTATCTTGGATTTGAGGCATTTGAAGCCAGAGATATCTGTTTAGATAATGATTAAAACCAACCAAACAACAACAAAAAACCCACAAAACCAATAATAATAATGAAATCACCCCACCTAGCTGGGGTTCTTCTAATGTTCTCAAAACAGTCCCGAACCCGTTGGCTGTCCGAGCTAATGTTAGTGGGGCTTTGTTGGCCGGGTGGTTCCGGCTCCTCGTGCTTTGCATCCCGTGGGAAGGGCCGGGGGCCCTGGGGGAGGCATGCGCTGAGCACCGGGTTCCCCGCTGAGCACCGGGTTCCCCGCTGAGCACCGCCCCGCTGCCTCTGCTCCCCAGGGTCAACAGCAGCCTGTCCAGCGATGAGCTGCTCCTGGAAGACTTGGAGACGGAAGGAGAGAGGCAGCTGAAGAGCCTCCTTCACCACCAGCTTGATACCACAGTCTCCATCGAGCAGTAAGTCCTGGTCTGGCCGGAGAGCCCCTGAGGGGTCGGTGAGAAAAGTGTGGCCACGCCGGGGAGAACAGCAGTGGTGTCACCTCACTGGGGCTGGGGACGCCTAACCAGGGAGGTGTGTCATGGGGTGCCTCTTCCACCCATGCTGGGTCTGCATCCTGCCCTGAGGGACCTCTGTTGTCTTGTGGGCTTGGACAAGGGTCTGGGGGGCATGGCTTGGCTGTGTTTCAGAAACGTGGCATCTCTGTCTAGGTGCAGCAGGACAAAATGTGGCTGGCCGGGAGACAGCAGCCCCTTTCTGCTCCCCCTGGTTCTCAGCGCTAAGGTGCTTCTGCTGCTTTGGGTTACAGGTGCAAGTCGAAGCGGAGATGCTTTGCTCCTGCAGCATTTTACAAGCCTTTTGGGGAAGAGGCTGCAGGTGCTTTGACCCTGTCACAGTTCCAGGCCCTGCAGGAGAGTGACAAAGAAACTGCTTCTCTCCGGGAGCTGGGGCTCTCGGACTCGGAGATCCTGCTCTGGAAGAACCGAGCTTCAGCAGGGAAGGTGAGGCACGCTCTGCTCTGCCATCCAAACGTGATCAAGCTTCTCTAACCCCATAGTCTGTGGCACCTTTGTAGAAAACTCAAGTCCTTTGTAAGTCCTTTGGTAAAGAATGGCCACTCCATGTATCTCTTGCTTGTAGGCCAGCACTATCAGATAGTTTTTTCTGGCTGTTTTCTTTGGTTAAAGGGCCTGTGCTAGAAGCTGTGGTGGAAAGAAAAGTTGGTTCTTTGGAACACAGCATATATATGTATATTTATTTATTTATTTATTTATTTATATAAAGCACATATCACCATATTGATAAACACTAATACCTCTGAAAGAAGGATTTAGAGGCTGGAGGAGGAAAAGAATAAACATTTCAAAGCACCACAACCTTCTCCTTTCTGTATTCTGACACTTCCCTGGATCTGGGGCAGGCTTGGCGGAGCTGTTTGTAGGGACGGGTTTGTACTTGCACCTCAGGGGCTTGCAGATGTTTCAAGGGACTTGAAACAGCCATGGATGGTGCAGAGCTGTTTGACCAGTGTGTGACTGCAATGATGTGCTTCTCTTGGGGTGCAGTTTGCAGCAGAGAAGTACCAAAGCAGGTGGTCTCCTTCCCCTGCCTTTGCCTCTTTCACATTCCAGAGACAGGGTGCTTTTGGGGTTGCTCTGTCAGGTGCACTGGAGTGTCCTGCTCTTAATTTGGTGAAACAGAAGGTGCAAAACAGGACTTGGGCTGACACTTGGCTTCCCCCCCATCTTTTCCTCCTCTTCCTTAGCAGTAGCTGTGTGCAGAAGGAAGCTGTCTGCCGTAATCATAGGTTTGCCTCTCTTCAGCTGAAGTCATTACTTTGGTGTTTAAATGCAAACCCAGCCCTGGTGCGGCCTGCATTAAAGCTTGGGTTAAGGTGGTAATTTGAGTGAAAATGAATGTCAATGGTACAAGTTTGTATTTGGTATAAAATCAATCCTGGGGTGTTTAGATATAAATAATAGAATGGAAAACAGTACTCTAACGGAAAGAACCAGTGACATTAGAGTACATTCTCTACAGCTCGTGAGAGGAGAAGAAAATGTAGAGAGCTCAAGTCGAGTAGAGATGTGCAGCTTTGTATGTGGAGGCCCCGAGTGAAAAGATTCCACCAAGGAGGAATCAGCTGAGACAGAGGACTCCAGATTGCCTGTGGAGCTCTCAGCAAGGTATCGAGTGTAGGCTTCTGTTATTTTCAGCTGCTAAATTGCAGCTTTTTTGAAAACAAAGCACTACAAATGATTTCCCAGAATTGCTTTTCCACATAAATGGTTTTCCACATAAATGCTTTTGTGCCGCAGAGAAACCGTGAAATGGTGAATGGAAGCAGGGCAGATATTGGTCCATGCATCAGGGAGGGAGAGATAACCATGGGAAGGTCTTTTAGTTTGTGATTAGTGCAAGGAGAAAGCCTGATTTCTTGCCTGAAACAGAAAGATCTGCCACAGTAATTCTTGAACTGAATTTGAGAAAAGAAAATCCACCCACAGCCTCAGAAAAATGTATCCTTGGGATTCTGATAGAAATTGATGGAGGAGCAGAAAAGCCCCTCCAGATGTTGAGGTATGTCTCTGTGCTTTGGCAATGCAAGTTTGGTGAATCTTAGCAGTGCCCTGGCCCCATGCATTTTATTGTTTATACAGGAAGATCTAGTTTCAGCTAGGTTAGCTAGTCCAGCATCTGTGCTGCAGGATCTCGATGGTTTCTGAGAGCTGGCTTGTGGGAAGCTGGTCAGGAGTTTAGTCCTCAGCATAAACCTTCCCTCAGGTGCCAAGCTTGGGGTCCACCTCTCAGCAAACAGGGTTCTCCAAGGGATGCTGAGGTTGGACACTAAAAGCTTTGTGGAAGCTTGAGCTCATGGATGCTATAGCTGTGGCAAAAGAAATGCCAAAGAGGAGTTTGTGCAGTTACTATAGAGGGCTTCAGAAAATGGCTATAGCTGGCAGAGACGGGGACTACTGGGACAGAGGGACATAGGCACCATAAGACAGTGAGGCTGGGGAAAAGAAAGCAGAACAGAAAGGTCAGGAGAAAGGGGCTGTTTCTTCGCTTCACTCAAGAACTGAGGCTTTCTCAGTGCTTGTATTTCTGCCCTAACCTTGCAGTAACAGGACCTCTTGGTGAGCTGCAATGTGGGGGATGGTTCCTGGCTCCAGGGATGGAGAATGTGAAGGCTGGCTGCTGGCCGAGCCCCTGAGGAGGAGGCAGGTGCCGTGCCTGAGCAAAGCTGTGCCTGTCTTCCAGGGCTCTGGGCTGGGAGCGGCCCCGGAGGCCACGCAGGACCGACTCCATGCCATCCAGGAGAAGATGGAAGAGCGTCAGCGCATACTCGCGCTGCCCCAGAGGTTTGCTGGCAGCAAGCAGTTGAGCCGGCGGGAGATGGAGATCGAAAATGCCCTCTTTCAGGGAACAGACCGCCACTCCTTCCTCCGGGCGCTCTACCACCAAGGTTTGTGTGCCCATGGCTGTTCTGTCTCTGCTCCAGTGGGGAGAGATGGGTGCGTGGGGCTCCGACACATTTCTGTCTGGCCTTCTGTCCCTGAAGATATTGTTCTGTTTTGGCACTGTGTGGGAAGGAAATTATTTCAAGGGTAGAAGGGAAGCAAAGGCACAGAGCAGGGAAGAGAAGTGACTTGTTAAAGGCCCTTCCCAGTAGCTCAGTAGTAGAGGTGGAAATGGAGCCCAGTTGCTGATTCCCGGTACCCTGTCCATGGAATGACACCACTTCTTACCTCAGCAGTGTTGTCCCTGAGCCTGTGGTTTCATGTGGCTTTCTGGATGGAGAGTCTAGTGTTGTCCAGAGATGGTAAAAGCTGCTCCGGTCTGCTTTAGCAGGAGAAAGTGCAGGCAGGAACCCACTGGGTTTTGTTTTTAAGACAGTATTAAATAGAAAATGAGGAGGAACTCCTCAACTCCATCTCTTAAGTCCTAAAACACCACTTTGGTCAGTGTTGATGGTGTTCGGTCTATAACATGCAGCTGAGCCAGCATCCTCTGGCCCCTTCTTCCTCCTTTGGTGTCAGCGTTGTGGAAGTTAGCAAAACTGAGAAGCAGCAAAGTTGAGGCTGGTAGCCTGGGAGATGTCCCCCTAATTTCCATTTAATAGGGTAGAGATATCATGGGTAAGTCCACAGGATGGGCTTTCTTTAAGCCGAGGAGTTTAACATGATGTTGTCCCTAGATGCAAAATATTTATATTCCAAGTAACAGCATAGAAAGGCAGCATGGCACATCCTGGCCATGCATGCTGGAGGAGGAAGGGTGTGGTGAAGGAATTGCTAGAACGTGCTGCAGTGTGGCTGCAGATAAGCTAGTGAGGTCATCTCTGGAAGAAATGAGCACTGCACACAGCACTGGTGATGGAGCTGCTCCTGTCTGTGGGTTTGTTCTGAGCTGGGACACCAGCACTTGCTGGCTGCTGGGGCTGCCCTTCCTATTTTAATCTGCATGGAGGCCTGTTCGGAACAGGATTTTTCCCATTTTGGGGTCCTGTCTGTGTCTCTTCTGCAGTCTGCATTTTCCAGGTGTTTGTGGTAGTGACATTACCATGTTTCTCTGTTGCGGATTAGATGACACTCAGAGGATAACAGATGAAAAGGACCCCATGGTTCACCTGGAGAGTGTTTACCAAGAGCTGCTGAGCAAGCAGCTGCCTGAAGAAGTCCAACCAACTAAGAGTGACCCATGCTTGCTCCCTTCCCCGGCCCCACAGGGTCCTGTGGTTGAGGAATCATCGCTTCCAGACCAGGGAGAGCAGACAGACCAGGAACGAAGTCCCAGCCTTCCTGCAGCAAAGCCCCATCAATCCCCTCCAAGACCTGTGACTATAAAAGAGCCTGTAGAGTTTCTCCCAGAGGAGGAGATCCGCAAGAACCGGCTCTCAGAGGAAGAACTCCGGAATATACCCAGGTTTGCTTCCTACTGTCCTGGGGAGCCCAACAAGGTATGTGGAGATGAACCACAGTTTATTCATCTTCCCAGCCAGCATGCCCTAAAGCTGCTTCAGCAAGCAAAGGCTCCTCTTTGCTACTGCATGGCTGCTGCATGGAGGGTGCTTGCTTGATCCTGCCTACCAAGGGAGAGCAGCCTCTGCTGTGGGAGAGCAGGGGACCTCTGGATCTGGTAGGAAGTTACACAGCTGGCAATCAGCTGTGCTGCAGACCCCAGCCCTTCCTGGCTCTGACTGGTCCATAGATGAAATGTTCTCTCCCTCTCTGGGCCTGACTGAAACCAGCTATGACTTTATTTAAACTGTGCTTAACTGGTAGCTGGTGCTTGTGATGTTTTATAAATAACTGGAGCTTGTCTGTGCACAGACAAGTGTGATGATGCCTTGAGTCGAGAGCTCCCTGCCTCTACACCCACCTCCATCTTCCAAACTTCACCGTTAGCATGCAGGAGGGGAAGGAGGACTCTGGGATGGCAGAGTGGCTGGACTAATTCATACCTTTGAGGTGTACAAACTGTGAATGGGTTGAAAGGCATCTGTTTGCATGGCACAGGCCAGCTGACCCCATCTCTCTCTGGAGCAGGTGCTGTATTTGAAGAACCTGGGCCCTCGAGTGACGATGAAGGACCTAGTGTCATTGTTTGCTCGGTTCCAGAAGGAGAACAGCCCGCCGATCCAGTTCCGCCTGCTGAGCGGCCGGATGAGGGGTCAGGCTTTTATCACCTTCCCTGGTGAGTCGCTGCCTCCTGCTTCCTCAACTCCTGAAGGTGTCACATCTTCCCACAGGGCACTGGGCTGGTGGTGGTGTCCCCTCTCCATGGAGCAGCAGGGAGGGGAATTTGCTCCCTTTCCTTCATATCGTGTCATAGTCTTTTCTCTGGGCTGGGGGGATGCCATCTGCTGCTGTATTTATTCATTGGAGGACCCCAGCGCTGCACTGGATCACGGTGCAGACTGAGGACATGTGAGCACTGTGTGTGTGTGTGCCAGAACCTGCTGTCATCTCAGCCCATTTTGCTCTTTTCTTGCAGATATTCAGTCGGCCCAGGATGCAATGCTGTTGGTGAATGGGTACAATTTGCAGGGGAAGCCGCTGGTGATTGAATTTGGGAAAAGTAGGAGGCATTTGACAGAGACAGACTCTGCCCCTTGCTCCTCTGCTGGAGAGACCACCCCTGCCAAGTAAGGGATGGAGGAGTTGGGGACCTTGTGGACATGCATGGGCCAGTGAGCTCCTTGGTCATAACTGGGACAGCGAAGGACTGTTGGGAGTTAGTGTGCAGGTCGATAAATCTCAGAGTGGGGAAGGGAAAGAGCTGAGGATTAGGATTATGGAGGGAAGAAGCAGTTCCGTCCCAGCCTGAGCCAGTGGGGAGGCTCAGGGTGTCGGGGCTGGATGCGGCCTCTCTCAGAATGGTGCTGAGGAAGCGTGGCTTGCCTCTGCCTTGGTGGCACATGAGGATCTTCGTGAGGGCCCGGGCTGTGTGTGTGCCCTTCCGTGTACAGTTCTGATGCCTCCCTTACACTGTTGGGGTATGCTGGCTTTTTTCTCCTGTTCTACCTATGTGTCTGCATTCTCAGTCTTTTTGTGGCAAGGAAGGAGAGGGGGAGCCATGTAATAAATGCATTTATATGATATTCTGAGTGTTTATTTCCAAGTCAATGCAGCCATGCGGGGGAGGTGAGCGTTGCCCTGCGCTGTGCTGCTCCAGCTGGGTTCGGATGGCTGCCGCCATCTTCTTGTACGGCGCTGGGCGCCGCCATGTTGCCCCGCCCCGCCGGCGGCGGGAGGGAGTTAACGCTTTGAGCCGCCCGCGTGGGAGCCGCCATCGTGCTGTACGGCGCCGCCGCGCCGCGGCTGCCATCTTGTGGCAGGCGGTGGGCTGGGGGAACGGGACCGCCGCGATGGCCCGCCAGGCCGGCCGCTTGGTGTCCAGCTGAGCACCGCCATCGCGGCGTGTCCCCGTGTGCTTTGTGCGCTGTGCCTCTGGAGCACCAGGTCGGCGTCATGGATGGAAAAGATTTTTCTTGTCACCAGTAGGTTTTGCTGGTGTGCTACTTCCGTTATCCTTGTGTTTGGAAGAGATAAGGTTGGGAAACTGGCTCCCTGGAATTGACCTGAAGGCAAACAGGGTTTGGGAGGGAAGAAGGGTAAGATCCATATTTCTTATTGCCCATATTTCTTCCTTCCCTAGACAATGCTTCAAATCCTGGTGTGACAGCTAAGCTTCTCTGCATTTATGTTGCGAAGCTCGAGGGTCACCTTTGTTTAACTTTTACGGATAATGGGGCAGGAATGACTCCTCACAAGCTCCACCACATGCTCAGGTAACAAGCTGCAAGCTCTCCCACAACCAGCTGCTGTGCTGCATTCTTCTCCCTCCTGTCAGCATTGCCAGTGGCCTTTGGCTTCCAATCGTCAGCATCCAGCATTAATGTATGCATTTCTCTGAACTCCCTCCTTAATGCTCCTGGCATGCAAAGGTGTAAAATAACTACTCATATCTGTGCACAGTCTGCCTCAACATGTAGTGGGTGGTCTAGGGACTTGTAGCTAACTTTTTGCTTGTCATAAATTGCGTTAGCATAAGCCATTTGGCTCCTTGGTGTGCAAACTGTACAATAAGCAGAGGAGGTGCTTTTGTATGTGCATACAGATAAGATCTGCTTAAAAATGAATGCATGTGCCTGAAGTCAAACCGAGAATCCCTTTCTGCTTTATCATGTTACAGAGGGTTTTCCCTTCTAGTCCCTCTGTCTTACCCTGTAGGTACTCAAATGAGTCATGGCATTAGAGGACATGTTTACATCACATTAATCTTTCTATGTGACATAAGGAAGGCTTTTTCTATAGTGATGAGAAAGAATAAGACAAGCTAATTGCAGATTTAAAGCATGACATTATATGATAAGGGATTTCAGTTCACTAGGACTTATCTTTTAATTACTTAACTAACTTCAATAAAAATAGATTGTAAGCTTGTACGTGAATGATCAGTGATGCCAGCATTACAAAGAGGGTATAACTTTACCAGGGCATTTTGAGCCCAAATATATAGGGGCCTTTGCCAGGATGAGGTTTTCCTGCCAAAGCAGCTGTCTTCTTGATGCTGCTTTGGTTGCCTCTTGGACTAAAAGTTTTTAAGGTTGGAGGAAGGAGTCTGCAGTGCAGAACTCCTGCCTTTCTCTTCTGCTGTAGGTTATCACTGGGGGCCAGGGGGTGGTTGTTGAAGAGCACTAGAACAGACTAGTGTTGTTTCTTGAGGGTAGCTGTATGGTTGGAATTTCTCTTAAAATGCCCAGAGATCATTAAATGTGCCCGAGCAGGGAGGGCATTAGGTGCTACTTGTGGTGAGGAAAACCTGGCAGAATGAGCGTTCTCCTGAAGTCAGTCACAGGACAGCAGAAATCTGTCTTTTCCTGTAACTGCCTCTTGCATGTTTTTAGGAGGCTGCTGTGTTGTTGGCAGGTGCCCAGCCTGCATCTGAGGTCTGCCTTCTTGCTCTTCTGTCAGCCCTGCTTCCCTGTTCCAGGTGTCATCTCATACGCAGCATCTCCCTCCTCTCTCTGCCTGTCAGAAGTGCCCATGTGGACAGGGATGTCTCCTGGTGGGGGTTCCTAACACCAGCCATGGTTGTTTCCTGTCCCAGAACTACTGCTGCTACAAAATGCTCAGGCTTTGATTTTGCTTCATGAGTTGCTCCTTTTCTAGCTTGCTGCTGTAAAGCACGGTCATTTCAGGGGTGGGAGTGGAGGGGTTAGGACTTCGTTCTTTTTCTCTCTGACCATTTGATTTAAGCAAAACACGGGGGAACAAAGCAGAGAAACTATCGTTTCTTGAAATGCAGCACACAGAAAGCCCACAGCTCTTCAGAAAAGCAAGTGGGGCTCAGAAAACAACAACAACAAAAAAAAAACAACCAGGCCTTGTCTGCTTCCTGCTCTGTATTGTGTGGGAAGGAGGACAGAAATGCCCTGGGCTTGGTACTGTTCTCTGTACTTGCCTGTGAATCAGAGTGGGGGAGGGTGACAGACTGAGCTCCAGGAAACCTGAATGAGATACAGTGATAGCAGATTGAAGCTCCTTGCAAAATATTTCTTCTGCGGAAAAGTGGGAGAGCAGAAAGCGGGGAGGGCGGAAAAGGCAGGGAGGGAAGCAATGCGTTAAAAGCTGCTCTGTGCATGGTGGTCTAGGTTGAGATGTGGTAGATCCACAAAATAACACTCCTTCCTTCCCCTATTCCTGCTTCCCCCTTCCTGCTGTTGTGTGTGGTGGAGGAGGGCTATCCCTTTGCTGGTACAAACCCTCCTGGAGGAGACAGAGAAGGGGAGAGGAGGGGTTTAGTGCAGAATTAGGAAGAACAGGCACACAGGGTCTCTGTGGCCAGCTGTTGGTCTGGGTGTGCAGTGTTCCCTTGCTCCTCTGCTTCTTGATTTCCCAGTCTGTAAAGTAAAAATATGGTAGAGGTGCTTAGGGTTACTTAGGGCTTGGAATCCCTCCCTAGGTGCTAAAGAAATGTTCCTTGTGGTTAACTCTTCCCTTCCAGTTATGTGGTTCTTCAGTAGTGAAGAGAGCATTGGACAAATTGGCTTCTTTACTGGCACTGCGGCTTCCCCAGGTCTTTGCCTCTCCTGTGGAACAGGAACTAAGATCTGTTTGCAAAGAATTCAGAACAGGAATGTGGACCTGTGCCTGAAGTGGGGCAGGCTCTCCCCATTCCCCTTCCCTTTCTCCTTTGCCTGCTTTCAGCTTCGGTTTCACAGAGAAGGCTGAGAAGAGAGACCACCCAACCACCAGCTTATAAGGAAATGGCTTCAAGTCCGGCTCCATGCGGCTGGGGAAGGATGCCATGGTGTTTGCAAGAACAGAGGGGCTCTCAGCGTGGGGCTGTTTTCCCAGACCTACTTGGAACATGTACACGCTGAGGCAGTGATCATCCCACTGGTGCCATTCAACCAGCAAAACAGTATCCTTTCTTGGCCGAGTGGCTGAGCTGCCACCCTCATCCAAAAGGGCGTGGGGGGCCAGTGGCACTGCCATGGTGTTTGGAGGGGGTGGGAATAACTGTAATCAGTGCTGCACCTGGAGAATCTCTGCAGCAGGATCTGCTGATCCAATATAATCCCTTCTCCTTGGGCTGGAACTTGTCATGTGTCTGCCTGGGGGCATCTGATGCTAACATGGCCCCTGGAAAGCCTTTGCAGTCATGCCACCAACCTGTGGACTATCGGTTTCTGTCCCTTTTCTCCAATGCAGGCCCACGTACACATGCCCTGCCCAGGAGCTATGCTCTCTGTTGCTTTTTGCGTCCATAATGATCTTTGGTGCTGCCTGGGGATGCTAGCATACTTCTGGGCTGTGTTTCCTTCATGCCAAAGGGAGTTGATAATACACAGCTCCCTGGCACTGCTGGCCCAGCCCTGCTTGTACGTTATCAGCTGGCATGGCATTGCTGCTTTATGTCTGTGCCCCACTCAGCTTGATACTTGGGTTGATAACACAGCTTGATAAGCGTTTTCCTTCAAAGCATCCAACTGTCGTGTATGTCCTGGCTCAGTCTTTCTCTAAGACCGTCCTCCTGTAGTCTGTCTTGTGTCGCACTTCTCTGAGAAATCAGGCCTGTGGCAAGCTCTTTGTAGCTGGATTTTTTGTGCCCCTGTGGCAAAAGGGAGGTAGGTGGGGTGGGCAGCCCTGTTCTCCTTGGCTGTGTGGCTTCTAGAGAAAATAATTGTTACTGAAGACTCTGTGCCCAGCCTGAAGGCCATCCTGGAGCATACCCTGTTCAACACCAGGGAGGAGCTGCTGGCACAGTTCGATGCCATTCCAGGCAAAAAGGGCACACGCATCCTCATCTGGAACATCCACAGCTATGGGGCTGGGGTGCCTGGTGAGGCAGCAGTGCCCCCAAAACATGGGAAAGAACTAATAGCAGAGGCAGCTTCAGGACAGTCCCTGGCCTGGGTGGTCTAAGCCTGCTTTCATCCAGCGGGGACACTGGAGGGACAAATGCAGGGGTTTCCCCTCCTCCATCTGTATGACTGAGTGCTTGGGATGCCACGCCGTGAGTTGGGAGAGATGGGTTGTCTGTCACAGATCTGGTGGTTTTTTTTTTTGTTTTTTTTTTTTCTCTCCATGTGTGTAATGGAAAACTTTCATATTTCTGTGTACCGAGACTGTTCTGAAGCGTTCAGCTACTTTGGTGTTCTGCACTGAAATGTCTAATTAAATGATTGACTAATGAGATGCATGGGGTTTGTGAAATACGCTGCTTTATCTGCTCCTCAGGAAATTCCCTTGGGACCCTGATAGAGAAGAGCAGACTGGGGTGCTGATGATTGGAGGAGATTGTCCTTATTTTTGTGTCTGACGTTTTTCAGAAATAAAGATGGGAAGCCAGAGCTGGATTTTGATACGGATAAGTATGATATTCGGTTAGCTGACTTCTTTGCAGATGATGCGGAGATTCCAAGGAGAAGCAAGAAGACATTTTTGGATTAGCTGTTGACGTGTGCTTTTGGAGAACAGTGCCCACAGAACACAAACTATTATCCTCAGGTCAAAGCCAATGCAAAGAAAAATTTACCCTTCAAATCTCTTCCAGAAAGAATTTTGCATAAGCTGTTTTGAACTACATCTGAGCATCTTTTATCCCCCTTCCTCCCACATGCCTAACAGGTGGTTTTGGGTCCTGAATTTCTGTTGCTTACGTTAATACGAAAACATTGATCAAATACGAAAAGATGTTACTTGCTTAAATTCTGTACCTACATAATTAGTCAGGAATGGGAGAACCAAAAAGCTTCTTTCCAGCTTTTGTAGCTTCATAGTAGTTCACACCTGCATGCTAGATTCTCTTTCCAGGGATTGCACAGCCACTTGTGTTTTGAGATGACTGGCAGAACTGCAACAGGTTAGAAACCTGTAGTGACAGTGCCCAAGCAGTAGTGGATTTCCATTTGCTTTCGAAGATGCTTTGTCCTTGCATAACCAATGTGCATGAAATAGCAGCTCCTTAAGATTTGGGGTTTAACATCTGTTGTGTACAGATAAAGTGGCATTGTATTGAAAAGCACATGGTGACTATATACATTGCAAAGACATGAACTCTGACTTTATGAAATAGGCAAATTAGAATATATTTAGACAAAAAGTGGTTAGCTGAATATTTTAATCCTAATACCACAGTTCCCCATCAAAAAGCAGTCTACCTGGAAATGAGTTCGTGTAACTGTAGTCTGCTGAAGGTGAGCTCTTTCTTCTTTGATGGACATTAGTGTCATTATTAGTGGTTAAGATTTCTGCAGTCCTGACTGAATGTGCTTGTTTGATTTTGTAAACATCGGTCTCTTATCTTTTAATCACAATTAAAATTACTAGTCATTAGTTATCTTGGTTTTGATATACTCTGAGGCAGTTTCTTTGCGCAGATCTTGCCTGTTCTCTTATCAGGATAACGTAAATGAGTATCAGAATTTTTATTAAAGCTATAACCAAGGCATATTTTGACTTGGCAGTAGCAAAGTGACTCCACTCAGTACAGCTGTATCCAACTCACCTTCAGTCAGTTACGCTTGTTCTTATCCGATTGTTGGCTGCGTGCAGAGGGTTGTTGTTAGGCCAAGGCTGAGTGCTGTTTTCCTTCTGAGGAAGAGAGGTGGTGTGCTGAGGAATGCAGCGTGGGCTGCTTGATGCTGCAGCCTCTCTGGCGTGCTTTGCTCCTTTCTGTGGAACTTGTGTGCATCTCCCCCACTCCTTCTCTGGGGCTTGTTGTTTATTTCTTCCTTGACATGTTTTCCCTAAGAGCAAAAGGGTGAAGATTACCTTTGGATTCAACTGCAAGAACAAAAACCACTATGGGATCATGATGTACCATAACAACCAGCTCATCAGATCTTATGAGAAGGTGGGCTGCCAAAGGAAGGTGAGTGGTTGGACTTGTCTTTTAACCCTTTTTATATGGGAGAGGGGAGAATGGGGCTTTGCAGAAAGCAGCCTTGTATCTACATTGCATGGTGTCCAGAATTGAACTAGGGGACCTGATGTCTGAGGCTGTGTCCCTAGGATCGGATCAGTGTGTGTGTCTGGACAGTGCGTGGCTGTCCAGGTTTTAGTTAACTAGGGATGTCCAGCTACTGTTTAATACTGCTCTGGCTGGAGGCGCTACGAGAGGACAGGCAGGCTTTCTTCTTTGTTGTGAGCAGAATTGACTAAATCTCTTTCCCTTCATTTCTGTCCCCCAGTGCAGGGAGAAGGTGTAGGTGTGATTGGGGTAATTGAATGCAACTTCTTGAAACCAGCACACAACAAACAGGACTTTGCAGAAAGCAAGGAGTATCGGTAAGAGAGACCTGTGCCCAAAGATGCTGCTTGGAGAGGGTTTTTCTGTGATACAGCCTTTGTTCTGAGCACTGCACATGTTCTTAGGTCTGTTTATTCTGAAGTAGCTCCAAATTAGACCATTTTTTCTTTCTCTAGTATGCCTGGAGATCATGGATAATTTTGTCCTGAAAGTCTGGTGCAAACATACAGCCCTGGACTGAGGAGAGGACACAGTCTCTGTGTTCCTCCAGGTGTAGCACCCTGGGGTTGGACTCTCTATTTGTTCCAAACAGAATGGAGTCTGTGATCATGTACACTTTAGTAGAGCTGTCCAATCTGGGAACAGACCTCCAAAGCCAAAAAATAAAGTTGGATGCTCTTGGGGAGCCCCCAGTAAAGGGGCGCAACAGAAGCAGGCAACATCCTCCCTCCAGGCACCAGGCCCTGCTCTCCTGGGGCTGCAGCACTTTGTGCTTTGGGAAATGCTGCGCTTAGGGAAGGGGACTTGTGGCAAACTAAAACTTGTGGCAGCATTAAGCAAGACTTGGGGCAGAATAGGCCGAAGTAATTTGTTTTTTGTTATGTTGCTAGAGAACTGTTCTGTACTATTTACTCTAATTTAAGAAGTTTAGTGACCAAATTTGCAGGGCCCTTTTCTCATTAGGAAGCAAGATCTTTGTGGATATGTCTATGTTCTAGCTCATTTCAGCTTTCTTCCCCATTCTAGACTTTACTAACATAAGAGTTTGCTGGTTAAGTGAATTGTTTGTACGTGTAGGAGGTTTATGCTGCTGATTGCCAAGGGTCTTTATCAATCCAACCCCAGGAATGTGCTGATAAGTAAAAGGATGTACAAGGAAATCTCCCAGGACTGATGAAGGCTACGATCTGATGTCCTGCATCCAGCTCTCCGCACTCTGTTGAAGACTGAGTTGCAGTAAGAGTTTTCTTTGGACTGGGCTGCATGTTCGGTGCTGAGGGTGGCTGGGATCTCTCCAAAACACAGTGCTGCAGCTGGGCAGTCTTCATACCTTTTGCTCTGATCGATGTGACCCCAGGCTGGGATATGTATTCAATAACAGAATGCACAAGGAGGTGGCAGCCCCTTTTTGCATTGTGAGGAGAGGAGGAGGGTAAGCAAGAGTCTGTGCAGAACTCATTGGGGTGGGTCTAGTCAGGCCTCATGAGTTGCAAAGGTGTGGAATGGCCATTTGATACAGTCTGGTGTGTTTGTGCTACACGCACGTTTGCGGCCAGAGTGAATGGTTCCCTGTCTGCTGTGCAGCCCGTGGGTCCCCGGGGAGGCCGGGTTTTGCTCTGGTTTTGAGGAGAGGTGTATGTGACTTTGAATACCAGAGCTGACCTACCCCAGAGAGGCTGAGGAAGGGTTTGAGGCAGCGGAGTAGCTCTTGGGGATGGCCTGACATTTTTTATGATGATATTGGTCCATTTTTTTGCAAGTGTGGGGTGGGTGGCACAGTAGGGCCAACCTAAAGCCTGAAATTGCAAGTCTGAATCAAGTTCCTGGGGAAGAGGTTTGTGTTTGCCCTGGTTGTTCCTTGTACTGCCCATTGTGCCAGTGGGATTTGTCCGTCTTCTTCTGGAGTTGTTCCTTCCAGGCGGACGGTCGCTGTGCTGAGACAGAAACTCAACAATTATTGGAAAGTGAAGATGAAACATGAACTTGGGAAACATGGATGCAGCTTGTGTAATAGCATAAGAACCAGCTTGCCACTGCTCTGATCTTTGCCAGTGTTAAAGGCCCAGCGTTTCCCTCAGCCAAGGCGGGGTAGGGATGTGCCACCAGGAGAGAGAGGCTGTGGAGGGGTGACTGGACCCCTCCTTCCTATAGGGAACTGAAATTTGAACCTGGGGAGTTTGGCCGCGTGGTTACTGGGAGGGATACCACACTATGGGCAGGGTGTTCCTGGGAGAGCAGAGACGTGTTGGCTGCCCCAGACCATTCCATGTGCTGTGCTGGGATTGCCTGGCGGTCGGGTGGCAATGCTCATTCTGAGCAGCCTTTCCTGGTGTTTACTCTGCACTTGAGATGCTCAGACTGAGTGTTGGTTCTTGCAGAGACAGACCGGACCAGACATGGGTACAATGTGAAGAGTGTCTGAAGTGGAGGAAGCTCCCTGACAGGACTGATGTTACATTATTACCAGAAAAGTGACTTTGTCCTCTCCGTCCCCTCCACAAATACAGGTAAGGGACTTGCAGGTTGAATCCTAGGTGACTTTTCTCCATGCCATCACATATATCTTTGAAATACAAATGGTTTCTGCCAAATGCACGAGTTCCTGCTTTCCCTCCACATACCTGTGAACACACACATTTCTTAAAATAGGCAATGTTAAAATAGGAACCTGTTTCAGTACATGCTTGCTTTGGTCACAGCCTGATCTCTTTTTCCTGGAGCATTTAAAATATGTCTTTGAGCAGTGGAAGCTGGCCATTTAAGTTAATAGTGCTTCTGTAGGATTGGGTGGGTTTTAGTTAAATGTGCTGATTGAGTTATAGTCAAATTTTTTAACCTGATAATAACAAAATATGGTTTCTTGTTGAGATCTGCTGACCTGTTGGAAAATAAAAAAAGCTTTACTTCTTTACCAAGAGTATCAGCTAAAGTGCTGAGCAGAAAGAACTGATAGACTTGGGACTGAGACCATCTGTCTGGATTTTACTGAAGGAAAATCCTTTCCTCTGATCAACAAATTCCAGGGTGCAACCAGTTTAAATGGCCGAACTGAAATTTGGCATTCCACAAAGATAAACAAGATAGCTTTCATGATACAGTTACGGAAATCAGTTGGCTTTGGAGGGAGAGGGTAAGTTTTTATGGCACAGGAAGTAGATAATAAAGCCACTTTTCAACAGAGAAAGCTAATACAGGAGTGGCTTCATTTAAAGCTGCTTGATACGTTAAGTCAGTGATCTGGAAGAGGAAGCAGCATAGATTACAGATGGGAGACAGTTCTTTGTCGAGCTAGACAAATGGACTGTGGGATTTGTGAGTACCTTCAGAATGACCTGGTTCAACTGAGCAATTACACAGCAAGGTTATTGCTGGGGTATATTGTTTTAGTAGCTGGCTGGTGGAACCTGCTCAGAAGGGGCTCGTTTGTCTTACTCTGCCCCTTTCCTCTTGGCTAAGTTTTGGTTTCCCATGGTGTTGCCCCCTGCATCAACGTCCTTGCCTGCTCAAACCAGCAGTTTCACCTGCACTGTGAAGCTGGAGCCTGAGGAAAAGGGTGCTCGTGGGACTGATGCCTTTTCCCTTCCTCTCAAAAAGACGACTGCAGTCCAGAGAGAAGATGGACCTTGGGAGCAAGACAGCTGCTTAACAGCAGGGTAAGTGGTAGGTTGCATGCTTCTGTCTCACAACATGTTCTTTCTTCTGTCCCCATCCTGGGATCTGTACTGAGGTCAGTGTGGAAGGTCTTGGTGAGATGCAGTTTGTTGGAAGTAGTGTGCTGGCCAGAGCCAGTGGATCTGTCCTTCTCTGTCCTCCCTCACTGGGAGACTGGTCTGCAGGACTCAAACACTCCTTCATCCTCCTGTGTCCAGACAGAGAAGGGGAGCAGGGTGGAACAGAGGGAGGGTCAAAAAATCCTTGCCAAGTTGGTGTTTTTAAATCCTCCAAGTTTCAGCTCAGCCAATGTCTAGTCCATGTCAGTGTTAATACCTTCACACCCCTAGGGCCTAAATTAATTTCCATGTTTACAGTTCTCCAGCCCCATGGTCAGTCTGAATGGCAGCTGACATGACTGCCTTTCCACTGCCAGAGCCAGAGAATTCATTTCTGTCTATGGAATTGCTCTGTACAGAGGATACTTCTAGCCAAGGGAAGCTGAAGACCACCTAGCTTCCAGCACGAAAGCAGGTTTCTGGCTGTGAGAGAATTTCTCTGGATAAGTCTCACATTCTCTTGAAGTCTTTTTCTGAGGTATGATTTACTTATTTATATATTTTCAAATTATCTCCTTCAACCTCTCCTCTGCCGTTGTCTGTGATTTTGTCTGTACTGTACCGAAACGGTTAGCGCCCATTTCCAGAGTGAGCAATGTGGGCTTCTCCCACACGGTGGCACTACCAGCCTGCCTCTGCCCCGGGTGGCAGCCTGGCCGAGGGGCAGCCTCTCCACTTGTCCCTTCTACTGGGCCTCTGGGCCTGCCCACCGGTTGCCCACGGAGGGCCTGCCTTGGGGCTGCTGGGTGGTTGTTAGAGAGGGATGCGGTGCGGTGATGTGGACCTTCACGTTTCTCCCTCTCTCTATGAGACCCTCTGCGCCCGATGCAGCTAGTTAGCGTATCACAGATCTGGTTGACCTTCTGCTCTTCTGTGCGGGATCTCTGGGAGGGAGAAGCCTAGTGGGTTATACTAGGTTTGAAAACATTGTTTGATAGCAGTCCTGCTCATTACTAGCTGACTCAGAGTAGTAATTCTCAAAGCTGTCTCTCATCACGATGGTGGGGCCAAATGCCTCCTGCTACTCCAGTTACCCCTGCCTTAGCTCTTCCCCAGGTTCCTCTTGTGCCTCTCCACTGCTGCCATGTTGAACTGCTTTTTCCAAGTGAGCTCTCCAGAGCACCTCCAACAAGGTTCACCAACATCTTTGCACTCCAACCCTGTTCATCTCTTCCAATACCCCTATTACCCCACACTCTGCTTTTTCCTGAGCTCCCCCTTGTGCCCATATTATTTGTCCTGTCATCTGTTTGCCCAGCACTGTTGGGAATCCACCAAAGGGCCCGGGACATAGCACAGACTTGCAAATAGATTGGCCTTTCCCTTCCTGAAGTAAGGCTTTTGGTTGTGTTACAAACAGGTCACGCGTCCAGGGCTCTGACAGGTGCAAGATCTGACTGGGTTTGTGGACAAATGTGCTCCAAATGATTTTATAGCTGAATAAACTTAGAGTGGCAGCCCACTGGAAACATACCTGCCTGGCATGTGTAATGAAATGCATTGGGCAAATGAATTTCAGACAGGATGTTTAAGAAGTTTCTGTATTTTTTTTTTCCAGGGACCACAGTTCAACCCCACTGTTGTGGTGTCACGCTGGGAGCAATGCTGCCTTGAGGCATTGCCCAGTAGCTCAGCAGAAGATCAGAAGGAAACTGGTGTGGTCCAGGGGGGGCTGAAAGAGCAAATGCCAAAATTAATAGCAGAAAGACAGGCTGCAGACATGAGTGTTTGTGTAAATGCATGCAGGAGCACAAAGGATAAGAGACCCTTTGTGGAAGCTGTTAGTGTTTTGAAGGCTGCTGCAGGTGGTGAAGTTCCCATTCAGTTCTGCCCTTTTAGGTGGAAACAGAGACTTCACATATCAAAAGTGGAGAAAGCCCCATGCCTCAGTGATGGAAACAGAGGAGAAAAAGAGTTGCAGGTCCTCAACACACAGGAGCAGGAGGATATAATGCAGCAGGAGGATGTGAGAAGAGCAGTGGAGAATATCTCTGTGGAACTGAAGAATATTTCTGCAGAGCAGGATTTGCTCTGGAGCAAGGTAACAAATATGTGGCTGTGGATCCCTGCTGGTTGGGAGGGTTTCAGAGAAAGTGGGTCAATGTGGAATGAGGAGGAGAGACAGCGTCTCCATAAGGAATGTGTTGGGCTTTTTCCTTGATCTGCTTACTCTTAACTTCTCCTTCAGGCCTGGCAAAACTCACTTTATCTTGCTGATTGATACCATTCCTGTGCATGCACCCTCCTCGCATTTCAGGTAGAGGAAATGGAGCGTGAGAAGTGTTGCCTGAAAACAGAATTCTTGAAAAGTCAACAGGAACTGGCGATGCTCAGGCCTCAGAAGATAGAAGGCTTGCACTGGAGCAAAGAACACATGGGTTACTGCCAAGCTGAGCTGCGGGAGCTGAAAGCAAAGCTGGTGAAGTCCACAGAAGAGAAGGCTGAACTGATGGAGAGACTCAAGGATACAGAGATACACTTAGAGGTGCTCAGGGAGGCACAGGTTTCCTGCAGGGGCCCAGAGAAAGGAGGTGGGAAGAGGTCAGAACTGGTTGGCAGTCCCATCATCCCTAATGTGGGGGGAGAGAGCAGGAGTAATCATGGGCTGCCATTTCCGTAGGACACTGCTTCCCTGATATCCATCACCCTGCTGTGCAGGTAACGGGATTATAACTGAGGATCCAGCTGTTGTGAGGAGGTATAATTAGCAGATGAATCCAAATAATTTGAACAGGCTTCAAAGATGCCCTACAGAAAAGTGCTTTGTCCATGCAGTGTCAGTGCTGCACTGTGGCACATTATTGCTGCATCCCTCGCACAGTGTTGGGTCTGTAATGGAGATAAGAATGGGATGGAGCAAGAAACCCCAGTGTGCATAGTACTCCTTGCAGGGAGGGTGGCAGCTGTGTATGTGACGGGAGGTATCAGATCCAGGCACTCACCTCTGACTCCCCTCTTGGCTTTTATCTTGTCCACAGTGTTACGGAGAAACTTAAGAACCTGCGTATGAATGTGAGCTGGCTTCTCTCGCTCATCCTCCCCCCCTTGGAGCTCCAGGATATTGGCTTTGAGTCGGATCAGGTAGATGAGATCTTGCGGACCGTACTGGAGACAAACCGCATGTTGAAGTAGTCATCTGTCCTGCCTTTGTACAGTATCATTAATTAAACCCCTGGTTTCTTTACTTGTGCTCTTGGTGGTCATTCTGGTGGGGCAAGAGGTTCTCCTCCTCACCCCCCCCTGGTTTTTTGCTCTCCGTAACCAGAGGCTGAGGTTCCCCAGGGGGTGGAAACCTAGAGGTGGTGTGAGCAGTGGGGATGGCAGAACAGGCACAGCTCTGAGCATGGCCAGGCTGGGTCCTGCCCCAACAGTGGACAGCACTGACAGCCTCTGCTGTGTTCCTTGGTGCTTTGGATTGAGTAGCAGAGAGGCAGGGAAAGCTTGGTGGAGGCCATAAGAAGTATCTCAGGAGAGCACAGCCTGTGGCTGTGCTGAGTCCTCTTGTGACCAACACAGCTAACTGGCTGGGGCACTGCTAGGGCAGTGTGATAGTAAGGTTCAGGGTTTGGGCCCTTTCACTCTGGGAAGCAGCCTTGAGTCCATAGGCTTGATCTGCCCACGCAGCAGCTAAACTGGGTCCCTGCCTGCGCTTTCCTCTTGAGTGCATCTGTTTGTTTGTTAAATAATGTAGCAACACAAGGTTCCTTGAACTAAATTTATCTTCGCATGTAGCTATGGGAACAGTTGTGGCACGGTGACGTTGGGGCTTGCAGTCAGATCTGCTTGCGAGGGCTAGTGTGGCTAAGCCCAGCTTCTTTCAACAGATGCTGTCCTGTGTGCTTGTCCTCTAAACTTTCTTTTCAGGCCTGCTTTCTTAGGCTCTTTTTTTAGCCAGCAGCACAACCACCCTTTTGGCCCAGGGAATGTAGAGGAACAGGGGGCAGATGCTGGTTTTGAGATCAGCCAGATACGACACAGGAAAATGGTCACATGGACCAAAGGATGCTTGCTGTAGCTCCCTGTCCTGCCTCCAGCATGGTTCATGGGAAGAAAATAAGGACAAGGACAAGTGCATGTGGTAGTTCATCAGTATTGTTCAAGACTGTATTTATCTGCAGCTGAGAAGCTTCCCAAATCAAATGGTTTCCTACAGGTATAAAATGACTGGTTTAAAGGAGCTGAAGAGAACCCCCTCTCAAAGTCTTGCATTCACTGTTCTTCCTGAAGCACATTCTCTTGCCCAGATGGTCAGCATGGAGGACAGGGTGTGTGTGTGGCCAGCACAGCATTGCTCTTTTGACTTGACTTAAACACTTCATTTATCCTGCAAAGGCATGAGACCACATGACAGAAACTGCTAGCTCAGGTGGTGTCACCAGTCGTGTGGTATGTGTTGCCTGAAAGTCAGAGTTGAGCAATGTGGCTATGTGGACAGAGTGTGCCTCATCCTGCGTGGTAAGGACTTTGCTGCGTCCTTTTCCCCTCTGGCTGGACTTGCATGCATTACTGCATAACTTTCACTGTTGCTAGTGCAGACAGAAAGGACGTTATCAATACAACTGTGTTTTTTTTCTATAGTCTGTAGGTACTATGCCTGTGTCAACAATTTTTGATTTCCTCTCTTTCTGGTCAAATCCTGGTTTGTTTCTAGCTCATGTTTCCAGATCTCAGATCTGCTTCTGTGAGCTCTCTTGACATTTTCAGATTGTGCTATCTACTGTGTTTTCAGGTCAGTATTGCAGGTGGTAACACTTGAGTTTGAAGGTACCTCCCTTATCTCCCTCCATTCATGGTTTGAAGGTAGCATTTCTTATCTCCATTTGTTTGCTTTCTTTTTTTTCATTTTGACATCTTGCCAGCTGGTCCTCAAACCACAGGACTACACCCCATGGCATTTATTTTCAATAGAACTGTTCAGGAGATCGAATCTCCACCGGGATATCACAAAGAATTGAAGTTTCCTTTCACAGCGTTTGGGACACTTGCATTAATTTTATGGTTGCATGAAATATGGTTTCGCATAGCTAGAGATCCTGGGGAGCTGCCATGCTTCTGGCCATGCTGGGAAGTTTTATCCTGTAAGCTAGTCATCCTTTGAATCATCTGCCGTGGGTAGGGGAAGAGACAGAGCTTTATTTTCTTCTCCAAATGCTGCTAAAGCAGGAAATGTCCACACCTCCTTTAGGCTTGATCTCCACATGTGTTAGCTAGTAATCTCAGTTGCTGATGCTCTTCTTTGCATCTTTTTTATTCCATCCCATTATAGCTAGCTCCAAGATCTGAAGTTTGTCCCTAATACTACTTGACCTTATTTCTTTCTAAGATTATTTACAGACATCGTTGATGTTTGGCATGTCATGTGCAGCTGTACCCTGTCTCCAGGATCCTGGCTGCTGCAGTGGTGGGAGCCGTGGCAGAGCCTGCACAACTCAAAGCTGCTCCTGTTTAATTCCTACCACCCGGGGAACGGATAGCATATTTGCATGACATACAGAAAACAGACGCCTGGGCGTTAGTGATAGGAATGAGTTTTTCTGAATGAGGAGGTGGTGAGTAAAGGGCAGCTTTGATGCAAGCATTGATCAGCAGAGATCTGTGCGCCTACAGAAGTGTTTAACAGCTTGTGAACAGTTAGCAGGTTTCATACTCGCCTCACCTCTGTGTCTCGCGTTACCAGCAAGGCAAAATACATGCTTTCTACAGTAATACGTGGCTCTTTGACATTTCTTGAGCTGGTTTGTTTTCCACAGTGTAAAGAAATAAAGAAAATGGTTGTGTGATGGAGCGTCTCCTAAATGAATATAACTTGGCAAACAGTACAGCTATTTATTTTCCTTAGATAAGCTGATATCAAAGTACCTGGTTTTGAAACTTGGCACTTCTCTCCTGCATCTTGCAAAGCACACTGAATAGTCCCCGTGCCAAAAGTCTGATGCCATAATAGTTTGGGGGAATTAAGTTGTGTAGTGAAGATAAATACTTATCGCAGGTGAGGAAGTCAGTAAAGCATCTCAAAAGATAAGACCGTTTGGCAAAGCTTTCTCCTCCCAGAGCTCTCCAGGTCCTCCCTGTCAGTACCACGCTGTGTCTCATGAAGCCTTGGAGCTGCAGCAGGCTGCCCTGGCAAGGCTCAGTGGAGAAACCCAGCCTGTCCTGCCCTTGCTTCCCAGCGCTGCATGGGAGGCGTGCAGGTGCCTGCTCCAGCCTTGGAGCAGGCGGGTGGTGCAAGGAGCTGGGGAAGAGCAGTGCTGCGTTTCCTCTCGATTCCCGCTGCCACAAGCGGTGCAGCTTGCTCCATCCCACCAGAGAGCTGGGAGTTTTAGCGCTGTATTTTGTGGGCATCTTCCCTCTGTTTTACAGAGATTTCCCATGGGAAAGGGTAGCTGCGCTCAGGGACAGCTGAGGATAAACTTGTCTCTTCCAACATGACTGAGCTGTCATTAGAGTGTCTGAGGGTGTGACTGTTCCCTTTGTGAGACTTTTACTCAGCCAGAAGTCCTGAAGTCGGGAGAATCAGCTGCACCTGCCTGTGACCTGTGCAGTAACACCTGTTTTCAGCTGCAGACTCACAAGGCAGAATCAGCTACAGGGCATATATGGGATGCTAGTCACTATAGCACACCTGGGAAGGAGACTATTTCAGTTTTGGGGAGCAGGCTGTAACTCGCAGCAAGACCCTTGTGTGCAAGCAGGCCCTGGGATGTTACCTGTGTGGCTGCACAAAGACCTCATGTAGCCAGCTCTGCTGGGCAGGTGGAAATTTAATGTGTTCGCAGGCTCCTCACAAGCAGCAGTTCTTCACATCTTCCCTAGCGCTGAGCTGCGAGCTGCTTTCCCCTGCCGAGGGCTTGGCTTTGGAGTAGAGGTCCTTCCCCTTGTTGAGGAACCTCCCTAGTCCTGCAGTGCCTGCTCTCCTTGCCTTGAAAAGAATGAGTTAATTGTTCCTGACATCTGCTGTGTCTTATCCCCCTCCGGGATGGGGTGCAGCCCCCGCTGCCTCTGCCAGCATGGAGATGGAGAGAGCAGCCTTGCAACCTGGTGACACCATTGCAATAAGGTGGGTTGGGAAGAGCAGAAGGCCAATGAGGAAGTGATCAATAGCGGGGAAGGTAGGGCTGATCAGAGATTAATTGCCCCCTCTCCCCCGCGCTCTGTCAACTGTCCCCTGGTTTCTGCTGCAGCCAGGGGAAAATTCAAAGGCAAAGGGCAGCGTGGTCTTTCCAGTACAGTCATACTGGAACAGCTCAAAGGGCATGGGAGCATCAAGGTTGTGGAGCCACTGATGGCCTTAGCTCTGTAATGCCTGCAAACTCCTTGGGCGTCTCTATGGCTTGGAAGAGAGAGAGAAGGGTGGAATTGCTTCCACCAAACCCTCGAAAGGAAAAGGGCTAAAAATCTGGGTAACAATACATTTGTTGGAGCAATCTTGGGAGTGTCTACCAGCCGTAGTTGGTGTTGTGGGACTTTGCTCTGATGACCTGAGAAAACTAGATATTTTCTAGGGAAGCGAGTTCGCTGCAGTCATGCTGTTCTGTGACGTGGGCATTGTCCTGGTTTTAGCCTTTTTTAGCAAGCTGGACATCCCAGAAATAGAGGATATTGCAAGTTCTGTGGAATAAAAGGCACCTGCTTCGAGGAAAGATTAGTTCCCTGGTGTTGGAAAAGCTTCACTGAAGCACACCCTTCCTTTGAAATCCTGAGCAGAGGCAAGAGGCAGCCCCAGGGCTGGTGAAGCCTCCTTGGTTCCTGCGCTTCTAGGGTGACTTCCAGGGTCCCGCAGTGTGGCTGAGAGCCTGGAGGGGCTCGGCTGTGTCTCGGGCTGAGTGTCTTCTAGGTACGGACCTGGGTTAGCAGCTGCCAAAATGTGGGTGCTCCTGGACTGCAGCCCTTAAATGTCCCTGTGTATCCTGAGCCTGGAGACAACAAGCTTGCTTGTGATGACTGCAGACTGGTTAATGTGGTCGCAGCTTGGTTTCTTCATGTAAAGGTGTTCAGAACCCTCTGGTCTTGCTCTCTTCCTTGCAGCGCACTGCTGGTTAACCAGAAATGGGCAGTGAAAGTGCCCAGGGTGCAGCACAACTTCTCTCCAACTCTCTAGGCACATCCCAGTTCTCCAGGATGGATTTTGTCTGGAGATGAGTCTGCTGTTGCTGGCACAGGCTGCCTAGAGAAGCTGTGGATGCCCCATCCCTGGAGGTGTTCAAGGCCAGGCTGGATGGAGCTTTGAGCAGCCTGATCTGGTGGGTGGCATCCCTGCCCGTGACAGGGGGTTGGAACTAGGTGATATTTAAGGTCCCTTCCAACCCAGACCATTCTATGATTCTAGGATATTTCTGTAAAGTCCCTGGTATAGCTTATGTTTACACTCCTGTACAAGTGTTTCTTGCCGATAAAGCTTGTTTTGCTGGCTGAGTTGGTGTAGGCTGTGCTGATAAAGGCTGTTCTTGCTGCTACGGATCGTATGTATGCTGGGTTTGCTGAGATTGCTAACCTGGAACTCCTCTAGTGTAGATTGGACTTAAATTATGGAAATGTGTAATTGTGATATTAATGTAATGCCCTGAAGATTGAACCTCTGTGTTCTCTTCACGGGTATAATACATGATTTTTCAAGGTAAACAGTTTTTATAGCTCTCCTGATAAATTTCTGAGCTGTTGTTCAACCCCAACCAGGAAAGTGCTTTCTAGGAGTCTCCCCTGGTACACCCAAAGGTCCACTTCCCCTCTGTGTCACGGAGTTTGTTCCACCTTGTTTACCTCACATTTTCACTCGCTGAGGTGATCAGCTCCGGGCAGGCGTACTCCCCAGCGAAGCGGGGGACCACGACGTACCGGGGGCTTTCGTGAGCCGGGGAGGCCCCAGGGGAGCACAGAGACCTGCTGGGGGCCAGCAGCTCATGCGAGAGCGGCTGACGAGGCGTGGGCAGGGGCCATCAGTAACTGTGGCACCCCCCACTCCTGTATAAGCAGCCCCCGGGGAGCGTGGCGGACAGAGCGTGGCACGTCAGCCAGGGCGCGGCAGTTTGCGTGGGGAGGGCACCCCTCGGAGGAGGGCACCCCTTGAAGGAGGGCTGTTCCAGTGTCCCAGCGTGAGGCGTCAGGCACGCCTTGACTCCCGTGCCCGGGTCTGTACGGGACAAGGGCACAGCGAACAGAGGCACCAAACAGACGCAGTCTGTGCAGAAGGGTGTGAGAGGGCACCTTTGTTTACAGTCCTAGTAGCGTACACAACCTCAGAGATGGTCATGACACGCCGCGGAGCATATTCCCCGGTACCTGCTGGAGTCGCTGCATCAGCTGTATCAGAGGTGTCGGCCCAGACAGACCCTCTGATGGTGGATGCGTCTCTTCAGGTCTTGGGCTGCAGAGAGTGCTTGGGGCCCCCCCAGGAGGCCTGGGCTGACAGTCAGCTCTCCTGTAGAAGGTGGAGAGAGCTCCTGAGAGAGCTGGGCCTGTTCAGCTTGGAGAAGAGAAGACTGAGAGGGGATCTTATCAATGTCTACAAATACCTGAAGGGAGGGTGTCAAGAGGATGGGGCTGGACTCTTTTCAGTGGTGCCCAGCAACAGGACGAGAGGCAAGGGGCACAAACTAAAGCACAGGAAGTTCCGGCTGAATATGAGGAGGCACTTCTTTACTGTGAGGGTGACAGAGCACTGGAACAGGCTGCCCAGAGAGGCTGTGGAGTCTCCTTTGGAGATATTCAAAACCCACCTGGGTGCCATCCTGTGTAACATGTTCTAGGTGACCCTGCTTGGCAGGGGGGTTGGACTAGGTGATCTCCAGAGGTCCCTTCCAACCTCAACCATTCTGTGATTCCTTTAAAGATCAAAAGATCCTTTAAAGCTCCTTTGAACAGTGCACTTCGAGGAGAATTTGGAAAGCTGTGAGATTTACGCAGGCTTTTCCTCCAACTGAAGGTGTTCTCTGAGGAGCTGGTTTCTCACCAACCCTCACCCGCATTGCAGTCTCCCATTAAAGCCGGAAGAGCTGGGCACCACCAGTCTCACCTCAGTGTCCCAGCTGCATGGCTCCAGACAGGGCCATCCCCAAGGTTTTTTTGGGGGGGCAGGAGGCCTCTGGAGGTGAGGTAGGAGTGCCATTGCTGGCCAAGGAAGAGTTTGTCCTCTTCTCCACCAGCCCTGGCGTGCCAGGGGCCGGGAGGCTGCAGCACAGTGTGGGAGGCAGCTGGGGGAAGGAGGAGGGCAGAGGAATGCGGAGGCTGTTCCCCAGTGTCTTGGCCCATCAGGAACTTGGCCTGAATTTTCTTCCCCTCCCTTCTCTCCTCTCTGAGTGCTTCCCTGGGTTGTGCTGGGGGCAGAGACGGTCTCCCCTAGCACCTAGTCCGACACTCTTTAGAGAACCTGCACGAATTATTCGCAGCTTCAGATCCACCGTCCTAGGTGGGACCAGGAAGCAGATGTGGGATGGCAGAAGGAGCTGCCCTCCGCTTGCCTGGAGGGCTCCTTGGTGGTGTGGGATGCAGCTGGAGCCGCCCCCTTTAACACGTGCTTCACATGCTGCGGGATGCCCGGGGAAGATGGCATCGCCTGCGTCTCTCCCTGAGGCACGTCAAGGCAGGGGGGACCTCTGTGCTGGCAGGGAGCAGTGGCAGCAGCAGGGGCTGACTGCAAAGGGCTCGGGGCTGAGGAAGTGTCCTTCCTCTTCTGATGAGGAAGTTAGGAAAGAGTGACGTGACTGAAATACACATTTCTTGCAACTATCCCTTGAGGTTGCAGCCCGTGGCCCAGGTGTGGCTGCAGGTTTGTGTGCTGGGCGTTTATAATGCCTCTATTGCTTCTGAAGATAAGGGCATGTTAATACTTTATTGCCCCCCCTCTTCATTTGAGGCACCGTTCAGAGCTGCAGCTCTTGCTCACTTTGCACCCCTAGCCCCTGTGACCCCGTGTGTCTCTTCCCAGGGCAGCAATAAGTAACACAGCTGGGCACGTGCTTTGTCCCCTGGCCGTGGAAAGCAGGCGAATGGCCTTTGCCTTGAAATGCACCGTGGTCCCTGATAATGAGCATCCTCCTCAGTGGGAAGGGGAGAAAGCGTGACTCACGCTGTTATCGGGAGTGTGTTAGCCCCACAGATAAACATGGTTTCACTGCCACAAGGTTAACGGTGACGTCTCAGTGGGGAACCTGGTGCCCTCCTCTCCGGGCCCTAATCTAAATTGCTTTATGAGGGGCTGGCAGGTGCGCTGAAACCCCTGTGGGCGCAGGGGTTATCTCACCTCCGGCAGTGGGATGCAGGACCAAGGGACATCGGAGGTGGCACAGGGGTTAAAATGCACTCGTTCCTCCATGTGCAGCCACACTGGGCTGCCTGCACCCTCCTCTCCATCTCCCCTGTCCTGGCACACGTGGCTTTGCTCAGCACCGCCGGCAGCCCCCACCCAGACCCTCACCAGCTGTCAGGGCTGCAACTGTGCAGCACATCCTGCCGGTGCCAAAGGGTCGCGTGGAGCAGGCTGGGCCCTGCCTTCCCATCCCAAACCAGCCCCTGCAAGGACCCCTGGGCTCAGGACCCACCTGTGAGACCCCTCTGTGTTTTATTTCTTGTCTCCTGTGGGACCCAGAGCAAGGGGTAGGGCTCCCTGTGCACGATGGACACTGGGCAGGCCAGCACAGCCCCGCCACAGCCTGCCCTGCTGTGGGTGGGAGGCTGGAGGGGGTCCTGGGCCCCTCGGTGCCACAGGAAAGCTCAGTCACAGCCTAGCTAGAAACACAGATTTATTGCGACATCGATTTGTAATCAGCACTTGTGTTCCCCCCTCCCCCCGCAGTAATTCTGGGCCCATGGGGGTGCCCTGATCCCCCTGCGCCGCTTCCGTGGCCAGCGGGTGAGCCCCGGGGGCACGAGCTTGCTGTCCCTGCTGGGGCTGCGGGCTGCGGGCTGGGGTCCGGCCGTGGTGAGGCTGCCGTGCTGGGGGCTGCGGCCGGGGGCGTGCTTCCAGCTGACCTGCGGGGGCAGCTCCTGCGGGCTGGCGGCACCAAGGTGGGAGCAGAAGCCGGATTCGGGGTCCTTCACCGTCAGCTGGGAGTCAAAACCCCCGAGCGTGCACGTGCAAGTGAGAAGGCTGAGCAGGGGAGGCACCGCCGCGTCCTCTCCTCTTACTGCATTCCTTCGGTGCCAGCCCAGGCGTTTGGGGGAACTGTGAAAGAAGCCAGCCAGGGGCCCCGCCACTGCTACACGTATCCCGTCAGGTTGTAGGAGTTGAACTCGCTCTTGGTCTTCTGCATCTGGCTGACAGAGGGCTGGGGGCTCTTGCCCGCCAGCAGCCGGGTTGGGTAGGTGCTCGAGTAGGTGACCGATGGGTCCCGGGAAGGGCAGGAGGCGCAGAGGATGAAGCCACCGACGAGGGAGAGCAGGGAGGAGATGATGCCCAGGTAAAGAGCCTCCCCCATCTCAAACTTGGTGCTGTCGGGGAGGATGGGGTTGTGGAAGTCCCGCAGCACCACGTGGATGTTCCACACCAGCGGGATGAAGCAGAGCAGCCCCCCGAGGACGAAGACCACGCCACCCGCCACCGCCACCCGGTCCTTGCCCGGTGAGCCCTGGCTGAAGACAGTGCACCTCATGCCCACCACGGCCAGGAGGCAGGCGAGGGAGGAGACGGCGCAGGAGCTCACCATCAGGGCCTGGGCCGCCTGCACGTCGGGGGGCAGGTTGAGCATGGAGCTGTAGATGTCGCACTGGGTGATGCCCGTGCTGTACGTGGCACACTCCATCCACAGCCCCTTGGTGAAGCTCACGGCCGTCACGATGCTGGAGCCGATGTAGGAGCTGATCTTCCAGCTGGGCAGCAGCGTGGTCGTCAGCGTGCCGATGTAGCCTAGGAAAGCCACGGTGTAGCCCACCAGCTGGAGCCCCATGGAGACCATGGTGGGGCCGGGTGTCACCTCTCCTGCACGCTTATCTTCCCATGGCCCCACTGGCGGCTCCTCTCTCTGTGCTGTGGCTTCACCCCGCTCCTGTGGGTGCCAGTTTTGTGCGGGCCCGGCGTGTGGGTGGGAGCGGGGGGGAGGAGAGGTTACCTGCAAGAGTGGAAAGCAATCCCTCCCCGATTAACCATTGACCCGAGCCTGCGGAGACGCGCCAAGCACTCTTTCACCTCTGTTATCTTCCCAGGCAAGCTTCAGAGGCAGAGCAGCGCTGCCCGGGCAGGATGCCAGAGCTCTCCCTTGTGCTGTGGCCGCGGGCAGGGATGGGGAGCCGACCATCCCCTCGCCACGTCCCCACGGGACGAGGAGGTGCAAGGCAGGGAGAGCAGCGTCTCCTGGTGCAAGCCTCCCCATTTGCCTCTTCCTGACCTCTGTGTTGTGTTTGGTGGAAATATTCCTTTGCTGCTATGCGCTCCTCGAGCTGCTTTTGCGAGCTCAGCTAATCTTTATCTTCCGCTGTCCGGAGGGAAAATAAAAAGCCAAAAAGCTGCAGCTGAGCATTGTTTGTTTGGGACCTGCTGGTGGGGGCCCCGAGGCTTCCCCATCTTCCCCATCAGAGGAAGGGGGTTTCTCCTGTTCCTGGTGGGGCTCACCTAAGGCTTCTACTGCTGTCTGCCCACCCTGCGCTATGGAGGCTGCAGCGGGGCTGGGATGCCCTCTCTTGAGGCTGAACTGTGGCTGTCAGCCATTCCATGGCACGGTGACAGAGAGGAACGGCAGGTGACAGTGACACCTGCGTCCTCGGGAGAGGCCGGAGGTCCGCGGAGGACAGAAATGCATCAGGAAAAGTGTGTTAGCAGCGTGTGTCTGTGTGCCAGCCTCTGGGAGTGCCCCGGCTGAGCGGGGTGACCTGTCCTGCAGTGGAGTGCAGCGTGTGCTCCCCACATGGGTGCTGGTGCCATGGTGGGAGTTTCTGCCCCTCTGCTGCCTCTGGCCCCAGCTCGGAGCGGGCAGCGGGGCTTTGGCAGGCGCGGGGTGGTTTGTTTTCCCTTCGCCTTGTTTCAAAATTCCCCCTGCTGCAGTTCTTGCGAAACACCAAACCACACAGGTACCGCCCGGCCAGTGGCCTCTCGCCCTGGGAAAGTTGCCGGCTGAGGGTGCAACCCCTCCCAGAGCCTCCCCTTCCCCAGCCTTGGCACCTCAAATGTTTGCTACCAAAGTGTCCTGACTTCTGTCTCCTTTCCCATGCAGTAACCAAGACACAGCCCTTCTATTCGATCTTAGGGGTGTTGCTGCAGAATTAACACCCAGGGCACTCGGGGTGCCGGCAAACTGAGGCACGCGGGGCACTCTGTACTTACAGAGGTGGCTGGAGATGCGGTGCGGGGCCGAGGGCGGCTGCAGTCATACAGGACCGGAGGAGGCTCGTCGGGGCAGGGCGAGCGGCGGGGCCGGGGGATTGGGGACTGTGAATTGTTCGCAGTGGCTTTGCAAAATCCATCTACAAATCTCAGCCTGGATCAGAGGCTTATTGTAGATCAGAATTAAACCCTTTCGGCATCAGGAAGGATTGGGGAGCTGGGATGCCTTGTTTTGCTTGTTTTCTATTAATTATCAGGGTAGGTGTTTGCCTAAGTGGCTTGGGATACCAGGCTGGGGGGCGGGGGGGGCTCGTGGTGTGTGTGGGAAAGGCAGCAAGAAGAGATGGGGTGGAGTGAAGGGAGCAGAGCCGAGGATGAGAGCTGGCTGCAGAGATGGAGCCAAATTCCTCCCTCACCCTCCATCTGCACTGGCTCCCGGGGCCCTCGCCCTTGGTGGCGATGCCCAGCTGGCAGGGGGCCCGGTGGGGATGTTGCTGCCTGCGGGGTTCTGCCTGGGACCTGGCTCGGCCAGTGCAAGAGTAGAGCAGCTGGAGACCAAGCTGGACGTGGGGCAACGCAGCGAGCAAGCAGGCGAGGTGTCCCACGGCACCCCAGCACCCCCAGCGATGGGCGACTGTGGCGTTTTCATCTCGTGCGCTGAATCCTGTCCGTGCCGGGCTGCGTGCCCGCTGCTGGGGTCGCAGGGCAGCGAAACGCTGGCAGGTTGAAGTCCCCGGCCTTGCTTGTGCTCCACAGGGTTTGTTATCATAAGACTCCTGGCCCAAATGAGGAGCAAATGGGGACGGTAATGAGGGCTGCGCTCGCGCAGTGCCCCCTCCTGTTCCCCGGTTGCTGCAGATGGAGAGGGGCAGGGAGGGCCCCTGGTGACAAATTGCGCTCGGAGCCAAGCCAGGTATGGCCAATGTTTGGACACTGCTGGCGGAGCTACAGCAGGGACCATTTGCTATTTGCTTTCCTTGTCCCAAAGTGAAACTCTCCCAGGACCAGGAGGTGACCTGCCCGCCAGCGGCACCTCACCTCGAGTGCCCAGGAAGGAGCACTACAGGGGGACAGGACACACGGCAGTGCCAGGGGGTATGAGCCTTGCTCCCTCCTATTGAGAAGCTTTTCTGCACCTCCTGGTGCCATCTGCATCCCCTGCCACCGCCACCACCCCGTCCTCTCCTGAGCATCCCTTCACCCACCTCCTGGTTGCTCTGTGCCCGCCACCGCTGCAGCCCATCACACTGTCCCCATCATGCCCGTCACATGCCACTGTGATGCCCCAGCACTCCTGATCCCTTCCCCAAATCCCCTCTCCGTTATGCGAATGGCTACAAAGAGCACTTAATCATCCTTGCTAATTGTCTCTGCCCTCCCCTGTTCCCCCCGCCCCGCTCCCCCTGGTGATTTTCTCACAAATGGTGTCTAACTTTTCCCTTCTGTGTTTTGCTTTTCCACCAGAGATCACAGCACCCTGCTCCTAGTGCCCCCCAGCCCTCTGTTTACACAACTGGGACAAATTTCACACCCCGGGGACTGCTGCCCCCGGCCCTGCGCTGCCCTGCCCTGAAGAATTTGCGAGTCACTGGCTGGGGCAGGGTATAAAGGTGTCCTCGCCAAGGGCCTGCAGCCTCGGAGGGGACACCGCTGCCGACATGGAAGCTGCTGCCTGTTGCCTGCCTTCCTGCTGGCTCCCGGTGCCCACAGCCGGTGCTCGCCCAGCCCCGGGGCTGGAGCAGGGGGGAAGGTACCTTGGGTGCTGCGTCGCTGGGGGGGCCGGGGTGGGTAGCAATGGGTGTGCGGGGATGGCTCCTGGTTCAGATGGGGACCTGCGATCCCAGCACTGTGGGTGCAGAGCCTGGGGAGCATGGCTGGGGGCTCCCGTGCCCCTGGGTGTGCCGGGGGCTGGCACAGGGAGAGGAGCATGAGCTGGGTGCTGTGAGGGCACCCGCATGTGCCCAGCACCGGGGCAGGGGCTGAGTCGTCTGGGTGGGTGAGACTGGGGTGCGTGGCTGCGGTGTGGGTGAGCAAGGCAATGGGGGCGTGGGCCAGCACGGCCACTGCGATCAACCCTGTCCTCACCCAGACCCCTGCCTCTCTGGAGACCGTGGCTGCCCCAGGAGGAGGAGGTGACCGGGCGGCAGAAGGAGCGGACGGACACTGTGAGTTTTATGCTCCCTGCTGGGGCTCCCCTTTTCCCACTGGCAGGGTTGGGGTCCCTGTTCAGCAGGAAACCAGCCTCTGGCCCCAGACTCCTTCACCCCTTGCGAGGGTTGGGTAGAGAGGCTATGTTCCCCGAGGGTGCCTGCACCCTGACACCCTTCTGCCCCGAGCCAGCGCTAGCTGGAGCCTGCATGGGGGGTGGCTGGTCTCTGTGAGGACAGGTGGGTGAAAAGGGGACACTCAGTGCCCACATCCCCCAGCGCATCGCCCCTCTACGCCCCAAGCCCTGCAGCCTTGCCGGGGCAGTGCCAGCCACAGCGAACACAGCCGCTCTGTGGGGTCTGAAAGGGATGCCTGTTCCCAGCCCAGCGGGCATTCCTCAGGGGGTTAGCGGGATGCCGGGGCACAACAGGGGAGATTACACTGGCAAAAATCCCTTGTGTGGGGTTTAGATGCCAGCTTCCTTTGCGGGGGCGCAGAGACCTAAATCTACGTGGCAGAGGAGTAAGGAAAAGCAGGGTTCAGAGGAGTCTGGCCCCGCAGGGACACTGCACAGGGGCTGTGAGATGTGCGGGGTGTAATCCCACGCTGATGGGAGAGAAAGGTGCCTGCCCCGCTGCCACCCGCCATGTCAGGAGGAGGGGGCAGCAGGACCACCCCGGCTCTGTCTCCTCAGGCTCGGCCTCTCAGCGTGGCAGGGGATGGCAACCCCAACAAAGCGCTGGCACTTTTCCACCACCCAGTCAGGTACGTCCCGTGCCGCCAGCGCCCCTGCTGTGCCCGAGGGCAGCAGGCTGGCGGTGGCTCTCATCCCGGCTCTCCCCACACAGGCTCCTGTGGCCCAAATCCAGGTCCTTTGACTATCTGTACAGCGTCGGGGAGAAGCTGCTGGAGAACTTCCCGGTGCAGGCCACCCTCTGCCTCTACGACGACTCGGACAGCGAGGAGGAGGAGGAGGAAGAGAGGGAGGAGGAAGAGGAGGAGGAGGGCGAGGCCGGGGGTGCCGTGCCCACTGCGGGGGCTGGCTCCCCGCTGCCGGCAGCCGGCTCGGCCGGGCCAATGTGAGGGCGGCGCGCACGGCGCGGGGATCGAGGGCAGGCCGAGGCCGTGAGCGGCGCGGGGGCTCTCCCGCAGCGGGGGCCCGGGCAGGT
>VXAA01002405.1:147681-159297 GCA_013399115.1 Anseranas semipalmata
CGCCTGCGCCCGGCGCTGCCGCCGGGGGTCCGCGGGCGCGGGGGCCGCGCACGCACCGCCCGTCACCGGCACCGTTTCCTCCTTCGGCATCGGTGACGGGAGCGGGGGCGGAGATGGGGGGAGCCCGGGGGAGACACAAATGTGCGACTGCAGCATCCGCGCCCCCGCACGGTTGCTGTAGCAACCCCCTGTGGACGGGGTATTGACAGAGGAGGCGACGCTGGGAGCCGGGGGGGACCGGGACCGGGACAGGGACCGGGTGGGCAGCTGCCAGGCCGGCCTCCAGCTTCAGGCTTCTCTTGCGCGGGGGCGGACGGGGTGCTGCTCGGTCCTGCTCGTCTCAGCACGGGGGCGGATAGCGGTTTGCGCGTGGAAATTAAAAATAAGTGTCTGGGATGGCCTCCCTCGCCGCGCACGCCCAGGCTGGCATCGCTCCTGCTTGCGGGCTTGTGTAGATGGGGTTTATCGCTGCGCTGGAATAAACCATCTCTGGTCTCTGACACTGGGTGGTGTGTTGGCACAGATGTTGGAAAAAAGTTCAAGGCAAAATCTTCCCAAACCGATCGTCGCTGTGCTCCTGTGCATGAAACGTGTTGCTGGATGCATGGCGTGGTTTATGGAGCCCGGGGTCCTGGCAAATCTGGTCTTGAATTTTCTTATTTCTGCGACACGCTTCTCCTGTGTATCAGATAGGGAGGTTGTGATGCTCATTGCCTGTAATAAAGAGAGATGCAAAGTTTGTGCATTGTGTGGAAACTGGGGCAAGTCTTCCATGCAACGTGTTCTTTTATGCTGTGGATTTGAGTTTCTTTATAAAAACGGATGGCGACAAAACCAGCCCAGGTAGTCTCTACTCGCAGCTGACAAAACCTGTAGGGGAACGCACGGGTCCTGGGGGCCTGTGAACTCCTCTCAGACCTGTGAAAAAGACTTGGAGAAGCAAGACCAGGTGCGCAATTCCTCGTGAAGAGGAAAGTGGGTGGCCTGGTCCGGGCCGCAGGGTGAGGGAGACGGCAGACCTGGCGCGTGTAATTGCTCTGCTGCTTTCCCCTGGTCCTGCTTAAATCCCAGGCTGAGTTTTGCAGTCAGAGTTTCTCAAACTGTTTAAAAGAAGCTGTTCTTTTCCTCTGGAAACAGCTCCGGGCTTGCTTGGCCTCTTACTGGTTTTGGTACAGGAACCTCAGAAACCATGTGAAGCCTGATTTTGGCAGGGAGAGGTGCTAGTTTCACTCGAAAGGTAGTTGTTAGTGAGATCTGATACTGCCTGGTGATGCACCAGCCCTTCTGTGTGCCTGGGTTCCTGCCTTTGAAGTGAAACGAGAAGCATGTTTCCAGTGCTGCTGCCCCAGTGGATGGCTTTGTGCTGTCGCTGACCTCACTCCAGCCAAGCTAATTAAAGTGCTTTGGGGATAACTGTGAATATCTGCAGTCTTGGACCTTAGATCAGCTTGTTTTACTTCCTGCTGTTTCAAACTGTCTTTGCTCCTTCATCCACAATCAGTCCCTGTGGGAATCGGTTAGTCCTGTCGCCTCGGTCTTTTGATAGAGTTGTGGTTTTGTCACAGCATGGTGTTGCAGAAGGGGAGGGGAGATGAGTTTAGCCAGGATAGCCTGATCTGTGGGATCTCGAGCACAGTGAAAAAAACAAAGCATGAAAAATGAGCGAAATTCTTCCTGCGAGCAGATAACGATATACTGTGCTTCTGCAGAACTTTGTTTCATTCTCGGGGGGTTTACTTTAGTTTTGTTTTTGAAGTGCAAAAGGTGCTTTTCTAGCAGGAGAGCTGACATCCTGGGTATGCGGGGAGTTCTGCTGCTGCTCTCAGCCTGGCCAAACATCCTTTAGGAGATGCATATCCTTTTCTCTCCTGCTAAGGAGTCAGCGTTGTGGCAGTGGAGAAAGCAGTGCAGCCATGCTTGTTGCAGACTGTGGGTAGGAGTTGCAGAAGTGAGAAGTGGCGTGGCTGTGAAGTTGATGATGCAAAACAAGATGACTGCATTACCTGTATCCATCAATCTCTCCTGGAAGGGAAGGGCACCAGCCTGTTCCCAGCATCATCTGACAGTCGGCTCATCTCACCTCCCGATGAGATGCAGGGATTCTCCTTGATCCAGCTCTTCCCTTCCTGCTTTGCTCGTCTGCCTGCCTTCTGGGGCAGGGCCCTGGCTCAGCACAGGTCCCGCCGGGCCCTGCCCCAGGCAGCTGATGGCAGCCGGCGTGCTGTCGGAGGAAAGCTCTGGCGCCAGATGCGCTTTCTGTCCCCAGCAGAGCATTGCTGATCACTTTCCAGCTGCATGTCCTCGTTGGGTATGCCTTGGTCCCATGAACGGGAGACTGTCCCTTTTGCTCTTTGTCCTGTGCTCGGTGTTTTGGAGTCTCCTTCTCTCAGAGCAGCTGTCGCTTTCTGGGCATCCTTAATTCTGTGGACCCAAAGAAAGTCAAGAGCTTGACAGGTCGCAAGTTGGGCCTGTTTTACTTTGCCCTCGTCCAGGGGCCACGTCGAACAGGTCCCTGCCAGGGGTGAGGAACCGCTGACTCCGGGCGCAGTGACATGCGCTGTTCTCTGAGAGCTGGGGGTGCCCTGGGTCCCCCAGAGGAGGTGGTGCTTGGCTGGCAGCTGGTGTGGGTCCTACAGATAGCAGCCTGCTTTCTGCATGAAGCTGGCCCTAGGTGGTAGAGGGTTTGGGCTCCAGGGGCTGTTGGGCTGAAATTTAAGCTGTTGGTGACTCTCCTGTTTTTTTTTCTCCCTGCAGGTAGGTGGGAGCCCCCCGTAGCCGAGTGAGGCAGCATGGCAAGTAAGTGTTCCCCTCTCCAGATGGAGAGGTGGCAGTGGTGCTGGAGGGGAGAAGGGGAGTGTTTTGCAGCCACCTCACAAAGAGGGGGTGCCTGTGCTTTTCTGGGGGCTCAGATGCCACTGACTGTTACCCCTGAATGTGATCTGAGGTCCAGCCTGCCTTGTGCCTCTCTCTCCTCTGTGCAAGGTGGGAGTTGACAGGAAGGGAGTTGTGCTGAAGGGCTGACCTTTCCAGGATTGCCTGGGTGCTGCAGCATTTCTTTATTTCCATTAGGCTTGTTGTGCAAGGCAGGCCTCCCTGAGGCTTTTGGACTGCCTGGCCCCTCTGCAGAGGTTCACTGGTCTGCACTAAGATCTCCCTACCACCGTGCTCCCCAAGGAGGTTGCCCATGACTTGGGCCGTGCTGTCGCGAAGCCCACGTGGCCAGGGGCACTGTGGCTCTACACTCCCAGCAGGAGCCTATGTGACGCAGTCCTGCCGGAGCATGCTGCGTCGTGGCGTCTGAAGGAGTGAGTGCCCGGCAGATGCGGCCGTTTGGGGCCGGCGGCTGCAGGGAGCGGCCTGGAGAAAGCTGGGCTGAGACCAGCGAGGGTGCAGGGTGGAAAATAGCCTGTGGTCTGTGAAGGGCTGGACTCAACCCTCCCTCCTCGCTCTTCCGGGCAGCCTGCGCAGAGGCTGCACGCAGCGGTGTGATGGGAGCTCGAGGAGGACGGCAGTTGTGAACGGGGAGATGCCAGAGGTCCAGCTGGGATCTCGGGATCTGCTCAGGGCGTTGGCGGAGCCAGCCGTGAAGGTGGAGGCACTGCCCAATCTGGGCAGGAGGAGGACAGGGATGACAGGTATGTCTCCTTCTGTTATCTATGCTGTGCTCGGTGGGGGAGGGAGCAGAGATCCTCAGGCAGGTTCTGCCAGAAATAGCACTTTAAAAAGGTTGTTTTAAGCTTGTGCTAATGAGGAGGGTACCCAGTTGGCTCCCTCCCTTCCTTCCTGCACTGCTGCCCTTTCTGCCTCCCAGAGCTTGGATGCTGGCTTAGCAGCACCTGCTGCCTGTGGGAGGTGTCCCTGGTGGTGGCAGTGCCCCCTGCTGAGCGGTCCCTTTCCTGCTGACCCTGAAGGCTGTGACTTGCAGCAGTGCTATGTGGTGGTCAGCACATTTACCTGCACGCGCTTTCCCACAGCGCCAGGGCTGCAGCACTGGCTGCCCCTTTCCAGACACAGCCACGTGTCATTCTGCAGGGTGGCAGCTCTGTGGGTGTCCCCACAGGCAGGGCAGCCGAGCTGTGGGTAGAAGTACAGCCGAGCCCGCCTACCACCAGGGGCCAGCAGCACCTTAGGAAGCCTAGCGGGGATGGCAGTGAACTCCTGCTCCCCCTGCCTAAAGCTCTAATCTTTCCTGAGCACCAGTGCTCCAACTGGTGTGGGGAGACTTGGAGAGGCATGAGGAGTCAGTACGGACACTGCTGGGCTTTGGGAAGTCTCCCCTCTGTCCTGTGGTTTGGGGGCAGCACCTGCTCCTGCTCAGCTGTCTGCTGTACATGTGAGTTGGGGATCCCAGGTTGGAGATAAGAGTTTGCAAGGCTCTTGTTTCCTGAAGGACATCGTTTTTCCTGCTCTGGTCTCCACGCATGTGGGAACTATTTGCACTTTCCACATAAAAGAGGGGAGGGAGCAATGACTTAGTGTCTGCTCTCCTGTCATTTCTAGGTCCCTGAGGGAGATTGGCTGTGGGAAGAGGCACATGCCTCCATCACAGCATGCTTTCAACTGGAACATTGCTCATGATACCTGCCTGCCTGTGTGTCTGTTTTTATTTCCATCATAGTGACCAGTTCAGCAAAGCAGGGAAGGGGTCCAGTGACTGGTATCTGCAGGGATGGAGATCCCTGCAAGTGAGATCTGCAGCCAAGCTTTTTGCTCCAAGGTGTGCTGAGGAAGCTGGAAAGAGGCTCGGGCTCAAGTGCTGAGGAGGGGAGAGCTGGTCCTGCAGCCTGATCAAGGCAGGAGGCAAAGGAGGTGAGGCCAGACTACTCCATTGAAACATGGGACATTTGCAGAATGGATGGTATCTTTGTAAAATTTCATCTAATTCTGGAAAGGCTCAAGAGAAGGCCGGCCTGCCAACCCACTCGCCCTTCAGCCAGGACAGCCTTCCTTGACTGGGAAAGCCAAGGCAAGCTGATCCCTGCCCTCCTGTGAGATGCCTTCTAAGCCTCTTGAAGATGCTTTTTATGGTTGTCCTTGTTATTTAAAAAAAAAAAAAAAAATTGCATAATAAAGTTGATTCTGAAGGGAAAGTCTCTGACTCACATCATTCATGCTGTTCTTCATTCACACGTCAGTGGTTCAGCCCTCTGCAGACTCTCACTGAAGCAAGCCATTAATAAATCTTGGCGGAGAAAATGCACCTACACAGCACAAAAAGAGCACGATATCTGCAAGCATGGGATGGCATAGCGCTGTAGCAGTTGCTTACACTGTGATCTTGTCCCTGCCTTGACATTTACAAATATTCTCACAAATACCTTGTTGTATTGTTTTAGGAACAGGATAAATGAAAGGTAAAGCAGAAGGAAACCTGTCGGTCTCTCTGGTGAAAGGCTGCTAATGAATGTTACATTTGATCATTTACCAAGCTCGTTACAGAAGGAGGATTTTTGTGTTACAGTCAAGCTGCTCTAATGAGAGACTCCAGCTGTCCCCTTGCCTCCTTGTCCTGCATCTGTTGGTGTCGCTGCAGTGCAAGTTGGTTCATCTGGTTGATCCAATGGAAGATTGAGCCTGAGGGTAAAGGAGGTGAATAGGCTTCTGTGGATCAGCCACCTGAACTGATTCATTTTGCTCAAAGGAGGCGGTGAGAACACCTGGCTGGGTGTGAAGAGTCAATGCCAGCCTGCAGCTGAGTGTGGTCAGCTGTGTTATGGAAGCGGTGCCTTATGAAACGTGTGCATGGGATGTTTGGATCCTGGAAGGGCCATGGTCTGCATGCCATGCTGCTTTCTGGGCAACAACTCACTTGCCTTTCTGTGCTGCTGCAAGTCCTGTTAGGTGCTTGCCGTCTGCACACTATGGAGGTCTCCTTCCTGCAGAACAGGGGGGCAGAGGCTTCGAAAGGGCTGTCGCATGCAGACAGCTAAATACTGTTCCTGCTTGGTTTGGCTTTCTGAGCGTGTGCTCTGTGCTGGGATCTCTCTGGCTGAGGTGGGCAAGCTAGAGTCACCCAGGCTGTGTGAGCAGAGGAAGGTTTGTGAGGCCTCTGCACCAAAATGAGGAGGGGTGAGAACGTGATGCCGTATGATGAGGAGAGGTTGCTCAGACCCGTTTCAGTATTTGACTCGTGAGCCCCCTGTGCTGTCCCTGGGGGTTGAGGTTGCTTGCCCTTGTTGGGCCTGGGAGAAGACACGCTGGTTTCTCAGGGGCCTGTACAGCAGTGGCCTCTGAGCTTGTACAGCCCCACAGCAACTGGCAGCGTGCGTGCCAGCTTCCAGCAGGCTGTCTGCCCTCCTCCTGGGAGCCTGGTCCTGCACCTCCCGGAGACCTCCTGGAAGTGCAGGAGGACCTGCTCGTCCTGAAGCCTGAGCAATTTGGAGGGCAGGCACTATCCCAAGTCACTGCTGGCATTGCTTAGACCTGGCTGTGGTGGCCAGCTCCTGGGCCTGGGGTACTGCTTTGCTGAAGAGCTGCTTGGCCTCAGGCGGCCTCTTCTGAGAGGTAATGCTAAGCTCTTGAGGATTTGGGGAGGTTGGCTGCTTTTCCCGCAGTCCTTGGGGAATGCTAAAAGGCTTCCTCAGATCTGCCCAAGCAGCTTGTTGCCTGGAGGGCTCCATCCAGTTGCATGGGGGCTCAGCGTCCCTTCACTGGGAGCTCCGCTTTCCCCAGGACCCTGCCCTGGGTCCTCTTTCCTACACAGCTGTGCCCCAGCAAGGACGTGTCTGGAGCAATGGCAGGTGGCTCTGCTGCTTTGGGGTGCCCGTGTTCCTCCCCAGCTCTGCTGCTGGCAGCACTGGGGGGTTGAACGGGCCTGCTGGGGGACTGTGGAGGTGTGCAGCAAGAGGGGGGGCATTAAATGCTGTGCAAGGAACTGTGTTGTGTGACCGGGGTGACAAACTACACTTGGCTTGGTGCTGGCCACGTGACCCAGCAGGCAGGCTTGGCTCTGGGCTCTAGCCTTGTGGGGTCTCACTCTCCTGGTGGGATCTCACCTGCCCTGCAGCAAAGTGGCAGCGAGTTGAAATCCCATCAAGGGCAGAAGGTTGAAAGCAAGTCTTCTGGAGCCTTCTGCCTCCTCAGCTGTCCTGTGTGGTCTGAAGCTGCCGCTTTCTGTGTCTCTAGCATCTCAGCCCTGTTGGAAGGAGTTGCTGGTGCTGCATGTCTCTGGGCAGACCCCAAGAGCCCTGCTCCCCTCTGGGTGTGCCCTCTCTCAGTGGGCACCCTGCGATGCTAACTCAATTGTAGCTCTGGGCTGTGTGGTGTTTGGGATGCCTGTTTCACTAAAAGCCTGTACTGCAGCCCCACAGGTGGGAAGGCCTGGCTGGGCAGAGGCCAGGTGTGGGGTGTCTCTGTTCAGCATCTGTGCCTTGTGTGTTGCAGTGTTCTTGGGGGCCAGGAATGCCCACTCGGTCCTGAAGCGCTTTCCCCGAGCCAATGGCTTCCTGGAGGAGATTCGGCAGGGCACCATTGAGCGGGAGTGCATCGAGGAGGTCTGCAGTTATGAGGAGGTCAAGGAAGTGTTCGAGAACAAGGAGAAGACGGTGAGTTTGTCCCGCCCTGCTCTTCAGTGGATGTGTGAGGCACTTACGCCTTAGCAAGCTACGGACAGAGAAAAGCACAGCAGGAACAGCTTCTCCTGTTCCTTCTGTCCTCTTCTGTCTGCGGGCATCATGCTGTGGCCTCACTTTCCAGCATGATTTTCCCTTCCCAGGCAATGCCCTTGCCTTGGTATTGCCAGGACACCCTGCCCACAGCTGCAGGTCAAGCTGGCACTCCCATGGCATGTGTAAGAAATGTGTGCTGCTGTCCCCAAGTCTCCAGACAGGGGTTGATGTTAGCCAAATTCCTCCCTGCTTGGTGTGGGGGCTGTTGGCCACTGTTGAGATATGCTCCCATCATCTTTTGCGTTGGTTCCCAGAGTCAGTTCAGATGTTGGCAGAGCGGCTCGCAGCTATGGTGAGGGTGCTGCAAGGCAGCCAAAAAAACTCTGCCTCTTTTGTGGGGATGGGGACAACAGTGTTTATTGCTGGTGGTGGTCAGGGGCTGCTTGTCGTATGTGCAAGCGTGTGAGGGTTCCTTCTCTGTTCCTGCTGCAGATGGAGTTCTGGAAGGGCTACACCAACTCTGTCTACTCTGTCAAGGACCCCGGGCACAACACAGAGCGCTCAGACACTATGTATGTGGTGGTGCCCCTCTTGGGAGTGGCTCTGCTGATAGTCATCGCCCTCTTCATCATCTGGAGGTGCCAACTGCAAAAGGCCACCCGCCATCGCCCTTCCTATGCCCAGAACCGCTACCTGGCCAGCCGAACGGGACGCAGCCTCCCCAGGGTCATGGTGTACCGGGAGCGGTCACAAAGCCAAGGGGAAACCCAGTATCAGCGAGAAGCGAGCAACCGGGGGGCTGGAGATGGCAGAGCAGGGGGCACCCCTCAGCAAGATGGCACCCTCTGTCCACCAGAGCATTCGGTCTCTGTCCTCTCCAGACTGTCCAGTGCCACCCCACCACCTTCCTATGAGGAGGTGACGGGGCACCCGGAGAGCAGCAGCGGTGAAGAGACCAGTGTCTCCTACAACGACCCACCGCCGAAGTATGAAGAGATCGTGGCTGCTGCCCCCACTGTGGGCAAATAGCGGGTCTGCGTCCCTCTCGCCTCTTCACACACTCATGCTCACGCACCCACCCACCCCTTGCTGTGCCCGGGACCCCCTTCAGGTGCCAGTTGGCTCCCCGTCTCACTTGTACAAGCTGGTGCCATCACACAGTAGCCTTACCCTCCTTACCAAAAATAGCCGTCCCCAAGCAGGGTGAGGGTGGGATGTGGGGATGGCTCTGGAGTCGACCAGCCATCTCCTTCCCCTCGCTCCCCGCTCACGTAAGTGCTGCAGCAGCCAGAGCAGAGCAGCAGCTTGTTCCTGGCTCAACGCGGGGTTCTCCCCATGGTGCATTTGATTTCCTCACTTCCCCCTCAGACATAACATCTCCCATGATTAAAGCAGCCTCACTGTCTCCCTGGGGCTCTGCTCAGCCTTACCCTGTGTGCATACCAGCTCACGGACACAAGGGATATGTGGGGCTGGTCTTGGGGTCGATCCTCTCCATGCCCAAATCAGCAGGGGCTGGTTGTGATGTGCTAAGACCCCAGTCCTCACTGGGTCCTGTTTTGCTGCTTGGTGCTCTGATTAGGAGTTGGGGATGCAGGAAGGGTGCTGTGGATTTCTGTCTGTTCCCACAGTTGTGACGGGGGAGAAAGTGCCTCCCTTGTGTGTGTTTGCTGCCTGGTGGGCGTGGGGAGCCCAGTCCATCCTGCAGTGCCTGTAGTGATGTTTGCTGTTAGGAGAATGGGGAGGGAGCAGTCAGGGAGGTGTTTTGTGATCTCCTAGATCCCTTTGGAAAGGGAGAAAGGCTCGTGGTGGTCTTGTATGTGAGGTAAGTCGCTCTGGAACCACTAAAGGTGGTTGTATGGCTTTAAGCAATGGGGTTGCTCCTCCTTCCCAGAGGATGGCCTGTCTGGTGCCTGCCCCAGAGGTGGGATGCAGGCACAGGGGGGCTGCAGACGTGCCAAACCTCTCCTCTGCCTACCCCAAACCTCTCTGTCCTGTCCGGCCCTCTCTTTGGGGCTCTCATCCTCCAGAGCAGGCAGGGGGAATGTGAGACCCCGCTCTCCTCCACCTCTCTGGTGGGCAGAGCACGTGGTGGCCACGGCCACGGTGCGGAGGGCCTGCTGGGAGAGGCGGCTGCAGAGGTGAGAAGTGACTGGTCGTGCCACAGCCGGGGATGCTGCTGGGACGGGAGCAGGGCCGAACCCTGTCGTGCCTGACCCCTCAGTGGTCTTGGTGCCAGGGCAGGGCAGAGCCACGTGCTTTGCTGTGGGACCAGTGTGTCCCCTATTCCTAGGCAGCTGCTTTTGGGGTCCACGCAATGGGGCCGTCCTTTCCCAGTGCTGTCTGATGGGTTATAAAGGGGGCTGTGCTCACCAACCCCCAAGACTAGCCCAGAAGCTCCCAGCACTGCCACCCTGTGGGGCTTACCCTGGCACCAGTCTCCACCAGCACCGAAAGGCCGTTGTACGTCCATGGGCTGCCCGTGCCCCACTGTCCCGCTCGGTCCCAGTGATGCTCTCGCAGCAGGTCCCTCAGCCCAGAGCTGAGGTTTGCCCAGCGTGGCCGTTTCTGGGGCATGATACAAGCCCGTGGGGTCTGCAGCTGCCGGCACCCTGTCCCTTCCCAGGCCTTCACGCTGCCTTTTGGCCTTAGCGAATAGGGGTTATGGGAAGACCTGGCAATGAGCGCCAGGGTCAGAGCTGGAAAAGTCCAGAGGGAGACAGAGGTGCACTCTTGGATCTTCTGTCTTTGATGCGTGGTCATTATCCTTGCGGTTTGTATTCTGTAAAACTTGGTATATTTCTGTGCAAAAAGGTATTTATTAAAAAACCCTCACTGTCTGAGTGGCACAGGGTGACTTCTTCCCGAACTGGGAGCGGGATGTCTCGCTGGGCGCAGCTGGACTGGCGTCTCGGGGCTGAGCTCTGCGGGGCGATGGAGGCAGCTGTGGGGTGGTGGCACCACCGCCCCTCTGGGCACCCTGCAGCGCAGCCCCCAGAGAGGTCCTCTGTAGGTGGGTGCGGGCTGGAGGCCAGAATGTGCAGCCATGGGGCTGGGAATGGCACCCCACATCGGGCAGGAGCTTCCATGGGCACGGGGTGCAGCTTTCGGGAAGAACTGGAGAGCGTCCTGTGAGCCACAGGATGTAGGTGAAGTGTGGAGGGATTTCCTAAAGGCTGGGAGGGGATTTGGGCACATGGCTCGTCTTGATGTTCCTCTGTGTGCTCCTAAACCTCTTAGATAATCCCCTTTAAATAGCAAGACTAGGGCAGTGTGGGATTTATTTTAAGCCCTTTCAAAACTGGATTTTATGGTCAGGCCTTGGACTCCATCCCCATTCAGAAGTTTTTAAAAACGTCGTTCATCCCAAACAGATCGTTTTATCGCTGCAGACTCCAGTGAGAGGCGGAAAAGATTAGCTCGGGCACAGCTCGGCGCCGGACGGCTGCTGCTGCGTGGGGAAGCGGGGCTCCTGCGGTTGGATGGCTGTGGCTGGGGTCCCACAGAGAGGTGGGCTGAGCCCTCCTCACCCTCAGGAGGACGCGTGGGGTTGTTGGCCTGCATTGCCCCTGCACGTGCGTGGCGATGGGAGGGAGCCGGTGACGCCGCTGGGTTTGCTTTTGTCTCCCAGTTTTGAGCGGTCCTTTCACCTGGGTTGGTAAACGTATTATGTCCGGGATCAGGGCAGGAGAAGGCCCGGGCAACAGCTGTGGCGGAGCGGTTTCTGCAGGGGGACGCGCAGCAGGAGGTGCCCCCGGCGCTGCCATTTTCCTGCCGGTGCTGGCACCGTCCCCATCACAAAGCGGCCCTTGTGCACCCGGGGCCCTGTGCAGCGCCCGGTGCCGACAACGAGGTCTCTGTGCGGGAGAGAAGGCGGCTCCGGGGCCCGGCCGGAGGGGCTGTGCCTGGAGCCTGGGGCCCCGCCAGCAGCGGGCAGGCCCCGTGGCTGCCGCCCGGCCCGGCCTGCGGTGCCTGCTGCTGCCGGGCCGGGCCGGGGGCTGTCCGCCGG